>CANJKZ010000004.1:1452500-1710000 GCA_947471745.1 Closterium sp. Naga37s-1
GTCGCATCCTCTTACATTCTTTCGCTCTCTTTCATCTGAATCACTCACTTCTCCTCCTCATGCCCCTGCAACACTCGTTTCTCTCCAACCCCTCCCCATTTCTCCCCCCCCTCCCCAACACCCCCCCGCCCCACCTCCCTGCCCCTCATGCCTCTCCACCAGGGCGTCACTGCTGAGCCAGCTACCCATGGACCACTTCCCCCCACCACCACGACGCCGAAAGCACAAACATTCCAGAACGACCGACCACGTGCAGCCAGCAGATCATCTGAAGCCCACTGCACAGCCCAGCAGCAACAGAGGCACAGCCACACCCTTTGACTGCCATGCCCCAGCCTCAGCAGCCATCCCAGCCTCTTCTCCCCACTCCTCTAACACCTCCTCTCCCCATTCCCTCAGTGCCTCTCCCCACCCGACCCCCAGTCCCCCATCCCCTCGCCGCTCTCTCCTGCCGCAATTTGCCTCGTCCCCTCTTGGACTTGCCACCCGCAACGCCAACAAGATGCGATTCCTGCCGCCCAGAAGAGATTCTGTGCTGCCCAGCACACACTCGATGCCGGCCAGTGCGGATGGTGCTGTGGCCCGTAATCATTCTCTGCCGCCCATTGCGCCATCCAGTTCACACTCTATGCAGCCCGGGTGGCATGAAGCAGATGCGAGGGAGGGAATGGTGGGCGGCAGCGAGCTGGCAGAAGGGAGGAGCGGGCATGCCATGCAGCATCCCAACTCCAATACACGTGACAATAGCAAGGGTGAATGCGAAGGTGACAATGATGAGGCTGTTCGTCGATGTGGCACTAACACGCGGGAGCTTGGATGTGATAGAAACGAGGGTGAGCGTGCATGTGAGGGTGAAGAGGAGGATATATTCGAGGGGATCGATCTGGATGCTCTGGAAGCAGAGGCATGGGCGAGCAGAAGCAGAGCTGGAGGGGGAGGAGGCGTGAGTGGGGTAGGAGGAGGAGGAGGAAGAGATGGAAGGATGAGTGAGTGTGCAGCAACTTCTTCTTCAGCAGCAGGGCCTTCCTCCCAACACTCGCCACTAGCAGCAGCAGCAGCAGCAGCAGCAGCTGGTGCTGGTGCTTGTGCCTCCCCAGCATTCCCAGCCAACCCTGCACGTGCTCCTGCCTGTTTTCCAACACCAACACCCGCCGCCTCCTCCGCACAACCCTGCTCAGCGCTCCCTGGTGCATCACACACACCTACCCCCGGAACAACTCCCTCCCATCCAGTTGCTACCTCGGCAAAACAGGGAGCTCAGACCAAGGACGGTTGGCCTAAGGCGGGTTTTTGCAATGATTGCATTGAAACTGTTGATGATTTCCAGTGCTTCGGTGTGGATGAGGTGTTTGGGGGCATTGATCTTGATGCTTTGGAGGCGGAAGCGTTGCAGAAGAGCCAGCACAAGAAGCAGCGGGCTTCAGTTTTTGAGGAGCCTGAGAATGAGGTGTTTGGGGGCATTGATCTCGATGCGTTGGAGGAGGAAGCGTTGCAGCAGAGCCAGCGCAAGAAGCAGTGGGTGGCGGCGAGTGAGGGGATGGTGAAGGGGAGGGAAGTGGTGGTGGAGGGGGGTGTTGGGGCTGGAGTGGAAGGCAAATCGTCATTGTCCCCGCAGTGGTGTGCTTGGTGATTGTTTCGCAGTTACGTCCTTGGTGTACATTCTTTTATTTCATTATTGTTGTTGACTTGGTGTTCCGCAAACTCATGTGCCGTTATTGCAGTAGTCTAATGTGGATATTCGCATGTCGAGCATGTTTGTGACCACGAGCAACATATGGCACAGTACGTTTTGAGGCGTGAAAGGCTGCAGCAGCAGGTTTTGTCCATTACCACATTAGGGAGCGTATATTGGTGAGATCAGTACACCTAGATTTATATTGGTGGGAGCGTATATTGCACATAAACGTGTACGATAACAGGTTGGTCAACATCCCTTTTTTCCTTGTGGGCCGCAATGCGGAACTCATTACCGCGAATGGTCCATGAGGCTTTTGGAACCGCGTTTTTCGACATGCATCCCGTTTTGCGTTGGAGCAGGATCCCCAACGAGAGTCTGTTTTCCCTAGGCCGCCACCATAGTCAACACTACGAAAATTAGGTGACTGGTGTGATCAGTCGAAGTAGTTCGATTGCCTGGTTTGGCATTTAGGCGCGTGCTTCGTCTCCGATCAAGAAGGCCTCCTTGTTTGTCCAATCGCTGTGTTGTTCTTACGGCCGCATTAGCAGTGTCGGCGGTTGCTGCATCTCCCTTGGCTGTACACGTGGCAGGCAGATCGCAAATGGAGGAATCGCCTGGACCGAACGACGCTGAAGCGTCGGGGAGTTGTAACGGCGGAAATGCGGCGGAAAGGAATCCTGAGATATCTCAAAACGCGTCAGGCGGTGACAGTATCGGAGGAGAAGAAGCGGTAACGAGGTTTACAGGAGTTCGGAACGCACCAGGGGGTAGTGGGGGAGAGGATGCGGAGGAATCAAGGTCTACGCCAGGGGGAAATGGGGAAGAGGAGGCGGGGCAATGGAAGGAGAAAGCGCTTAGTCTTGAAAAGGCAGTGGCGGTGCTGGAAGCGAGGGTGGCGGAGCTTGAGAGGGCTTTGGAGAAGGAGCGGAAGGAGCGCGCGGCGGAGCGGAAAGGGCGGATCCGCGCGGAGCAGCAGCTGCGCAGCCGCCTCCTCGCCCCAGCCGCCGTTGGGCCCTCGTCGCCTGTGCGCGCGCACGGCGCGCTCGCTGCTGAATTGCCTCAGGAAGGCGGCTCGCACGGCGATGCACGTGACGGCGGGCATAGCGATGGGCATGGTGACGGCAATAGCGTTACAGAAAGTGACGCTAGAGACCAATCAGAGGGCTGTGACGTGGCAGTGACTCAGCATGGGCGTCAGTCTACAGGCGAACAGCACGGGAAGCATCACGAGCAGCATCACGGGCAGGAGCGTGTTGGGCTCACCACGTATCCTATGACTCCCATTGGCGTTATCCGCTCCTGCTTCTCCGCCAGGTGGGTGGATTGACACTCACATGCTGCTCTAGGCTACTACTTCACATGGCCGTGAATCTGCTCTTCTCCTCTCTCTTCTCCTCCTCCTCCTCCCCTCTCACCCTCTCCCATGCCTCTCCCATCGGTGTTATCCGCTCCTGCTTCTCCGCCAGGTGCGTACGCTGCCACTCACATGTCCTGCTTCTCCGACAGGTGCGTACGCTGCCACTCACATGTCCTGCTTCTCTGCCAGGTGCGTACGCTGCCACTCACATGTCCTGCTTCTCTGCCAGGTGCGTACGCTGCCACTCACATGTCCTGCTTCTCCGACAGGTGCGTACGCTGCCACTCACATGTCCGGTGGCACTCAGAGGCCGAGTTGGAGAATTTTATCTTCTCTTCTCCTCTCACCCTCTCGCCCTCTCCCATGCGTCTCCTGTTGGCGTTATCCGCTCCTGCTTCTCCTGCTCCTCCACCGCTCTGCACGACATACAGGAACGGCACGCCACGTCAGCCGCTGCTGGTGCCAGCGGCGTGGGCCTATCTGGAGCTGCCACGTGGAGGGGTGGCGCCAGCAGCGCTACAGGGATTGGAGGGGTACTCGCACTGCTGGCTGCTCTACGTGTTCCATGCCAACACGGACATTCAGCGTCTCTGGTCCGACCCCCACCATCGCAAGTTCCGTGCCAAGGTGAGGATATAGGGTTTCAGGGTTTCGGGTTTAGGGTGAGATGGTGTCTGGATGGGGAGATTGGATTGGAGGGATACTCGCACTGCTGGGTGCTCTACGTGGTCCATGCCAACACGGACATTCAAAGGCTCTGGTCCGACCCCCACCATCGAGCATTCCGTGCCAAGGTGTGTGCATGTGACATATGGGTTTTGGAAGTGTCGAGGTTGTTGGGAGGGTGGGAGGAAGAATGGCGAGGTGGGGTTGGGTTGGAGGGGTACTCTTCGCACTGCTGGTTGCTCTACGTGTTCCATGCCAACACTGACATTCAAAGGCTCTGGTCCAACCCGTTACTTCGCAAGTTCCGTGCCAAGGTGCATGTCAGATGAGGGTTGGTGGAAGATTTCAGGGTTCAGGGGTTGAGGCTTAGGGATTGGGCTGGAGGGGCTCTCGCACTGCTGGCTGCTCTGCCATCCCTTATCAGGTGGCCTTTCGTGCTGCCACTCCGTGCAGGTCCGACCTTTGAGGCGCCTAAAAAAAAAAGAGACGATTTTTGAGGTGCCTCAAAAGAAGAGACGATTTTTGAGGCGCCTCAAAAAAAGAGACGATTTTTGAGGCGCCTAAAAAAAAGAGACGATTTTTGAGGCGCCTCAAAAAAAGAGACGATTTTTGAGGCGCCTCAAAAAAAGAGACGATTTTTTAGGCGCCTCAAAAAAAGAGACGATTTTTGAGGCGCCTCAAAAAAAGAGGGGCTCTCGCACTGCTGGCTGCTCTGCCATCACTTATCAGGAGGCCTTACGTGCTGCCACTCCGTGCAGGTCCGACCGAGTGCCTGCCCATCAGGTTTCATTCATCTCAATGCCATCACCTGTCGAGTGCTCATACTTGATACCACTCCATGCAGGTCCGAGTGCCGAGGCTGCAGGGCGGCAAGCTGGGAGCACTGGCGACGCGCACACCGCACCGGCCGGTGCCCATCGGGCTGAGCATCGCAAAGGTGGAGCGCGTGGAGGGGCGGCGCGTGCTGTTGTCAGGCGCTGACCTAGTCGATGGCACGGTGAGTGTCTGCACATTACTGATTACCGGCCGGTTCTTGAGAACTGTGAAACACCACCTTATTAATTGCTCTGACCGGGGCCCATCGGGCTGAGCATCGCCAGGGTGGAGCGTGTGGAGGGGCGGCGCGTGCTCCTGTCTGGTGCTGACCTAGTGGATGGCACTGTGAGTGGCTCTGTAATGGCGACCAGTTGGATGTTATGGGAGATGTCAAACACCACCTTACTTACTACTGGTACTGGTCGCACCAGCCGTTGCCCATCGGGCTGAGCATCGCCAGGGTGGAGTGTGTGGAGGGGCGGCCGGTATTTCTGTCAGGCGCTGACTTGGTCGATGGCACGGTGAGTGGTAATGTGAAAATCTGGTTCTGTAGAGCTATCAAACACCGCCATACTGGTTGCACTGGAGTGCCCATCGGGCTGAGCATTGCCAGGGTGGAGCGCGTGGAGGGGCGACGCGTGGTGCTGTCAGGTGCTGACTTGGTGGATGGCACTGTGAGTGGCTGTATTGATTTCTGGCTGGCTTTTTAGAGTTAACCAGGTGAGCATCGCCAGGGTGGAGAGTGTGGAGGGGCGACAGGTACTGCTGTCGGGAGCTGACCTGGTAGTGGCACAGTGAGTGTGGCTGTCCTAACCTAATCTGCAGTTGGCTGTAATTATAATTTAGCCATTGCCAGCATACTGATACGCCGGGTCCCATCGATCGGGCTGAGCATTGCCAGGGTGGAGAGTGTGGAGGGGCGGCGGTTACTACTATCCGGAGCTGACTTTGTTGATGGCACGGTGAGTGGCTGTAATGGTTAGAAAATAATGTGATTTTTCTTGTGTGGGTACATGAAATGGCCTATGATTTCAGGCTGTTTCTTAGAAATTTTACAAGCGTGCGTGCCTCGCTTGCGCGGAAATTTCCGCCCTCTTCGTCATTCCCCTTCCTTACCCCTCCATTCTACCTCTCACTCTCTCTCTCTCTCTCTCTCACCCCACGCCACAGCCTTTGTTGGACATCAAGCCTTATCTGCCCTACTCAGACGCTGTGCCATCTGCCACACTCGCAGGAGCATACCCCTCAATCACGTTCCCTTCGTCTTCCCCCACACACGCCACAGCCTGTATTGGACATCAAACCTTATTTGCCCTACTCGGACGCCTTGCCATCTGCCACAGTGCCACAATGGGTGGAGGTGAGTCGACATGGGTACACGTGATGTGGGTATCGTACTGTGTGTCATTATTCCCTCCCTCACTTTCACTTTCACTTTCTGATCTGGTTCTTGCAACCATTTCTATCTCAATATTCTTAGGCATCAATGAGTGAATTGCATGCTTGACTTTCTGTTGTGTACCTGTATGTATGCACGCGCACATAACACCCATCCTACACTTCCTCTCGTCCGTTCACATTCCCCCTCGTTCTCCCCACCAGCCATCAGGAGAGGGCAATGGCATGCACATGGCATGGCATTGGTCACCTTTCATCCTGCCGTCCCCACCCACTTCCCTCTCCCCTTCACATTCTCTCCCATTTTCCCCATTCTCCCCCCCCCCCCCACTTCCCCCCATCCTTCCACACCAGCCATCAGGAGAGGGCGATGGCATGCACATGGCGTCAGTCACCTTCCATCCCGCCGTCGCCACACAGCTTCAGGATGCATGGTCGTCGCAGGTGCGCCTTGTTGCACACTCACTCTAGGGCCGGCTTTCTTTATTAGGCGCCCCAGATCACTTCTGCCACCCAGCCGTCGCCACACAGCTTCAGGATGCATGGTCGTCGCAGGTGCGCCTTGTTGCACACTCACTCTAGGGCCGGCTTTCTTTATTAGGCGCCCCAGATCACTTCTGCCACCCAGCCGTCGCCACACAGCTTCAGGATGCATGGTCGTCGCAGGTGCGCTTTGTTACGCACTTATTGTTCTGGCTTAAAAAAAAACGTCTAGTTTCAGAGGTGCCTCAGACCCAAGTTGACCTCCCGGGCGTGTTTAAGCATTCAAAATCACCCTGGAGGCTGGGACACCTGTTTCCCCTTTCTCCAGAAATACACTAGCTCGCCCAAAACTCACGGCCAAAACACTAGCTCGCTATACTCACTCTGCCTTCCTTTCCCCACCTTTTCCTCTCTCCCTTGCTTTCAATCACTCCTCCTCTCCCCTTCCCCTCCTGCCCCTTCTCGTCCCCTCCCTCCAGAGCCACCGCTCGTTATACTCACTCCCTGACGACCTGCAGGAGCTGTGCCGGCAAGTGCTGACGCGAGACATTCGCTCTTCTTCCCATCAGAAGTCAAGACTGGATCTCCCTAGCACAGGAATGAGTTCACATTCTTCTGGGCATGGCATCACAAATTCAGAGCATGAAAGCACCCATTCCGAGCCCACTCTAACGTCCAAACTCGAGCTACCTAGCATGCCAGCAGGGGCTGAGAGAGCAGTACTTACTGCACCTTGTAACGCAGTGTTTCATGATGCGGCAGGAGTGACGTCAGTTTCAAGCTACGGCCCCTCAGGGGATGTGCATGGCGAAGTTAACCTGGTAGGAGGGCCTGATTCTGCAAGCCTAGTGTACCATGTAGTTCTGGATGGAGTAGATTTCAGTTACGTTGTTTTGGACGGCAACCATGTTGTAGTAGAGGGAGCACGACCTGCGCGTTGAAATTAGTACCTTGTGTTGATCTTGTGTGAGTGTCATGTACGCACCGAGTTTTAGTTGACTCTGCATAGCGGACCATCAACATCTGTGTGTGAAGGGGGGTGAGTAATGCGAAGCGGGAGCCCACAAATGCAGTACCAAAATACCAAAAAGTTCCTAAGTGCTTGTATTGCATCCTGACTGTCGTGCTCGATACTATTTAAAGCGCATACAGATCTTCCACAAGGTACAGTCCGGTGTTTGTTACATACCATGCGTTTAAACGCGATGTGAATGGGGTTTGTGTGCAATCTGCAACTAACCCCGCTGCCTTCGGCAGCACTTGGATTTGCGTCGCGAGAGTCGCCGATTCGCCGCCGAAAAAACCGAGTCTGTAGAAATCCATGTTCTTTCGTGTCGTCCATGCTTAAAGCTGCGGTCTACATACCTCAAGCGGGAGGCAAAGGTTTATCACTTGAGAACAGGGTAACACTGTCCCCAAAAGTACCCCTTTGCGGAGAAACGAAAGTCGAGGCGGAAGGAGGGAGGGGGGTGGCGGGTGAGCCGAAACAAGTTCGCCAGATTAGAACTTGACCCGCATGATGGTTTGTAGACCAAAACTGGTCCGACGATGGTTTTGCCATAGATCACTCCATAGACCCCTAGTGATTCCAGAGATTATAGTCGCCACAAAATGAAACCTCCTTCTGGTACCTACACCTCGATCGCAATAGCGATTTAGGCCGCATCGGCCGCGGATTACCAGCGTAGTCGAACACACCGTCGCGTTCTGCCCTTACTCGTTGCCAAATAGCTGAGCGCCGCCTCGCCTAACAATCACTGTTAGGAAAACATGTCGCCCAGTCACGGTGGTTCACCTCCTCGCCTCATATATTTTCGCCTCATCGCCTTCGATTAGCTGGTCTCGTCGCCGGATATCTGCTCGCCATATCGCCTCGTTCTCCTCTCCACTGAGCCGCAAGCTTTACCGTCGTCCTCTCTCTTTCCAAGTAGCGCTCCCACCAAGCTCATGTTCCTGCATTTCACTGTTACGGTCCACTCCTCATATCGCTTTCTACCACTGTGGTACTAAAAGGTGACAAACGAAATTGTATTCACCGGGCGCGAGACGCGATTCAGTATAAGAGAATACGTAACACAAACTGAAGTCTGCAGCGAGGAGGTGTGAGCCGCGGACGGGAATGGGTTGCGATATCGCGCGAGTGGCGGTGGGGTGTGTGCCGCGTTTACGTGCGGGGCGCGCGCTCGGAGCTGCCGCGATCACGTGAGGCGAGCGGCATGGTGTGAGCAGCGACGCGGTTTGGCGATGCGGACGGGAATGAGCACCGACGACGCGGAGGGAAGAGGGGGATGGGAGCGAGAATTTGCGTCGGGGTAAGCCTCGACATGCGAGGGTTGTCGGATGCGAGCAGGTGCGGGGGGACAGCAAGCGCGCAAAGGCGGGGGGTTAGCATGCGAGCAGGCGCGGAAGAATGGCAAGCGAGCAGAGGCGGGAGAAAGGCATGCGAGCAGGCGTGGGGGGTTATCATGCGAGCAGGCGCGGGGGGGGGGGCACGTGAGCAGGCGCGGGGGGTTAGCATGCGAGCAGAGGCGGGAGAAAGGCATGCGAGCAGGCGCGGTGAGTTAGCATGCGAGCAGGCGCGGGGGGTTAGCATGCGAGCAGGCGCGGGGGGTTAGCACGTGAGCAGGCGCGGGGGGGTTAGCATGCGAGCAGGCGCGGGGGGTTAGCATACGAGCAGGCGCGGGGGGTTAGCATGCGAGCAGGCGCGGGGGGTTAGCATGCGAGCAGGCGCGGGGGGGTTAGCATGCGAGCAGGCGCGGGGGGTTAGCACGTGAGCAGGCGCGGGGGGTTAGCATGCGAGCAGGCGCGGGGGGTTAGCATGCGAGCAGGCGCGGGGGGTTAGCATGCGAGCAGGCGCGGGGGGTTAGCATACGAGCAGGCGCGGTGAGTTAGCATGCGAGCAGGCGCGGTGAGTTAGCACGTGAGCAGGCGCGGGGGGTTAGCATGCGAGCAGGCGCGGGGGGTTAGCACGTGAGCAGGCGCGGGGGGTTAGCATGCGAGCAGGCGCGGGGGGTTAGCATACAAGCAGGCGCGGGGGGTTAGCATGCGAGCAGGCGCGGGGGGTTAGCATGCGAGCAGGCGCGGGGGGTTAGCATGCGAGCAGGCGCGGGGGGTTAGCATGCGAGCAGGCGCGGGGGGTTAGCACGTGAGCAGGCGCGGGGGGTTAGCATGCGAGCAGGCGCGGGGGGTTAGCATACGAGCAGGCGCGGGGGGTTAGCATGCGAGCAGGCGCGGGGGGTTAGCATACGAGCAGGCGCGGGGGGTTAGCATGCGAGCAGGCGCGGTGAGTTAGCACGTGAGCAGGCGCGGGGGGTTAGCATGCGAGCAGGCGCGGGGGGTTAGCACGTGAGCAGGCGCGGGGGGTTAGCATGCGAGCAGGCGCGGGGGGTTAGCATGCGAGCAGGCGCAGGGGGTTAGCATTCGAGCAGGCGCGGGGGGTTAGCACGTGAGCAGGCGCGGGGGGTTAGCATGCGAGCAGGCGCGGGGGTTAGCATGCGAGCAGGCGCGGGGTGTTAGCATGCGAGCAGGCGCGGGGGGTTAGCACGTGAGCAGGCGCGGGGGGTTAGCATGCGAGCAGGCGCGGGGGGTTAGCATGCGAGCAGGCGCGGGGGGTTAGCACGTGAGCAGGCGCGGGGGGTTAGCATGCGAGCAGGCGGGGGGGGTTAGCATGCGAGCAGGCGCGGGGGGTTAGCATGCGAGCAGCATCCCCACGCGCGCCCTCATGCTGTCAGCCTATGTGAAGCTGGCAGTGCGCTCGCCCCCCGACGATGTGCTGCACGGCAAGCTCATGGCCATCTTCACTCGGTCCATGGCTCCGTTGGCTTGACCGGGAGGGTGGGTGGGGGAGTGGGTGGGTGGGTGGGTGGGGGGGGGGGGTGACTTTTGAGGCGCCTCAAAAGAAGCTCATGGCTATCTTCATTGGGAACATGGCTGGCTTGGACCGGGGGGGGGGGAAGGGGGGGGCAGGGGGTGGGTGGGTGGTGGGTGGGTGGTGTTGCGATGCCACTTGAATTAAGTCAGGCCCGCCTGCACTGCAAGTGCATGGCCGTTTTCACTCCATGGGTTGTCAGGGTGCGGGATTGGGTGGGTGAGGGAATGGGGAAGTGCGAGTGAGCAGCACGTAGGTGCCCACCTTTTTATTCCCTCCTTCTCTCTGCAGCTTCGAAGGCAGTGTGGATGCAGAGGTGCAGTGTGACTGCAGAGGTGCGGTGTGACTGCAGAGGTGCGGTGTGACTGCAGAGGTGCGGTGTGACTGCAGAGGTGTGGTGTGACTGCAGAGGTGCAGTGTGACTGCAGAGGTGCAGTGTGACTGCAGAGGTGCGGTGTGACTGCAGAGGTGCGGTGTGACTGCAGAGGTGTGGTGTGACTGCAGAGGTGCAGTGTGGTGCAGAGGTGCAGTGTGACTGCAGAGGTGCGGTGTGACTGCAGAGGTGCAGTGTGACTGCAGAGGTGCGGTGTGACTGCAGAGGTGCGGTGTGACTGCAGAGGTGCAGTGTGACTGCAGAGGTGCAGTGTGACTGCAGAGGTGCGGTGTAACTGCAGAGGTGCGGTGTGACTGCAGAGGTGCAGTGTGACTGCAGAGGTGCAGTGTGACTGCAGAGGTGCGGTGTAACTGCAGAGGTGCAGTGTGGTGCAGGGGCGGCCCTGCCATGGCCGACATCGTTGCTCACATGACCAAGTTCCCCCAACGCGTGGTGGGGGAAGGTGGGGGGAGGTGGGGGAGGTGAAGAGTGTTGTGAGGAGAAGGGAGGGCTGTGGGAGTGTGCATGAATGGGATGCAGGGGCGGCCCTGCCATGGCTCACATGCCCTGCCATGGCTCACATGCCCTGCCATGGCTCACATGCCCTGCCATGGCTCTCTCTTCCCTCCCTGCTCTCTCTTCCCTCCCTGCTCTCTCTTCCCTCCCTGCTCTCTCTTCCCTCCCTGCTCTCTCTTCCCTCCCTGTTCTCTTCCGTGGTGCAGCTCATGAGGCATGAAGCAACCAAGCAGACAAGTTAGTGCGATTTAGGCTAGTGTGATGTGGGCCCTTGCCGTACCATAACATCGCATATACCAATTACCCTAATCAGTTTGAGGTTCTATATATTCAATAATGATAGCATTTGTCATGTGTTGGGTAACTGTATGGTTCATCATTTGCAACACTGGTGGTGGGTGTGGAGAAGATTTATGTATTATATGGTAAATAACCTGAGTTACAAGACGGCCTTTGTCCACTCGTATTGTCGCCTCCGCACACATGTCGGCTGATTAGCTCCTGCTGAGTGGTGAGAGCCCATGTGGAGCTCATGTTGCTGCAGTCACCCCAGCTGCATCAGCAAGTCGGAGGCCCATGCAGGAGGGAAGGAGGGGTGGATGAGTGGCGTGTGTGGTGGCAGGTCGAATAGAGAGTGCCATGTCGCGTGTGGTGCCATGTCGCCCTATGGCGCGTGTGGTTGCAGGGCGCTCCTCTACATGGCGCCCCGCTGCCCTGCTGCAGCCTGCACAGCACACTTAGCCGAGGACGCGGGGAAAAGAGGAGAGTGGCAGAGCAATAGCCTGGGCATAAGGAAAGCAAAGGGAAAGGAAGGGGAAAAGAAGGGGAAAAAGAAGGGGAACAGGTTGCAAGGGCCAATATTCGTCAGGTGTAGGAAATGGGGCGAAGGGAAACAGGAGGAAGAAAAACGGAGATAAGGGAAGCAGGGGGAAGGGAAATGGGGGAAGGGTAATGAGGGGAAGGGAAATGGGGGAGAGGGAAATGGGGGTAAGGGAAACGGGGGGAAGGGAAATGGGGGGACGGGAAAAAGGGGGGATGGGAAGTGGGGGGAAGGGAAGCTGGGGGAAGGGAAACGGGGGGATGGAGGGAGAGAGGAGGACAGGGGGGAGAGAGGAGGACAGGGGGGAGAGAGGAGGACAGGGAGGAGAGAGGAGGACAGGGGGGAGAGAGGAGGACAGGGGGGAGAGAGGAGGACAGGGGGGAGAGAGGAGGACAGGGGGGAGAGAGGAGGACAGGGGGGAGAGAGGAGGACAGGGGGGAGAGAGGAGGACAGGGGGGAGAGAGTCTGCGTCTCGCACCCACGCTGCTGCCACGGGAGTAATGCAGACTCAATCACAACGCCCGCACTCACCACTACCGGAGGGCGGCGAGGCAGGGCTCGGAGGGATGGCGCATGAATGGGCGCATCTCGCGCACCTCCTCAAACGTGCAGATGGCAGTTCCGTGGCGGTGACCACGCTGCAGAAGCAGGTGGCGGAAGGGGGGAGCGGGGAAATCAAAGGGAAGAAGTGGGGAAATGGGGAAGAAAAGGGTGAAATGAGGGGAAGGAGGAATGGGAATGAGGGCATGGAGGGGGAAAAAGGGGGGAAGGAGCGGGGGACATGAGGGGAAGAAGGGGGACAGGGACGGGAGGAGCTGGAATGAGCTGAGGGAGGGCTTAGGGTGAGAGCGCTATGGAGAAGGATGAGAGGGGAGAGGAAAGGACGAGAGCGGGGAGGAAAGGACGAGAGCGGGGAGGAAAGGACGAGAGCAGGGAGGAAAGGACGAGAGCGGGGAGGAAAGGACGAGAGCGGGGAGGAAAGGACGAGAGCGGGGAGGAAAGGACGAGAGCGGGGAGGAAAGGATGGGAGCGGGGAGGAAAGGATGGGAGCGGGGAGGAAAGGATGGGAGCGGGGATGAAAGGATGGGAGCGGGGAGGAAAGGATGGGAGCGGGGATGAAAGGATGGGAGCGGGGATGAAAGGATGGGAGCGGGGATGAAAGCGGGGAGGAAAGGATGGGTGCGGGGAGGAGAGGCAGTGAGAGGAGAGGCAGTGAGAGGAGAGGAGAGGAGAGGAGAGGAGAGGAGAGGAGATGCTTGAGATGTCTCAAAACCCGCGCAGCCAGAGGGGACGCCAAGGGAAGGGACTTGAATGAAGCGAGGGGGGGGATGGGGAAAGGTATGCGTGTGAATGAGTACAACCGTCTACCGCACGCAGCATTCCCCCGCGCGGCGCAGCATTCCCCCGCACGGCGCAGCATTCCCCCGCACGGCGCAGCATTCCCCCGCGCGGCGCAGCATTCCCCCGCGCGGCGCTGCCCCGCGTGGTCCTCCTAGGCGCGCAGAGTTCACCCCCCTCTGCCCTCACCCCCCACGCGCTCCTCGTCACTCTCGCCCCTCACCTGATCGAGAAATCCGTCAGTCTTCGGCGCGCCGCCCGACGAGCTGCTGCTCGTCAATCGACGCTGCCCGTCAATTGGCGCGCAGCATTCACTCCGCCCCCCCTCTCCGCCGTTCGTCATTCTGACCGAGCGTCATTCTCTCTTATCAAGAATGGCGTCGCCGTCCTCGGCGCGCAGCGGGGTAACCAGCAGGCTGGCGACGAGCAGCAGCCGCAGCAGCGGGAGCGCGAGCGCGAGGAGCGCGGGAAGGCGAGCGGCACTCATTTCGTCGCCTGGACGAGTCGACGCTCGCACGTCGCGGAAAGCTGCGGAGAGCGTAAACGGACAGACGGTTTGGTATGGAGGGAGGAGCAGAGGCGGAAGTGAGCGGGAACGATTCGTAACGATATATACTGAACGAGAAGCAGCTATATATCAGTATGGCGCTCCTTCTGCTACCGTCGTTGGAAGTAGGGAGCTCACGCTGGAGACACTTCCCCTGTAACACATCAGCCTGCGCGCCTTGTCGACACTGCACCTTCGAAACCTGCTGTGCTCTGTTCGCCACAGTCGCCTAGTTTATTTAGCGCGGATCGTGCTGGTTTAGGCTTGCATGTGTGTGATGATAGGTTAGTAAGTAGGTCCTAGTCGAGGGGGTCGATGTGAAAATAGACGTTTAGAACTTGGTGTGTCAGGTTACGCGCTGCTGTTCCTTCCCCTCCGCCCTTTCTTCCCCCTCTTCCAACCTTCTCCGCCATTCCTTCCCCCAACCCAACCCTCTCACGAAATGTGGTTGGGCTCGCCACCCTTGTTCTGGTTCATCGCACTGGTGATTGAGAAAAGCATTCACTTCGCAATCCAATGAACACACGCCAAAGGGTT
This sequence comes from Closterium sp. Naga37s-1, assembly GCA_947471745.1. NCBI lineage: Eukaryota > Viridiplantae > Streptophyta > Zygnematophyceae > Desmidiales > Closteriaceae > Closterium > Closterium sp. Naga37s-1. The sequence continues at coordinate 1,466,898 of CANJKZ010000004.1, forward strand.
AGCACTCAAAATACCCCCCAAAACCCCTCGAAGTATGTAGACCGCAGCTTTAACTGCCGTCGGATTAGGTCGTTTTGCATATTTTCATCATCTCAAGCCAATCCAAGGGTTTGCCAGCAAAAGGTGGTACGCCAGCTACTCCCAATAAAATCCGCAAACCTAAATTCGATTGGCGGAGCATCGATCAGCTCAATGGGAGGAGCGCAGCGCAGGAATGGAGGAGCAACTCCCAAGAAAATTTGCGAATTATCCTTCAAGAAGGATGAGAACTCGAGTCCAAGCAGCTGTTTCCCAGATTTCATCAGAGCTTAGAAGTCGCAGTCTTTGTCAACAGCTGCGATTCTATCCGAAGCCATGTCGATCGGCAACGCTGCAGCCGTCGCGGTTAGTAGTGCCTACTCCGAGGGTGCTGCAAGATTTGCTCTCTCTCGTCGGAAACTTAGACCCGCATTGATTGGATGGCCCACCAAGAGCGCGATTCGGACAGGTAGTAGATAATGTTCTCGGTTAACGATTCCCATTCACCTTGCACAATAAAATTATGTAAAATCGTCAGTTTATTCTTAACGTCTGATTCCCGCACAGTCTGATTCTCCTGTATTGATTATAGATTTTTTTCTCTTTCTAATCCTTCCAACATTCCCGGCTCAGGTAGACGTGGCGTATCACCTGCTGTACCTGTGTTTTGCTCCGCGAACCACCACACCGGCCCGTCCACGTCAGCACCTAACACGTCAGCGCCTTCCACGTCAGCATCAGCCATGACCCCTGACAGCGGGGAAGCGACGTCGTTCCGACAGATGAGTCCGGAGGAGCACTGGTGGTGGGGTACCCCCGAATACCTGATGGGTAACTGGCACGGCCAATGGCGATCGTGGAAGCCGATGCAATCAACGGACGAGATCAGATCCATGAAATCCGTGCGCAAATTCTGGGCCACGTCACCCGATCTCACCAGCTTCGCCCACATGGTGATTCAAACTACTCCCCGCCCCTCCCCACCCTACCCTCCCCTCCCCTCCCCTCCCCTTCCAGTCCCCTCCCCTCCTCTCCCCTCCTTTTCCCTCCCCTCCCCCCTACTCCATTCCCCTCCCCTTCCCCTCCCCTCCCCTCTCCCCCCCTCCCCTCTCCCCTCTCTTCCCCTGCCATCCCGCCTCCGGCCGCTCTCAGAACGACTGTTACGACTGCCAGGGCGACGCTTCACCGCAGGCGACCAATATGGGCGGGCAGTGGGACATGTCGCTCGCACAGCACAGCCTACCGTTTCAGTAGACTCATAAGTCACCCTCACACCTCACGCCCTCCCTTCCCCTCCCATTTCTCAGAACGACTGGTACGACCGCCAAGGCGACGTTTCCCCACAGGCCACCAACGTGGGCGTGCAGTGGGACATGTCGCTCGCACAGCACAGCCTCCCAGACGGCTTCTGCCACGTGGCATCCAGCAACGCGCGCCGCTACACCGTCAGCAGGAAGGCGGACGGGATCTGGGCAGCTCTGGAGGTGTCAGATGGGGCGGGCGGCATCAAGCTGCCATTCTTAGTCGAGTTCTTCTTCTCCCACAGTGAGTGCTCCTTGCTGCCTGGCACTGTCCTGTCTTTTGCCGCCGTGTTATCTATTGGCCACAGTGAGCGTTATCTGTTGACAACAACGGGCCACATTGTCGGAGTTGATTTATGAAAATGACCGACTATTCTGGCATGGCAGCTCATCAGGGACAAAGAGTTCCAAAAAAAAAGATATGATTTCTTATTCATCTCGTAAAACGTGAGTGTGTTCATTCATTCTGATGGATAGATTCTCCCCATTCACAGTCTCGTCTGCTTCCTCTTCCCTCCAGCCCCCACGTCTCGTCTTGGCACCATGGTTGGATTCGAGTCCGACGGAGCATTCCGGGTATCAGTGGTGGTGGAGGAGTCACTAGATACCAATGAACGCCGCCCTGCGGACTGGGTCTGGCCCACGTGGGGCCCGAGCGGCGTCCCGTCCCATCTACCCGACCACCTGCCGCCCGTTCCGGCACTAGATGACAAGACAATGACAGGAACCCGCACCATTCTGACTCGCAACCTGATGGTTCAGGAGCGGGAGAACGTGTCCTGGGCAGAGGAATGGAGCCCTAACAGCGCTGCCGCTGCTGCTGCCATTGCAGCAGCAGCAGCAGCAGCAGGAGGAAATAATGGTGAAGCAGCCTCAGCTGGAGGAGCTGCACCAGAAGCAACAGCAGCAGCGGCAGCGGCTGGGTTCATGGGGCGAGTGCCAGAGGGCGATGAGGAGCGGTATGCGGTGTTTGCTCTGCCCCACGGGGTGGTGGTGTGCGCCCCGCGCTCGCTACAGCTGGTGGCAGGGAGGCCGTTTGTGCTGTCGGTGTCGTGGGTGGTGGGGGAGGTGGGCGAGGGGGGTGTGGGTGCAGGGGAGGTGAAGCGGATCACTGCCTCTTGGGGGGCTGATGGAGGCTTTGAGAAAGTGGAAGGCGAGTGGTACAGGAGACAGGCGTAAAGCAGCAGCGGCAGCAGCAGCGGCGGCGGCGGCGGCGGCGGCGGCTGGGTTTATGCGCCTTGCCACGAGGGCTGATGGGGGCTTTGAGAAAGCGAAGGGGGAGTGGTACAGGAGACAGGCGTGAGGGGAAGCATTGGTGCGAAGGAGGGTATCATAACATGCAGGAAGGGTTCTGTTTCTTGTGCGGCTCTTGGGGGCTTTGAGCGGGCTGAAGTGTAATGATAGTGCGGTAGTGTGCTGGTGCGGTAGTGTGGTAGTGCGGTAGTGTGGTAGTGCGGTAGTGTGGTAGTGCGGTAGTGGGCTGGTGCAGTAGTGTGGTAGTGTGGTGGTGCGGTAGTGTGCTGGTGCAGTAGTGTGGTAGTGTGGCACAAGAGACAGGGGCGAAGGCATGGGAGAGAGAGGAGAGTGCATCCCTGTCGCCGGCTCACTGCGGCTAGCATTGATGGGAGAGAGATGGATGGGTCTGGCTGGTAATGCAAGGTTGTAAGATTGTACTGTACATTCGGTGTGAATGGACCCTTTCCCCTCCTCCCCCTCTCCCCCTCTCCCCTTCCCCCCCTCTCCCCCTCTCTCCCCCTCTCCCCCTCTCCCCCTCTCCGCTTTTCCTCTTCTCCCCCGCTCCCCATCTCCCCCTCTCCCCCTCTCGCACTCCCCCTCTCCGCCCTGTCCCGTCTCTTCCCCCTCACCCTCTCTCCCCCTCCCCATCTCTCGACCTTCCTTCCCCTCTCTCCAGAGCCACCGCTCGTGATACTCACACCGTGATGAGCTGCAGGAGCTGTGCCGGCTAGTGCTGGCGCAAGACATTCTGTCCTTTTTCCATCAAAACCCAGGACTGGATCTGGATCCTTCCAGCACAGCGGTGATGATGCGTTCTCAGCCTGGCATCACACACATTGCGTCGACTCAGAGGTCTGAACTTGAGCTTTCTAGTGCAGCAAAGGGGACGAAGAGTGAAGTTACTGTACCTTGTAGTGGAGTGGTTCATAATGCAGCAGAAGTGGCTCCAGTAACCAGTTCTAATGAATGATGGCTTAGAGGTTGTGCATGGAGAAGTTAAACCCCTGGGGGGTTCTGCATTGGAAGGTGCAGTGTAGCAAGTGGTATTGGATGGAATATATTTCAATTACTGTACATTGTTCTGGACAGCATCCATGTTCTATTTGATGGAGCAAGATCTGCTCCGTGAATTTAAAGCCCGAGTTCTACATGGCAATTTTCAAGTTCAAGATTCCTGAATATGAATTCGCAAAAAACCATGTTACCACCCGAAGTGGAGGATATCCGTCGCGATCCAGAGGGGAGGTTTTGCGACGTTGTTCCATGATTGGCTAGCGACAAAACCAGTCACACCGAGTAAAGGGTCGGAGGGCAATGGAGCACTGTTCACTTTCAGTAAACTTGAAAACCATGTTGTACTAAATGGCAGGCATATTGACAGCCTACGTTTACTTAGTTCACCCGTTTTTCACGCCCAAACTTTCTCCGTATCACTCCTTTTCTCCGTAGCAGCTGTATCAGTACAGCAGCCTATTTGGTGACAAATACGAACAGCCAATCATAAAACCAGTCGGAGATGTCCCATTTATACAATAACTAGAGAGCTCACATGCGTGTGCGGTGCGCACCCAACCGGATATAGTTACTCGCGCGACGCCAACACGTGCCTGCACGTCACAATTCCATCCACCCCCCCGGCGTCTAACCCGGGTTGCGCATCTAGACGGTCGCACGGTCGAGGGTCAAGTATATCCCTTCCGACTGTTGCTCTCCCTTCCGCCGTCGCTCTCCCTTCCGCCCGTCGCCCTTCTTTCCCCCTCGTCGCCCTGCCTTCCGTCCGTCGCCCACCCTTGTTCCCGTCGCCCTCCCTTCCCGTCGCCCTCCCTTCCCGTCGCCCTCCCTTCCCGTCGCCCTCCCTTCCCGTCGCCCGCACTTCTTCCCGTCGCCCTCCCTTCCCGTCGCCTTCCCTTCCCGTCGCCCGCGCTTCTTCCCGTCGCCCTCCCTTCCCGTCGCCCTCCCTTCCCGTCGCCCTCCCTTCCCGCCGCCCTCCCTTCCCGTCGCCCTCGCTTTCCCCGTCGCCCTGCCATCCACTCCCCGTCGCCCTCGCCTTCCCTCCCGTCTCCCTTCCCATCTCGCACACTTGTCACCCTCCCTTTTCTCTCCCTACTCCCTCTTTTCCCTCCCTCCAATAATCGCCTTCCTTCCCCCAACTTATACCCCTTCCCTGCTTCCCCCCATCCCCTGCCCTGCTTCCCCCCATCCTCTTCATTCTTTCCCCGTATCCCCAGCCCTGCTTCCCCCCATCCCCTTCCCTGCTTCCCCCCATCTCCTTCCCTTCTTCCCCCCATCTCCGTCCCTGCTTCCCCCCATCCCCCTCCCTGCTTCCCCCCATACCCCTTCCCTGCTTCCCCCCATCCCCTTCCCTGCTTCCCCCCATCCCCTTCCCTGCTTCCCCCCATCCCCTTCCCTGCTCCCCCCCATCTCCATCCCTGCTTCCCCCCATACCCCTCCCTGCTTCCCCCCATCCCCCTCTCTGCTTCCCCCATACCCCTCCCTGCTTCCCCCCATCCCCCTCTCTGCTTCCCCCCATACCCCTCCCTGCTTCCCCCCATCCCCCTCTCTGCTTCCCCCCATACCCCTCCCTGCTTCCCCCCATCCCCTTCCCTGTTCCCCCCCATCCCCTTCCCTGCTCCCCCCCATTCCCTTCCCTGCTTCCCTCATCCCCTGCCCTGCTTCCCCATGTCCCCTGCCCTGCTTCCCCCAATCCCCTTCCCTGCTTCCCCCCATCTCCTTCCCTTCTTCCCCCCATCTCCGTCCCTGCTTCCCCCCATCCCCCTCCCTGCTTCCCCCCACACCCCTCCCTGCTTCCCCCCATCCCCCTCTCTGCTTCCCCCCATACCCCTCCCTGCTTCCCCCCATCCCCTTCCCTGTTCCCCCCCATCCCCTTCCCTGCTTCCCCCCCATCCCCCTCCCTGCTTCCCCCCATCCCCTTCCCTGTTCCCCCCCATCCTCTTCCCTGCTTCCCCCCATCCCCTTCCCTGCTCCCCCCCATAATCTCTGCCCAGGTGTCCTTCCTATTCATTCTGTTCCGCCCACCCTCTCCCATTCCGTTCTGCCGCCATCTCTCATTCTTCCCACCCTCTCTCTCCCTCCTCCCGCACTCTCTCTCTCCTCGCACCCGCACTATCTCTCTCCTTCCTCCCGCACTCTCACAATCCTTCCCACCACCCTCAGCCCTCCTTCCCCCCCCCCTCTGCCATGTTCCCACCTGCCCTGCCCTCCCTATCCCTGCCTTTCCCTCCCTGCCCTGCGCTTCCTTTCCCCATCCCTTCTCAACCCTTTCCTTCCTTTTCATGCCTTCCCCTTCCCCCTCACTACTCACCTACCACTCTCTAGTTCCCATGCATGTGGACCCATCACTGTCTCCCCGTACACGCTTTCATCATGTGCCGTTGCTGTTGCCGTTGGTCCCTTGCACCTCACACCACCTCCCCCATGTTCCTTCACACAATTCTTTCTGCCTTCTCCATTCCCCTATTTTCAGTGGTGAAGCAAAGGAGCAACAATTGCTAGCTGAGGCGCAGCTAGTCGATGCTTTACACCGTGACACCACCTGTTACGTGTCTGTTGTATGCGCGCATCGTACTGTATTACTGTTGGAGATATGCATCCCAAAGGCAGACTATGTACGGTACTTTTGTTTCTGCAGTGCAAGATATTCTTCTAAGATGCATAGGCATGTACGCATGTTCTAATACTTTTGATTGTAGGCAAGGGTCAAGGGAAGCAATACATATACGACTGAACCTTTCTCAAGGCCCTGAAAAAACACAGGAGGGGAACTGTAACTCTACGAGCATGGGATGGGATGATGGGTTGAAGTACCAGAAAAATCTTCAGTGTAGTTACTGCAGTAGCCAGGGGGAGGGAGAGAATACAAGGGATTGGGAGGGGGAACAAGAAAAAGGTCAAACAGATAGAGATTAGAAGAGTGGAGATAGGGGAGACAGGGAAGAGGGTGAAGCAGGGGGGAAGAGAAAGGGGGAGATAAGACGATGGGAAAGGGGATAGGAAGAGGGGAGGAAAGGGAAGGAGGAGACAGGAAGAGAGTGAGAGGGAAAGAAGAAAATACCATAGGAAGAGGGAGCATAGGGAAGAGGGAGGATAGGGAAGAGGGGAGATAGGGAAGAGGGGAGATAGGGAAGAGGGGAGATAGGGAAGAGGGGAGATAGGGAAGAGGGGAGATAGGGAAGAGGGGAGATAGGGAAGAGGGGAGATAGGGAAGAGCGGGAGATAGGGAAGAGCGGGAGAGGGAAAGCGAGAGATAGGAAGTTGTAACAAGGGGAGGAAGAGGGGGAAACGAGGGGAACCAGGGAGGGAAACGAGGTGAAACAGAGGGGGAAATCCTGGGAAGCAGAGGGGGAAATGAGGAGAAGCAGGGGGGGGAATGAGGGGAAGCAGGTAAGAACAGGGAAAGCAGGGAGGGAAATGAGGTGAAGCAGGGAGGGAAATGAGGGGAAGCAAGGGGGGAAATGAGAGGAATCAAGGGGGGGAATCAGGGGAAGCAGGAGGGTACAAACATGGAAAGCAGGGAGAAAAATGGGGTGAAGCAGGGAGGGAAATGAGGGGAAGCAGGAGGGATAATGAGGAAAGGCAGAGCTGGAAATGAGGGGAAGGAGGGGGAAAAAATGAGGGGAAGGAGGGGGAAAAAATGAGGGGAAGGAGGGGGGGAAATGAGGGGAAGGAGGGGGGGGAATTAGGGGAAGCAGAGGGGAAAACAATGAGAGCATACGGGGAAACGAGGGGAAGCAGCGGGGTAAATGAGGGGAACGAGGAGAAAGGGAAGCAAAGGGAGGAATGAAGGGAAGTAGAGCAGGAAACGAGGGGAAGCAAGAGGGTAAAAATTTGGGAAATCAGGGGGGAAATAGGGGAAGCAGAGGGGAAAACGAGAGGAAGCAGGGGAGTAAATGAGGGGAAGCAGAGAGAAGAATGAGGGGAAGCAGGCGGAGAAATGAGGGGAAGAAGGGGAGGGGAAGGAGAGGGGGAAATGAGGGGAAGGGAATGAGGGGAAGCAAAGGCAAAAATAAGGGGAAGGTAACACGTGGGAATGAAAGTGCAGGGAAGCGAGGGCAAGGTATGGGCAGGTGGGAGAAGGGCAGCGGGAGTGGAGGCGTGAGGAGGGGCAGCGCGACGAGGGTGCTGGCGCACTCATGGCAGGGGATGCGCGGCGAGGTGAGCGAGGCGCGGCGAGGCGAGCGGAGGCGCGGCGAGGCGAGCGGAGGCGCTGCGAGGCGAGCGGAGGCGCGGCGAGGCAATCGGAGGCGGGGCGAGGCTAGCGGAGACGCGGCGAGGCGATCGGAGGCGCGGCGCCGCGAGCAGAGGCGCTGCGAGGCGAGCGGAGGCGCGGCGAGGCGAGCGGAGGAGCGGCGAGGCTTGCGGAGGCGCGGCGAGGCTAGCGGAGACGCGGCGGGGCGAGCGGCGGCGCGACTAACGGAGGCTTCCAGGAACTGAGGGTCGGCGTGACGATGGGACAGGAGGCGCGGCGAGGTGAGGCGCGACGACGGGAGGCGAGGCAATGGGAAGCGCGACGAGGGGAAGAGCTCGATGAGGAAGGGGAGGCTAGACTTGTAGAGCGGCTACGTATTCTACTCTTTGATGCGCTGTCGAGATGCTTTTTCCTCGTATATTGTTTCTAGGCCGAAGTAGTGAGGTTGGGCTTCCACACTCCGTGGTTTCTCCTCATTCGGTTGGGTTGGTTTGTCGCACGCTCCAACTGATGTTGAGTGACGACTACACAATCTCCTCGTTGCTCATTTCGCTTTCGCCACGCCCATCTTCCCGAAGTGAACCTTTTTTCCATATCGCCAACACAGTTAAAGCCCTTCAGTAGTTTTGGCAAAAACCATGCTGACCTCGGGCTTTAACTTGTTCGTGTGGTTGGGTATTATGTATGTACTAGGTTTCTGTTGACTGTGCATACAAGAATCTTTAACATCAACCTGTGTCAGATAAGGGCAAATGTGATGCTAATTATACCGTAGGTGAACATGATGTCTCGAAGCAGCCTGAATAAAAAACATTACTGTAAGACCAAAAGTTCCAGACATAACGCTTAGTGCTTTGCATTGCATCCTGACCGTCCGGCTCGAGACTGCTTAAAGCGCACACGTTGTTCCACAAAGTGTAGTCCGGTGGGTGTTACATCTAATGCGTTTGAACGCGATTCGAATGGGTTTTCTACAATACAAAAATCTGCTGCCATTTACACCCTCAGTCAGCACTCAGCACGATGGCAAGCAGGCTGCACTCAAATCTCGAAATTCGATGTGCAACTTGGTTATCATGCAGGTTGCCTTCTGTCGAGGCAACCTGTTTCCATTGCATGGATTCGCGTCGCGAGAGTCTTTGTCAATGAGAAGGAGTCGGTCGGTATGGTAGGAAGTCACATCAGATTCCCTTTGTTCCTCCATGATTTACAGCCGTAGGATAAAGTCGTCTCGCATCGCAATCAAATCCAGGGGTCTCGGGAACTCCAAAAGCTGGGCACGCCAGCAACTCCCAATGAAATTCACAAGCCTGGATAAGATTGGCGGAGCGTCGATCAGCTCGATGAGAGGAGCTCAGCGCACGTGTGGGGGAGCAACTCCCAAGAACATCTGCGAATCATCAATCTTCAAGAAGGATGAGAATTTGAGAAACATAATCCATCAAGCTATTCCCCAGATTTCGTCAGAACCCGCCACCAAATTACAAGCCTCATCAGGTGCCGCCGTCTGTGTCAGGTCCTGCGACTCAATCCGAAGCCATGTCCATCAGCATCGCTGTAGCCGTCGCTGCTTATACCTTCACAGACGGTGCTGCAAGAATTGCCGTCTCTCGTCGGGGGCTCGAACCCGCGTTAGCTGGACGATCCCCCACCAAGAGAGCGAGTCTGACAGGTTAGATTCTCTTCGCAGTCAGCGTTTCCCATTCACCTTGCAAGAGCTATGTGTATGAGTCGCCAGGTCTTTAATAACCCTGAATCTGCACAGTACCTTTCCCTTATTATCCTCATTTTTGTGCATCCTCTTCTTTCTTCTCTTACTATTCACTCGAATTTCCCGGCTCAGGTAAACGCGGCGCATCACCTGCTGTACCGGTGTTCTGCTCCGCTAACCCCCACACCGGCCCGTCCACGTCAGCACCTTCCGCGTCAGCACCGTCCACGTCAGCATCAGCAATGACATCTGACGGCGGAGAAACGGCGTCGTTTCGCCAGATGAGTCCGGAGGAGCATTGGTGGTGGGGTACACCCGAATACCTCATGGGTAACTGGCACGGCCAATGGCGATCATGGAAGCCGATGCAATCAACAGACGAGATCAGATCCATGAAATCCGTGCGGAAAATATGGGCTACGTCACCCGATCTCAGCAGCTTCGCCCACATGGTGATCCTCAGACCCTTTTCTTCTCCCCTCCTCGCCTTCTCCCCCTCCCTCTTCTCCCTCCCCTTTCCCCTCCCTCTTCTCCCTCCCCCTTTCCCCCCTTCCCCTCCCATTCCCCCTTCTCCCTCCCCTTTCTCCCCTCCCCCTTTCCCCCACATCCGTTCTCCCCGCGTCCCTCCTTATTCCTCCCCACCTAGTAGTGTAGTGTTCGTTTTCCTCTCCCTTGTCGGTTTTTCACACACCCTGACGCAAGCCTACGTTCCGCTTTCCGCCGCCTCTTGCGCTGCCACCCGCTCTTTCGTCCTGACGTTCAAAAAGCTGCTGCAACAAAATCGATTTAAAACGAGTGGCACGGTACCGCGGCCAGGGCGAGGTGATCCCAACAATCTATCACTTCGTAATTGCCCTGGCCCTCCCTCCTCTGTAACAAGATGGGACACGTGATAAAAGTAATGTTTTGAGACGTCTCAAAGCACGGTACCGAGGCCAGGGCGAGGTGATCCCAACAATCTGTCACTTCATTATTGCCCTTCCTCAGAAGCTCCTCTGTAACAAGATGGGACTTGTTACATCCTCATCTCTACTACACTCTCACACCACTCTCACTTTACTGCCAATTTCACGCCACCCTTAAGCTTCCGCCTCCCCTGCCAGAACGACTGGTACGACCACCAGGGCGAAGTTTCCAAGCAACCGCCCAAGGTGGGGGTTCAATGGGACATGTCCCTGGCAGAGCACAGCCTGCCAGACGGGTTCTGCCACGTGGCAGCCAGCACTGCGCGCCGCTACGTCGTGAGCAGGAAGGCGGACGCGATCTGGGCACCTCTGGAGGTGGCTGACGGGGAAGGAGGCATCAAGCTGCCATTTTTGGTCGAATTCTTCTTCTCCCACAGTAAGTCCTGCTGCTTGCTCTTATCAAAACTTCTGAGAAGCTTCTCTGTCCTCATGCGGTGGCCATCTGGTCGGTCTGGAGGTGGCGGATGGGTAAGGCGGCATCAAGCTGCCATTTCTAGTTGAATTCTTCTTCTCCCACAGTGAGCCAACCCTGCATTATCTCTGGAAGAGGGAAGGGTCATCAACTTGTCTCTTGTTGATATTATTTTTTCCTTATATATCTATCTTCTCCTATTTTTTTCTAGATTATTATCAAGTTTCCCAGTATTTTCCCATTACTCCACCATGTACCATATCTCTAATTTTAGCCACGTTGCCTTATCTTTCTCTTCCCATTGATGGCATATCAATTCTCAGCCCCTTGTGTCTAGGATCATCTGAAACGCCTTCTGAGTCATTTCAAAGCTTTCCAGCCCCCACTTTTCGTCGTTGATGCTGATTCACAGGGGTCAAGGAGGAGTCTCCCCATTCACAGTTTTTTTGTATTGCTACTCTTTCCAGCCCCCGCATCTCGTCTTGGCAGCGTAACTGGATTTGAAGCCGACGGAGCATTCCGGGCCTCAGTGGTGGTTGAAGAGTCGCTAGACACCAACGAGCGCCGCCCCTCGGACTGGGTCTGGCCCACGTGGGGCCCGGGTGGACTTTCGTCCCATCTGCCCGACCACCTGCCGCCCGTTCCGGCACTAGATGACAAGACGATGGCAGGAACTCGCACCGTTTTGACTCGAAACCTGATGGTTCAGGAGCGAGAAAACGTGTCCTGGGCGGAAGAATGGAGCCCAACCGCTGCTGCTGCTGCCATTGCTGCTGGTGACACTGCTTCAGCTGGAAATGCCGTTGCAGCGGATGTAACAGGAGCAGCAGCAGCGGCTGGGTTCATGGGGCGAGTGCCGGAGGGGGATGAGGACCGTTACATAGTCGTTGCTCTGCCGCACGGGGTGGTGGTGTGCGCCCCGCGCTCGCTGCAGCTGGTGGCAGGGAGGCCGTTTGTGCTGTCGGTGTCTTTGGTGGTGGGGGAGGGCGAGGTGAAGCGGATCACTGCCTCTTGGGGGGCTACTGGGGGCTTTGAGAAAGTGGAGGGGGAACTGTACAGGAGAGAGGGATGAAAGGGGAGGTGTTGTGGCTGGCGGGGGAGGGCGAGGACTAGCGAATCACTGCCTTGTGAGGGGACGCTGGGGCTGGGGGGGGTAGTGAGGGAGTGTGGTACAAGAGACGGGGGTGAACCCATGGGAGGGCTTTTTAGGCGCCTCAAATGTCTGAGGGGGAGTGGTTGTGTGATAGTGTGGTGCAAGAGACGGGGGTGAGGTGGGTGTGCCCTAGGGCAGTCCGGGCCCCGGCATTCCGGTCGCTTCACTGAGCACCAGTGGAGGATGGGTCGAGCAGGATACAATGTTGTGAGATTGTACTGTACATTTGCTGTGAAACGAATGTGTACAATAAATTATGTAAAACCCACCATGTGCAAGCCCCTGTCTTCTATGTCACAAGTGATTATCAAATTGTACTACAGTATTTACGTACATCACCCTTTCTGTTGGATACCATCCTGACTCTTGCTGGACACTCCTGAAAGCGCGTACACTTTTGTTGCAGATGGTGATCGTGGGGTGTCGCATGATCGCATCCATCGCATCAGCGTCTCTTCTGCCCTCCACCACGTGGAATAGAAACGTCACACTGCCGCTTATCATCGGCACTTAGCAGGACGGCGCTTACAACATAGGCTGCCCAAATCTCCGAATCTAGAATATATCGATTAGCGACGAAGCCCAATTTTCTTTCGTCGCGTCGCAAGAGTCGCTGTCAAATGCAAGGGAGTCGCTAGGCAAGGAATCATACGCCTGGCGTCGTTCATGCTTTAAAGCCGTCGGATTAGGTCGTTTTGGCTCATCGATTCGAGAATATCGTGAGAACGCTTGCTCAGCAACTCCCATTGTGATCCATGAGCTCGAATTCGATTGGCAGAGCTTCGATCGGCTCCCCAGAAGGCACTTGACTGAAACGAGGGGAGGATAGCAAAGCGCAAACACATCAACCATCTACGAATGATCAACCTCCACGAAGATAAGAGCCATGTTTCTAACCATTTCCCAGATTTCGTCACACTCACCACTAGCCTCCTCGCTACAGCCGTCTGTGCTGTTATTGAATCCAAAGGCGTGTCGATCACCAATGCTGCAGCGGTGGCGGCGACTACATAATCCGAATAGGTAGCTCGAGCGTGTTTCAAGACTTGCTGTCTCTCGCGGGAAACTTTAGACCCGCATTGATTGGGCGATCCACCTAGAGCGCGAGCCTTACAGGTAGGTGGTGCTATTCTCACTCAACTTGACCCGTTAAACCTTGCAATAACTGTGAATATTAGTCACCGTTATCAGTACTGGTGGATCCGCTCAGTACCTTTCTCGGATTCCCTCATTTTCCATCAATTTTAGAACGATTTTCTTTCTTCTCCCATCCACTCTGGTAAACGCGGCGCATCGCCTGCTGTAACGGTGTTCTGCTCCGTGAATCCCCACACCGGCCCGTCCACGTCAGCACCTAACACGTCAGCGCCTTCCAAGTCAGCATCATCCATGGCATCTGACGGCGGAGAAGCGGCGCCGTTCCGGCAGATGAGTCCGGAGGAGCACAGGTGGTGGGGTACGCCGGAGCGCCTTATGACTAACTGGCACGGTCAATGGCGATGCTGGAAGCCTCTCGAATCGACGGACGCGATCCGATCCTTTAAATCCGTGCGGAAATTCTGGGCCACGTCACCCGATCGCAGCAGTTTCGCGCACATGGTGAGCCACACAGACTCCTTCCCTCCCTCCCGTACCCCTTTTTTTTCCCTTCCCCATCCCGACCCTCCTCCCTCCCCCCCCCCCCCCCCCCCCCTCACTCTCCCCCTCCCCCTTTCCCCCGCAACGCCCTTGGTTCCCCCTCACCTAGCTCCCGTTCTCCTCTCCCTTGTCGTTTTTCCTCGCACTGTGACTCACGCCCACTCTGACGCACGCCCACTCTGACGCACGCCCACTCTGACGCAGCACAGCCTGCCTTTTCAAATTGACTCAAATGTCACCCTCCCACTCTTCCCCATGCTATCCCTCCCCTGGTCTACTGCAGAACGACTTTTACGACGAGCAGGGTGAGGTTCCCAAGTTTCGGCCCCCGGTCGGCGTCCAATGGGACATGTCACTCGCGGAGCACAGCCTGCCAGACGGATTCTGCCACGTGGCAGTCGGCACAGCGCGCCGCCACTCCGTCAGCAGGGAGAGGGACGGGATCTGGGGCCCTCTGGAGGTGGGGGATGGGGCGGGGGGCATCAAGCCTTTTGTGGAGGAGTTTTTCTTCTCCCACTGTGAGTCATGGCTGCTGCAATCGTTTTCGTCTCTCAAACTGCTCCCTCAGCAGGAAAGGCGCGTATGTTTTCGAGGTGCTCCAAAATGAGCTCCCTCTGCTGGCGATTACAAGTTTTTTTTTGTGTTTTTTTTTTTTTTGTAGGGGGAGGGGGGTGGCGGCTTTGTTTGATTTTCCATTTCAGCTCCCACATCTCGTCTCAGCACCATTGCCGAATTCGATCACCAAGCTAATGCGGAGCTTCTCTCTCCTTTCACAACTCCTTTGCTCCCCTTTCTCGTCAGCCCCCAAGTCTCGTTTTGGCTGCATGGTTGGATTCGATCCAGAAGGAGCGTTGCGCGCCTACGTGGTGGTCGAGGATTCGCTAGACACCAACGAACGCCATCCCTCCGACTGGGTCTGGCCCACGTGGGGCCCCGGCGGCGTCCCGTCCTGTCTGCCCGACCACCTGCCGCCCGTTCCGGCACTAGATGACAAGACGATGGCGGGAACTCGCACCATTCTGACTCGCAACCTGATGGTTCAGGAGCGGGAGAACGTGTCCTGGGCAGAGGAATGGAGCCCTAACAGTGCTGCCGCTGCCGCTGCAGCAGCTGCTGCTGCTTCAGCTGAAAAGTCTGTTGCTGCGGATGCAGCAGCGGCTGGGTTCATGGGGCGAGTGCCAGAGGGCGATGAGGAGTGGTATGCGGCGTTTGCTCTCCCCCATGGGGTGGTGGTGTGCGCCCCTCGCTCGCTGCAGCTGGTGGCAGGGAGGCCGTTTGTGCTGTCGGTGTCGTGGGTGGTGGGCGAGGGCGAGGTGAAGCGGATCACTTCCTCCTGGGGGGCTAGTGGGGGCTTAGAGAAAGTGGAGGGCGAGTGGTACAGGAGACAGGCGTGAAAGGGGAGCAATGGTGTGTAGGAGGTTGAATTGAAACGAAGGGAGGAATGTGTTTCTTGGGGACGTGGGTGAAGGGATGGGAGAGAGAGGGAGAGAGGTGGCTGTGTGTGTGTTTCTGCACTGCCTTTTGAGGCACCTCACAAGAGAGGGATGTGTTTTGGTGAAGGCATGGGAGAGAGAGAGGTGGCTGTGTGTGTGTGTCTGCACTGCACCCGTTTCACTGCACTGCAGCAGCAGTGGTGGTGGGGGATGAGGGGGTGGGTTGGGCTGGTAATGCAAGCACGTGGAATTGTAGATTGTTGAATTCTACTGTACATCACTTCTGCTTTGCAGAGGACATGCGTGTTGGATGCAATGGGTGAGAATTGCCCGCGTGTGGGTGGGCCTTCAGCATGTATGACACATGAAAGATGTGTTCTTTCTGTTGTCTGCTTTACACTGTACCCGATGCAACTGCCACGTCAAATCACATGTGGATAACAGCAAAAAAGAATCACTACAACTTGTTCAGAGCCAGTTGTATACTGGACACATACCGGTATGCTCAACAAATTGTTCTGGACTGGACTACACTTGGCTATTCTGCCGATTGATCAACGTCAGCATCGAAACGGAAATATTAGACAACATACACTAAGGATATTCGAGGGCAGGCAAGGGGGGAGGAAAGAGGGAGAGGAGAGAGGAAGGAAAAGAAGGAAATAAGGGTACATTCCTGAAGCGCTGTCACAAAGCCTCGCGTCTCAATCGAAGAGATGCAGTGCGGTGGAAATGTTCGACACTTAGGTGTAATGCGGTGCAGACTGGTACAGAGGTTGTATGATGCGATTGAGACATTTGTGTCAAGAGCGGAATGTACCCTAAGAGTCACCACTAGTTCCCTGTGCAACATAACCCATCCGTCCAGGGCCTCTTACTCATCCCCTCCCATGTTGTTCCCTTGCTCCGCTCCCCACCCCACCCTTTTTTATTCTACTCACTAGTTCCCCGTGCAACACAACCCACCCCTCCAGGGCCTCTCTCTCATCTCCTCTGCTTTTAAGTCGATCATACCCTCCAGCTCCTCAAAAGCAGACCCGCTTACTCACTCCCTCTCATGTCGTTCCCGCCTCCTCCGCTCCCCACCCTTTTTTATTCGACTCACTAGTTCCCCG
This sequence comes from Closterium sp. Naga37s-1, assembly GCA_947471745.1. Lineage (NCBI taxonomy): Eukaryota > Viridiplantae > Streptophyta > Zygnematophyceae > Desmidiales > Closteriaceae > Closterium > Closterium sp. Naga37s-1. Next base: position 1,483,086 of record CANJKZ010000004.1, read on the forward strand.
TCCAACACAACCCACCCCTCCAGGGCCTCTCTCTCACTCCCTCTCATGTCATCCCCCCCTCCTCCGCACCCCACCCCTCACCCCCTTCTTTCACTATTCATCTTCTGGGATCAACTCTTCTTCTGCGTGCCTCCAGCCTTCAGCAGCCTCTCGCCACGCCACAGCAACAGCAGACACATACTCGCCGCGCTCGTACTTGTCCTTCTCAAACACAATAAACCCATCCAGGTCCTCATACTCGTCCTCTCCCGTGTGCATCCCCTCTCTCCTCTCCGCCTCCACCAGCTCTGCAATGTATGCGTTCCGCCTCCTCCTCCCTCCTGCGTTCCGCCTCCTCCTCCTCCCTCTCGCTTTCCCTTCCATGCCCCTGCTTTCCTCTCCTTCCATGCCCTCGCTCTCTTCGCTCTCCTCTCCTTCACCCATGCCCTCGCTCTCTTCGCTCTCCTCTCCTCCCCCCATGCCTTCGCTCTCCCCCAACCCTTCCCTCTCTTCCTCGCTTCCCACTTGGTCACTCTCCTCTCCTCCTGCTCCATTTCCTCCTCCTTTCCCTCCCATGTTTCCTCCCCCTTCCCCTCCCAACTCGCCTCCTCCTTCCCCTCCTACCTCTCCTCCTTTACTCCCCCCCACTGCCCTCCTTCTGCTTCCCCTACTTGCCCCACTCCCCCCTACCTTAACCCCACTCCCCTCACTCTTTCCCTCCCCCATCGCCCCACGCCCCCTCGTCCTCCCCCCACTACCCCCACCCTTCCGCGCACTCTTCCTCCCAGTCCCTCCTGCAGCCTCCTCCCCACTTCCAGCCGCCCCAGACTCCTTCGCAGCAGCTTCCTGCCCCTTCTCCTCATGCGTATCGCCAACTTTGCTAGCAGAACCAGCGGAACCAGAAGGTTTATCCTCCCTCATTGGTTTATTCTCTGCCTCTGCAGCATTCTTCCCCATGCACCACTCCGCTTCTTCCTCAGCCCCTCCTTCCCCTTTTGTTTCCCCCTCTCCTTCCCCCTCTCCTTCCCCCTCCCCTTCTCCCACCACTTCATGCTCTCCTCCCCCTTCCATCTCCCTCTGCTGCTGCCGCCCACTGTGCCGCCCACTGAGCCGCCCACCGCCTTGCTCTGCTTCCACTCTCTTCAGCACCGTGCTGTTACGCAGTAACCTGGTAACCCTGCCCTGCCCTCCTCGCTCACACTGCTTAACCTTCCCTCCCTTCTCACGCTGTTTCCCCTGTGCTCCCATTTCCCGCTGCTCCTCCTTCCTCTGCCCCTCCCCCTCCTTCAGCTCCTTCTCCCCTTGCTTGCTCGCCTCTCTCCTTCCTTCTCCTTTCCCCTCTTCCACCTCCACCTTACCCACAACAATAGTTTTCCCCTTTTTCACCTCCATACCCCCTTTCTCTTCCACCTCTTTATACAACCCCCCCACTTCCACCACCATTTCTTCATCCCCGCACGCTTCTTTTCCTTTCTCCCTGCTCCACTCCCTTTCCTCGCCCCCCTCCTTCTCCTCGCTCCCTTCCATCTTCTCAGCTCCCCCTCCCCCTTCCTTCTCCTTGACCCCCTCCCGCTCCTCGTTCCCCTCCTCCTCCTCTTCAGTTAGATCCACAAACTCGCACTTCGGTTTTTCCGCCTCTCCTGTGTTTTTTAATTCCGCCGCCACCGCTATCTTTCCCCACTCCCTCCCCGTCGCCTTTCCCCCCTCCCCTTCCGCTGACTTTCCGCCCTCCCTCTCCGCCTTCACCCTCCCCATCCCCCCCAGTTCCTCCGCCCCCCCTACCTTCCCCGCCCAAGCTGCCTCCCCCTGCAGGCTCCGACTCTCGCCCCGCCCCCACCCCCGTCCGCGCCCCCGTCCGCGCCCCCGTCCCCGCCCCCGTCCCCCCTCTCTCTTCCCTGCTACCGACATTTTCTGCCGCCCCACATTCCCTGCAGCGCCAACTCCTTCCGCCATTTTCTCCGCCTCCTCCGCCTTCGCCGACTCTACCACCTCTTCCACCGCATAGAGACCGCGTTCGCCAACTGCCAGCTCCGCCTCCCCCACTTCCCCCACTTCCTTCACTTCCTTTGCCTCTTCCACCTCCTCTACCTCCCCCGCCTCCTCTACTTCCCCCACCTCCGCCGCTTCGAGCACCGCCGCGTTTCGAGGTGCCTCATGGTAACCCTTTTTGACACCTGCCTGCTGCACATCCCCCACCTCCTCCACTTCCTCCACCTCCTCTACCTCCTCCATTTCCTCCGCTTCCTCCGCTTCCTCCGCTTCCTCCGCTTCCTCCGTGTCCTCTGCTGCATTTCCCCACACCACTTTCGACTCTAACTGACCCCAAGAGGACTTTTGAGCCGACTCAAAAGTCGCCGCATTTTCCCACACCACTTTCGACTCTGACTGACCCCAAGAACCCCCCTCCCCTTTCACGGCCCCCTTCTTCTGATTTCTGAATCCAGCCATTTCCCCCGCATGGGTTGGATCCTTCACTTTCCCCCTCCCCATCCCCGTTCCCTCTCCCTTCCCCTTCCCCGTCCCCGTCCCCGTCCCCTTTCTTCCCCGCCCCGTTACCGTTTCCTTACCCACCCCCTCTCCATCCTCTTCCTCCTTCACCTTCCCCCTTCCTTTCCCCTGCTCCCTCCCCTTCTTGATCCCCTTCCCATATTCTCGTTCTCCTGCCCTCACTCCTTTAGCTCCAGTACTCCCAACCGACTTGCCCTCGCTCGTAGTAGTGCTTTTCTTGAACCCGCCCTCACCACTCCCAACCGGCTTGCCCTCAGTAGTGATAATGTTTCCCTCGAAGCCACCTTCACCACTTCGGATCGGATCCGCACCTCCTTCATCCCTCCCTCCACCTCCACCTCCACCCCCACTTGCTCCACCTCTTCCTCCACTTCCCTTTCCTCCCCCACTGTTTTTTCCTTCACCGATGATTCTTCTTCCTTCACCAGCCTCACAAGCTTCCCCACTTCCTCCCCCTTCACCGCTTCCCCCTCCTCGACCTGCGCCTCCACCTGCTCCTCGACCTGCGCCTCCACCTGCTCCTCGACCTGCGCCTCCACCTGATCCTCCACTTGCTCCTCCACCGGCTCCTCTACCTCCTCTCCCGTCTACAGCCTTCCTTCTCGCAGCGCGCGTGATCCTCGTCGTCTCGTCTCCTCCTCCCGCCAGTTCCTCAATCTCCGCTGTAAACTCCCTCCTTATAAGCAACGTAAACGAGTGTAGCTTGCGCAGCTCCAGGGCCTCGCGCCTCACATTCTCTTGGAGCGAACTTTTTCGCAGTAACGAGTACGAGTGCAGCATGCGCAGCTCCCTGCTCGACCCTCGCACCTCCCTTCCCGACTCTCGCCTCGATCCTTCCCAAGGTACAATGGCTAAGGGAGACTCTTCACCCAGCGGCTCCATTTTCGCATCCATTCTCGACGTTCTTCGAGCCGTCCTTTCTGAGCCTTTGGCTGTCGATGTATGATAACTGTCCGAAGTTTTAGCCCACGACTCCTCCCCTCCGGCACCCGCTAATTCTGGAACCTTGGGTTCGAAAACCACCAGGGCTTTTCCGTTATCCGCGTCCTCGTTACTAGCTACGACGGGTGCGATCTTCAGCTTCTTCGCCACACCTTGTCTCTCGACTTCAGAAACCCGGTTCTTGTTGCGCGTGTATCTACGCCTCGGCCCACTATCCAACTTCAGGGGGGCGCTTATAGTGTCAATTCTCGATGCGGCAGCGGGCTGCGGTATCGCCATCTCGTTCGGACGCTTCTTAACGATGACCGTCGTTCGTTTTCCCATCTGGATTGATCGTCTAGCCTCCGTACCCTTCCCACTTAAGCCCACCTCGTTGGCTCGATATTAAATATCGAGTCAAAACAGACGCTCTTCTATATTCCTTTTAGTATACGGCGGCAGCCCCAATTACGGAGGGTCCTATAGATCGATAGGGCTATGAGAAAGTCTCCGAGTAAAAAAGTAGAGAACGAAAAAAAGCCTCCCTGATTCAATCATGTCAAAATGGATGGTGAGGTGACCTTGGTGTTGGCGAGTGGCTGCGTGAACCAAGTCCTCTCAGAAGTCCTGCTTGAATACGGACAATTGTTTTGAAACTTCCGAGGTTGCAAAATACTTGTGTTTTGTTTGTGCTTGTCTCCGAGCTTGACTCTTGTAAGGGCGTATTCCTGAGCTGGTGTCATCCGAAAATTTTGGAACTCATGCGATTGGTTCAAAAATAAAAATCGGCCAAATACGTGCACTCCAACGTTTTCGGATGACACCAACACTGGATGACACGAGCTCAGGAATACGCCCTAAATTGGAGTTTTCGTGGGGTTCGACAGATTAGATTGGAGTAGGGGGACCAAGGAAGCAGCGCGCCGCATGTCCCTCGATTTTAGTTGCGCGCGGCTTGAAGGAGGAATTGTGAAGCAACATTCGTGCCACGTGTCTAGAAGTTTGTGTACGCTTTATGAAGAACTTCTCTGTGGCGCTATAGAAATTTGTAGCTGAATTGGCTGCGTCGTAAATATGTTTCTTTCCTCTTCAATGTCGGTGGGATTGGTTGGGCAAACAATGGGACCAGTTCTGTCAGCTTGTTTTCTCCCCACGTCAGCACGGCCCACACTGACATGTCCCTGGGACACAGCAGCCCTACCTGACGTGGAAATGAAACCGCCAACATCACGGAGCAAATATTCTTGCCTACTCCTGTCATCAAGCATTCTTGTCACCCTCATTCCGAGCTTCCGTTCCCAGTTAGACCGAATTTCTCAGCTTTAGCAGCTGCTTTCGCCCACACACACGAGGTTTTCTAGGCGTTTTTATCTTGATCAAAAGTAGCGAGTGCGCATCGGACCGCTCGTAATGGCGACGCCAAAGGTTAAGCTCACCGTGGGCTCGGATGGAGTGGCTGTTATTGAAATCCACAACCCTCCTGTCAATGCTCTCGCACCAGAAGGTATTATTGATTCTTTGAACCAGGATCGTGGTGTTTATTATCAACCATTGGCGATTCGTCTTCAGTATTCTAACCTATTGAGTTTGTCTGCAGTCCTACTCGGTTTGAAGGTGTCGTTCGACGAGGCGCACCGGAGGAACGACGTGAAAGCCATTGTCGTGATCGGTAAATTGCAAATAAACCTTTACCGCACTTCCTTCTTTTCTTGTCGAAACTAGTTTAGCATAACTTGTTTGTCCGGATGTAGCTCACTTTGGTTCTTTTCTGTGGCTGCTGTTTCAGGGACAAATGGCAAGTTCTCGGGAGGCTTCGATATCTCGGCGATTGTTGCAGTCCAGGAAAATGGTACTGATCATTGTCTCTTCGTGCTACTCGCGCGATAGAACTCTCGCGATTCTTCTCGCGATTCGAGTTGGTCTGTGACTCGTTTCCGTGCTTTCTTGTGCTGGTTGTCCCCGTTACAGGGAACATGGACTCGATGGTCAGGCCGTCAGTCCCACTCTTCGTGGAGACCATTGAAGGTATGCATCTCTCAACGTTTCATTTCAATGTGGAATAGAATGTGTCATAATTACGAATACTCACACATGTCAGTACTTCCCTATGCAGGTGGTTCAAAGCCAGTCGTGGCGGCCGTTGAGGGTCTTGCTCTAGGCGGTGGCTTGGAGCTTGCTCTGGTACGTACGTCGCCGCTCTAGCTCGTATAACCTTGTAAAACACACAATAACATTATCACGCAAGTACGCAAGTACACACTCTGAAGCTCATAGTCGGTTTTGATTGTTCCCTTCTTTTTTTTCCAATGCCAGTCATGCCATGCAAGAATCGCTGCACCCAAGGCCCAGCTGGGGCTTCCAGAGCTGCAGCTCGGCATCATTCCTGGATTCGGAGGTACTGGCCCATCCATGTGTGCAATGACTGGCCTATGCTGAGCCATCATTTCGTATGCTTCTGATGTTGGTGGTGTTGCTGGATTTCTTGTTTTGCAAGCCCTGGTCGTAAGAAACTTTTTTTTTTTCCAACATTGTGTTTTCTTGTGCTGGTCGTGTTCTGCTGGTTGTGTCCAGGCACTCAGCGTTTGCCTCGCCTGGTTGGCCTACAGAAGGCGATTGAAATGATCCTGGTGAGTTTCTTAGGCATTTTCCTGCAGAATATGAAACTTCATGCTACGTATCATTTCTAATAGTGTCTTGTTCCCCCTTTGGTCCCAGATGTCCAAGCCTATCACATCTGAAGCGGGACTCAAGGCTGGTCTCGTTGATCAAATTGTTCCTAGCAATGCCCTGCTAACCACCGCCAAGGCGTGGGCCCTGGATATTGCCAGCGGCAGGAAGCCATGGCTGAAGACGCTGGAGAGGAACGACAGGATTGAGAGCCTGGGCGAGGCTCGAGCCATCTTCAAGTTCGCAAGGGTTCAGGCGATTCAGACGGCTCCTAACCTCACTCATCCGTTGCGGTGCTTGGACGCCATGGAGTATGGCGTCACCCATGGGGGGTACGCCGGCAATCTCAAGGTGAGTTTTGGATGGAGGACAAGAAAACTTCATGTGTGGCTGCCACCTTACCATTTTATAGAATGTGAGTATTTAGAAAGCTGAAGCTGTTGTTTTGTGCCTGTTGCAGGAAGAGGAGGTGTTTTTGGAACTTGTGCTTGCTGACACGGCCAAGTCCCTGACACATATCTTCTTCGCCCAGAGGCAAACAACTAAGGTACATTGCTTTGGAAGCCTTAGATTGCAGTAAATGAATCCTCCTCACTGAAACCCTTTATGGCACCAACCAAAGCATCAGAAATTGAAGGAAGCTGGATGACATGTTAACGAATCTGCTGTGCTTTTCAGATCCCTGGAGTCACAGATCGGGGTTTGAAGCCTCGGCCCCTCCGCAAGGTGGCAGTGATTGGAGGGGGGTTGATGGGTTCTGGGATCGTCACCGCGCTCATCACGGCGAAGATTCAAGTCATTCTCAAGGAGGTCAATGCCCAGTTTCTCCAGCAAGGGCTGGACCGTGTCAAGGGTGAGCATATTCATGTCTTCCTACTTCCACTTGTCTCGATTATCTGATGAGTGCTGGTTGCATCAGAATCGGCCTTGTTTGGAGGTATTGATATCCTCTTTTTTTTTCTCTTGTTTGGTGGCAGCAAATTTCCAAGGCAGGCTAAAGAAGGGGAGGATGACACAGGAGCAGGTGGATAAGATTCTGTCGCTACTCAAGGGCACGCTCTCCTACGACGACTTTGCTGACGTGGATCTGGTCATTGAGGTGAGACAGAGAAGAGCTAACGCCATCCAAAAAAATCATATCTGCTGCACTACAATTCCTAGAAGTAAACGGCAGTTAACATCTGAAGCTAAAGGATTAAAGGCAATATTATCTTCTCACTTGCATCTTTCTGTTATGCAGGCTGTGATTGAGAGCATCCCTTTGAAGCAGCAGATCTTCCAGGACCTGGAGAGGGTGTGCAAGCCTGCGTGCATCCTCTCGTCCAACACGTCAACCATCGACCTCAACGTCGTTGGTGCCAAGACTCGCTCCCAGGACCGCATCATCGGCGCACACTTCTTCAGGTATTCAGGAGAAATGTGATCAGAGAGTCTATACGATGTTCAGGTACTTGGGTGTGTAGGTGTTGGCGACCTGGGGGGTGCATGTCTGCCAGATTCTGGTCCAGATCCCATGGCTGGTATAAGGCCTCACAGTCAGTGCCAAGCCTGTGACTACCCCCTCTCGCCCCCAAAACATTCGGTTACTTCACCCTTGCTGTTGATCACTCCAGTCCTACCCATCTGCTGCCCGTGTCCAACTCATATTGCTATTTTTTTCTCTTCGTCCAACTTCTATTTGCTCCTCGGTTCTTTCCCCCTCTCAGACCATCGCAGCCCTGCCCATGTGATGCCGCTGCTGGAGGTGGTCCGCACTGATAAGACCTCCCCACAGGCCATCCTTGACCTCATCACCTTGGGCAAGACCATCAAGAAGACGCCCGTGGTGGGCAACCCCAACCAGTATATATGTTCTCCTGTCCTTCCCCCCCCCTCCCCACCATTGCGGCCCTGCCCACGTGATGCCGCTGCTGGAGGTGGTTTGCACAGACAAGACCTCCCATAGGCCATCCTGGATCTCATCACCCTCCTGGTCCCCCCCACCCCACGCCCCCTTTAACCATCGCAGCCCTGCCCACGTGATGCCGCTGCTGGAGGTGGTTCGCACAGACAAGACCTCACATAGGCCATCCTGGATCTCATCACCCTCCTGGTCCCCCCCACCCCACGCCCCCTTTAACCATCGCAGCCCTGCCCACGTGATGCCGCTGCTGGAGGTGGTTCGCACAGACAAGACCTCACATAGGCCATCCTGGATCTCATCACCCTCCTGGTCCCCCCCACCCCACGCCCCCTTTAACCATCGCAGCCCTGCCCACGTGATGCCGCTGCTGGAGGTGGTTCGCACAGACAAGACCTCCCATAGGCCATCCTTGATCTCATCACCCTCCTGCTCCCCCCCACCCCACGCCTCCTTTAACCATCGCAGCCCTGCCCATGTGATGCCGCTGTTGGAGGTGGTCCGCACTGATAAGACCTCCCCTCAGGCCATCCTGGATCTCATCACCCTGGGCAAGACCATTAAGAAGACGCCAGTGGTGGTGGGCAACTGCACGGGCTTTGCTGTCAACCGCGTCTTCTTCCCCTACACCATGGCCGCCTGCCTGCTCGTGGACCTGGGAGTGGATCTCTACCGGATCGACCGGGTCATCAAGGCCTTTGGCATGCCCATGGGGCCCTTCAGGTGATTACGCCCCTTCCCTGGTTCTTCCATTTGGTTAAGGCTGTCAACCAGTAGGGCTGTCAACCGCGTCTTCTTCCCCTACACCATGGCCGCCTGTCTGCACGTGGATCTTGGTGTCGATCTCTACCGCATTGACCGGGTCATCAAGGCCTTCGGCATGCCCATGGGACCCTTCAGGTGATTCCGCATTACTGTCCATGGGGCAATCTGTTCTCCTTAGGTGTGGGGCTGGGCTTTGGGGAACTCTAACTGGTAAGGTTGTCAACCAATCAGGCTGTCAATCACGATTTCTTTCCCTACAACATGGCGGCCTGCCTGCTCATCGACCAGGTCATCAAGGCCTTCGGCATGCCCGTGGGGCTCTTCAGGTGATCATGCCTTCCATATTGTTGCAAGTATTGGTAAGCCTTACACCCAAGCCCTATCCTCATGAATATTGTGGCAATTCTCAGCCCGAGCCTTCTTTTTCCCGGTTATGGCGTTTGGCCCACGCATGGTGTTCTATCACAGGCTGGCTGATTTGGTGGGGATGCAAGTGGGGCAGGCGGTGGGGACGCAGTTCGTCACGGCGTTCCCCGAGCGGGCCTACAAGGCTGCACTCATCCCCCTCCTCGTTGAGGCCAAACGCTTCGGTAAGGCCCCCTGCATACCTGGTTCACAAGCCTTTTTTTTCTTTCGTTATCGCAGGCTTCAGGACTCCATGCATGGTTCCACTTTCTGCATTCTTTTGTCGTTGCCACTGCCACAGGTTGCTTGTTTCTGGACGCTGACAGCTAAGATTATTGTTTCTCTCTTTCATGCTGTGTGTGCACGAGCAGGGGAGAAGTCGGGCAAGGGCTTCTATCTGACTTTTGAGTCGACTCAAAAGTCATCTCTCTTTCCTTTCATGCTGTGTGTGCACGAGCAGGGGAGAAATCAGGCAAGGGCTTCTATCTGACTTTTGAGTCGACTCAAAAGTCATCTCTCTTTCCTTTCATGCTGTGTGTGCACGAGCAGGGGAGAAATCAGGCAAGGGCTTCTATCTGACTTTTGAGTCGACTCAAAAGTCATCTCTCTTTCCTTTCATGCTGTGTGTGCACGAGCAGGGGAGAAATCAGGCAAGGGCTTCTATCTGTACGACAACAACAGGCGCCAGCGCCCGGACCCGGCAATCAAAGAATTCGTGGAGCAGGCAGGGAAGTACAACAACATCAAGCCGGGCGGCAAGCCCGTGGCAGTATCTGACAGGGACATCGTGGAGATGATCTTCTTCCCCGTGGTGAACGAGGCGTGCCGTGTGCTGGACGAGGGCATTGTGGTGCGCGCATCAGATCTCGACATTGCCACTGTCATGTCCATGGGCTTCCCTCCCTACCGGTGAGTGTGAGGTGTGTTTACTTCCCTTTACACTTGTCAGGGAGTGACTGGCTTCCGTTCCTACAGGTGGTAGGACGAGTGCAGGTATTCCCTCTCTTGGTTAGTGGTGCTGGACCTTGTGGTGAGGGAGGCAAGCCCGTGGCAGTATCTGACAGGGACATCGTGGAGATGATATTCTTCCCCGTGGTGAACGAGGCGTGCCGTGCGCTGGACGAGGGCATTGTGGTGCGCGCATCGGACCTGGACATTGCCACGGTCATGTCCATGGGCTTCCCCCCCTACCGGTGAGTGTGTGGTGTCATTGCGTCTCTCCCTGCAGGTGATATGAGGAAGGATGCAGGTATGACATTCTGGTACGTAGTGCTTGTGGCGTGCTGTGTGCTGGATGGGGGCATCGTCGTGGTGCGAGCATCGGATCTGGACATTGCCACTGTCATGTCCATGGGCTTCCCCTCCTACCGGTGAGCGTGTGGTGTTCCTTCTTCCCTGCCGGTGAGTGTGTGGTGTTCTTTCCTCCCTGCCGGTGAATGGGTATGGTGTATCGTGGTGCGCGCATTGGATCTGGACATTGCTACCGTCATCCCATGGGCTTTTCTCCTTACCGGTGAGTGCGTGGTGTGGTTGCTTCTCGTCCTGCTGGCTGGTCAGTGAGTGACTGGACTCCTTACAGGAGTAGGTGTGTAGGGGTAACGTCTGAGTTTGATTCTGTAGTGCTCAGCAATACATTGTCATGCTTAGCCTTGGTATTCCTGTTTTTCCTCTATTTCGTATTTTTCTTTGCCCTTTCTGGCTTCCAGGGGTGGCCTGGTCTTCTGGGCTGATCTGGTCGGGGCAAAGTACATTGCGGATCGCCTCACCACATGGTCACAGGCCTATGGAGGTTTCTTCAAGCCTTGCAACTACTTGCTTGAGCGAGCAGCTCGAGGCGTCAAGCTGGTGAGTGAATACTATGTGCTGGATTGTTGGATTCATTTATGGGAATAATTCCCTGTAGTTTTTCCTACTCCTTTTCTTCGCCTTGTGCCTGCATTTCTGTGACGTATGGTTGGAATCATCCATGTGCCTGGTTTCTGCATCTTGCAGGGAGCACCGAAGGGAGCGTCTTCAATGGCTAAGCTTTAAGTAACATGTTACAGGATGGTGGGCAAGCTATGTAGATGCTGCTGCTAGTGACTGATTGTTCGATGCTGATTGTATGCACATTATCCTCTGATGTACAGTGGAGCGGAATAAGACGATATATGTGGGCCAAAGAAGGATGCACCTGGCGGAATTGTATGCTCTACAAAAGGTCAGCATTGCAGCAAAAAAACCCCTTTTAGGTGAAGGTTCAAATCTGGGTGGAAGATGGTCGACTGACAGCATATTCCTCTTGTCGCGGACGGCCATACGAGCTTCGCAGCCGTCATGTGCGATTACTGTCCCAGTATCTGTCATCAGCGAACCGTCAACGAATCCCATCGCACAAGAAGAGTACGCAATGCAGCCCAGCCCCAAGGATTCTATCTTTGTCAGAAGTTGCGGTTCAGAAGTGCAACAGATATACAATTCTAGACGGTCCAGTACGTTACAGTGTGGTGATTCGCGTCTTCCACTCACACGACTCTTTTGTCCAAACCCAGGGCAGAACTTGCAGCGATGGAAGCAGGCAAGCGTCCAGCCAATCCCGAAGTGGAAGGAGGTTCCTGTCATGTGAATGTGTGGCTTGGTTGGTAGGGTAGGGTAGAGAAGAGAGAGGGAGAGGAGACAAGAAGCTTTTCCTACCTCATCGCTTCTCCGTGTTGTACCAGTTCAGTAGAGTATGCTCGCTTCTCAGCCATAGGTCTTACAGAATAAACTAGTTTCCCCCGCTTTTACGACTGGTTCTGGTGTTCCTCTTGCTGATGTCGTAGACGCTGTTTTGGAAGGCATTATTTAGCGGTAGCAAAGAAACAGGCTGTTAGGGTTACGGTTTGTAGAAAGTAGCCTTGCTGACCTTACCCGTTTTGCCCTTGGCACCACTTCTATTGTCCACTGTCGCGTGGCAAACTTGGTTACACTGCAAGGACGTTTGCACCTGCGACTTTCCATACAGACGTGATAGGATTCAAAGATTGTCGAGATTCGTTGTTTAAGACTTCTTCCCCTTTCGCTCCATTAGGGTTAGCAGCAGCAGCACTAGTATGGCTCACTTCCAGGACCCGTGGGTCAAAGAGTTCGAGGATGCCTCCAGGATGGCGGATGACTTGGCAGGCCTTATTCAGGAAAGAAACGACGCGATCAAATTAAAAGGGGATCCATCGCGCCTCGTCGCTGCAGCTCGCCGAAAGATTGCGATGCTTATGGCGAAATCGGATCGCCTAGAAACTGGGCTTCGAGTTGCAGCGGAGAAGTCGCAACTGTAAGCTTCTTGGAGGAGGGATTAGGGTGACAGGTTCTTGCTATGAAGCGTAGGTTTATAGCTATCTCTTGATGAAACCTGTTGTAGTCGTTTGTTACCTTTCTCTCCTCGTTAACTTTTGCCGCAAAGACACACGTCCCGTGTTTCGAATTTCGCGTATCTTAGCCGCTCTCTCCCTCTCTCCCTGTTTTCTTCGCTCTTCCAGCAATTCTACGGAGATTCGGCGGCGGGAAGACCTGCTTCTCGCTCTCCGCTTCAAGGCGAAGGAGATGGCAGCCGTGCTCACCTCCGCGCAATCAGCGGCTAACAGGTTCGTCGTCGCCTGATTGAAATGGGTTTAAATTGCTTAAACGGATGCGGCAGCCGTGCTCACCTCCGCGCAATCAGCGGCTAACAGGTTCGTCGTCGCCTGATTGAAATGGGTTTTAAGATTGCTTAAACGGATGCGGCAGCCGTGCTCACCTCCGCGCAATCAGCCGCTAACAGGTTCGTCGTCGCCTTGGTTTACGTAACGATACGTATCTCCCCCCTTCTCCTCCCATCCCTCCTTTCCCCCTCCCCTGCCACCCTTCCATCCCCCGCTCCCCCTTTCCCCCTCTCACCATTCTGACCCCTCGCTTCACTGCCTGCTGCTTTCTGCTTCTTTCTCGTTGCATTGCTTGCGCTTTCTGTTGACTGTAACTGGGTGCTCTGCCTCCCCCTCGCGTCCTTCTTTCTGAGGCTTTCGCCCTGCCATGACGGGCGAGTTTCGTTGGCGCGAGAAATGGAGTTCAAGTACTCGTCCGTGTTTTGGCGTCAATGACATGCTGAGGTTTGAGACGTCTCAACTCAAAAGTTGGCGTGAGAAGAGGAGCTCAAGTACTCGTCTGCGTTGCGACATGCTTCTGTCACATCACATGCTGCCTTGCATGTTTCTTTTTCCCCTCCCTCGGGCCTGGCGGGCGAGGCGAGTTGTAATGAAGAGGAAATATCCTCCCCCTCTTCCCCTCGTTTCCTTCCCGCTGCAGGTCAGCCCTGCTGGGCCGTGACGGGCGGTCGCTGGTGGCGGTGGAGACGGAGAGAACAGCCTCGCGAGACAACAAGGGGCTCGTGGCTCTGCAGCAGGAGATCATGCAAGGTATGCTGCTGAAAGGATGCGCTCTTGTTTTTTAGTTGACTTAAACAAGAAGCTTGTGGCTCTGCAGCAAGAGATCATGCAAGGTATGCTGTTGAAAGGATGCGCTCTTAAACAAGAAGCTTGTGGCTCTGCAGCAAGAGATCATGCAAGGTATGCTGTTGAAAGGATGCGCTCTTAAACAAGAAGCTTGTGGCTCTGCAGCAAGAGATCATGCAAGGTATGCTGTTGAAAGGATGCGCTCTTAAACAAGAAGCTTGTGGCTCTGCAGCAAGAGATCATGCAAGGTATATGCTGCTGGATATCTGCCCTCTGAATATGTAGTCGATTCAAACAAAGGTCTCGTGGTGCTGCAGCAGGAGATAATGCAAGGTCTGTCGCTGTGGACATACATGCCCTCTGATTTCCTGGTCCACTCAAACAAGGGCCTCGTGGCCCTGCGTCAAGAGATCATGCAAGGCATGATGTTGAGGACATGCCGTCGTACCGTTGTTCTTTGTCTTTCTTGCGTTTTGCTGAGGAGTTGAGCGGTCCCCCCTCCATGCCTCTTGCCTGGCTTGGTTCCTGATCACATCCATTCCATTCATGTGAACCCTCCTTTTTGTTGGTTGTCAACAGGAGTGGCTAACCTCTTCTTTGTTCTCTTTGGAACTGCTCTTTGTTTTTTTGTCTGTTTTTTTACCTGCCGATCGGAGCAGAGCAAGACTCGGAGCTGGAGGAGCTGGAGTCGACGGTGGCAACCACCAAGCACATTGCGCTCACCATTAACGGCGAGCTGGACCTGCATCGACATCTGCTGGTATGTGCCTGCCGACAGGTGTGTTTTGGGACCTCTCAAAACGAACGGTGGCAACCACCAAGCACATTGCGCTCACCATCAATGGCGGGCTGGACCTGCATCGACACCTGCTGGTATGTGCCTGCCGACAGGTGTGTTTTGGGACCTCTCAAAACGAACGGTGGCAACCACCAAGCACATTGCGCTCACCATCAATGGCGGGCTGGACCTGCATTGACATCTGCTGGTATGTGCCTGCCGACAGGTGTGTTTTGGGACCTCTCAAAACGAACGGTGGCAACCACCAAGCACATTGCGCTCACCATCAATGGCGGGCTGGACCTGCATCGACATCTGCTGGTATGTGCCTTTTCTTTGCATTATTGTATGCATGTTTTGATAGCTACCATTCGTACTGTATGACTGACGCATCTCCGTGATAACTTTGTGAGCATCCAAGTGAGCCTTTGCTGCAGCAGAATCAGCTATGCTGACTTCGGTTCTAATGGCTGAAGCTGTGGCTGCACGTTCTATGACTGAAGCCCTTTCCACGTGTTTGTGTCTGAATGGCTTTGCTGCCGGTGCACGTGTGCACGTGTGCAGGATGACTTGGATGACAACATTCAGTCAACAAATGCTCGTGTACAGGTGGGCTGCTCGTTTTGCTTCTATCACTCCATTATCCCTCACTGTCCCTCCCTCCCGTCTCTCTCTTCCTACCCTCCTCTCCTCCCGTCACTCCCCTTTCTTTCCTCCCTGCTGCTGCTTTCCTATTCTCGCTTTCACAACTCAATTATAGACTGGGACACATAATGTATAGTGTGTTGTTGCATACAATCCCACTTCTTCCCCCCCTAATTGACACTGCACAGCTGGCCAAGAAGAAGATGTCAATATTCATGCGCCGATCAGACAACACATGCAACATGCCTCTCGTCATGCTAGTAGCTGCAGGGCTGGTATTCGTCACACTTGTAGTGTATTCGGTTCTCAAGATGTTTCGTCGTCACACCTAGTTACAAGATTGCAGACACCACCATTCTTGGTTCTGTACAGTAATGTTTTGGTAGGTATTGTACTCTCCATAGCTAAAAAACGGGCTAGTTAAATAATGCTATGTCATTATACAATGTATTCTTCTGTCTACCTCCATTGCTTGTCATCCGCACTCGGTCAACCATGTCTTCTTGTTTCCATTGGCATACATGTGGACGATATTAACTAGAGTGGTCTTGAGTCGTCGTCCGCCACGTCGCTAAACAAATGAAATGAGCGGTTCTGCAGAAGTTTTGTGGGAAGGAAGGGGCAGCCTCGCGGAAAACGATTTACAGTACAGGCGGGCGGGCAGGCACCATGGAGGAAAGGTGAGCTGGTTTGATTGGTGGAGCAAGTCAATGAAACTTGTCGTCGACTGTACATGAACCTCTACAGTTTGAACCTCTCAGGGAGCAGAAACTTCCAACTATGTGCTTTAAAAAGCTTGTAAGAAGGTGGTCGGCGGTTTGTTACGGTTTAATTTGCTAAAATATGTTAAAGAGACAGGCTCGTCAAACACAGGCCCACTCGTGCCACCCCCAAATCGAACCTGTTCCTGTGTGAAGGGCATCTTGTTTTGACGAATTCCGTCGCAGACGAACCCGTCCGTCAGTCACCAGTCCGTCAGCCTGCGGGGGAAGGTGAGCTTCGTGCTGCTCTGCTTCCCCGAAGGGCCTGTCAAGAGAGTGCACTGGACGCCATACCGCGCAGCTCGTTCGATGGTGCTCCGCTTTGCAGTGCGCTGCACTCGTCACTGCTGCCCCTCTCACTCCTATCACATCACACAGCACACATCACATCACATGTCCTCGCTCTCTCCTTATAATGGCGTCTTTCTACTGGTAGCATCTCATCAGCCAGTCCTTTTGTCAATTCCACGAGGTTTTTTTCTTTTGCTCACAGCTCCACTCTCCCGATCACAGGCTACGTGGAACCCTATTATACCGTTCACGCACGCGGTGTTCCAGGTCTTTCGTCTGAACCTAATCTAACGACATCCAGATTCGTTTTTCTCTGATTAAATAGATATTGTAGTAAAATGGCGAACGCAATGGCTGACTGTGAGGGCGTGCCGATAACTCTCCCCAATGCCGCCCATAGTCGACAGAAGTTTAACAACTCCTTCCATCCGCAAGTCGCGGCCAGCCCGCAAGTCATAGGTTTCACTCCGCGCTTCGAGGTCGGAGCGCAGCTCGGTGAAGGCTCCTACGGCGTCGTTAACGTTTGCCACGAGAAAGCCGTGTTGACACGTCAGCTGTCACGGCAACCTAGCTACGGCGCAAGCAGGCTGCATCTTCATCCGGGCGCCGCCGCCGCCGTCGCCGCAGTTGACGGAACTGCCGCGGCTGCCGGAAATGGCGCCGCGAATGGCGCCGCAGATGGCGGAGGAGGCGGCGACAGCGACGAGGAGAACGGGGTCGAGCGGCCGCAGATCGTGGCGAGCGTGGAGCGGGTAGAAGCGACCGAGGCGGCGCTCCTCGCGGCGCGAATCGCGGCGGAAGACGCGGCGGGAGACGCGGAAGGAAAATCGCAACCACTTCCGGCGAAGACCGCGGCGGAACCGCCAGCCGCGGGCAAGATATACGCGTGTAAGACGGTGGATAAGATTCTCAACGTGGAAGGCGGCGCGGCGACTCAGAAGCGGTTGTCTGCTCGCGATATAGAGGTGCGCGTTAGCGCGCTTAAGCACGAAATTAAGGTTCTCAAACACGTGGGTTATCATCCGAACATTGTGAAAGTTGTCGGAGTTTACAATAACGAGAAACGGCTGCGACTCGTTATGGAGCTGTGCGACGCGGGGGACCTGCTGGGGCTTCTAACGAATCCTCCCAAGAAGCCGCAGGCGGAAGCTAATAACGGGAATAACGGTGCAGGAGGAGGTGCGAATAAAGAAGGTGATTCTAGCGAACGCGCAGCAGGCAACGAGACCAAGCCTGAAGAGACCCGAGGGAAACCTTTCACCAAAATCTCGCAGTTTTTCAAAGGGCTGGCCAAGGGGACAGCAGACCTAAAACTAGCAGAAGCTGGGGCTACTAATAACGGGGACGGCAGCAGCAGCAGTGCCCAGCCCGAAAAAATGCTGCAAACGGGCCTGTCGGAAAGGCAGACTGCTCTGATGTTCCGCCAGCTGGTAAAGGCTGTTGAGCACTGCCACTCGCGGCAGGTGATTCACCGTGATATCAAGCTGGAAAACGTGTTGCTGAACAACTGCTGTTGCTGCAAATGCAAGCCTGGGTCAGACGCAGGGGGGCAGGCGAATGGGAACCAGCAGCAGCAGCAGCAAGGCGAGCCGTCTACCTGCTCGGGTTACGTCGTTAAACTCGCGGATTTCGGGCTGGCGAAGCTGCTGCAGCCAACGCAAGCCATGGCGAACGGCAACAAGGGCAGCCAGCTGTACAAAGCACCTGAGGTGGCGCAGGGCCGGTGGTATACCACCCAGGCTGACATGTGGTCTTTAGGAGTCGTTCTGTACGCTTTGCTAAGTGCCAGGTTTCCGCCGAGGGATGCGCAGGGGATGGTGGCATGGGAAGCGGTTTCGGACCAGAGGTTGTTGTTTAAAGGGGGGAGCTGGAAGGAGGTGAGTGCGGAGGCGAAGGCGCTTGTGGGTGTTCTGCTGTCGTGGGATCCGAAGGGGCGGTTGGATTGTGGAGAGGTGTTTAATCACCCGTGGCTGGTGCAGCACTGCAGATGAGAGAGGAGATTGAGATTGTGTGGGGACTAGGAGGAGTGGGAAGGAGGTGAGTGAGGAGGCGAAGGCGGTGGTGGGTGTTCTTCTGTCGTGGGATCTGAAGGGGCGGCTGGATTGTGGGGAGGTGTTTAATCACCCGTGGCTGGTGTAACAGTGCAGATGAGAGAGGAGAGGAGCGAGGGGAGATTGGTTGGAGTGGGAAGGAGCAGTGGCCGTATTGTGGCGAGGTGTTTTAACACTCGTGGCTCGTGCAGCACTGTCGATGAGGGGGGAGAGGATGAGTGATGAGGCAATGTGGAGGAGAGAATGATGCAACAGGTGTAGAGGGTTAGACAGACAGGTGATTCACTTCATTTGCCTGCTGTGTCGTCTCTCTTTTCTTCTCCCTTGGAACCTTAAACAATATGTACTGCTGTGGTGAGTGCTGCAAATAGCATTTGCCTTGCTTGATTTTTGCCTGATCTTTTAATTAAATTTTTGAAGTGCACAGCATTAACAAGTATGCTAGTAGTGCGACATACAATACAATACAGCGAATAAATCCGCCATGGGTGATGGTCGGGGTTGAGAGCAGGGCAGTGTTAACAGCATGTAGCCAGGTTGGGGAAGAGTCAGCTGGAGTGGGAGGCCTGAGTCAGGAAAGAGACAGGAGGAGTGTGCATTGCATTTCCAGAACACTGCAGCACTTGCTGTGGTTTGCTGGAAGCAGACAGAGGGCTGGGGGGGCGATGGGGCCAGCACGGGGGGCAGCACTATTTAGGCGCCTCAAAAGTCGCAGACGGAAGTAGTTCCAAGCAGCACGGGTGGATCGGATAGGCTCCGTGACGAGACTCCAGAGCCCTGACTATTTTTGAGGCGCCTCAATAATAAGCTTTGTTGTGACGGGACTCCAGACTCCAGTGCCCTGTGATGCTGCACTGCAACTGCGCTGCGCATCAGGTGTGGAGTTTTGAGACGTCTCGAAACACGGGAGGATCAGATAGGCTCCGTGACGAGAGTCCAGTCCAGGGGCGCTGTGAAGCTTTGCATCAAAGAGAATTGAAAGCCTTGCGAAGGTTTTGGGAGATTAGAGCCTTAAGAGCAGCAGCAACGGTGGTTCAGACAGGCTCCGTGACGAGACTCCATAGCCCTGTGAAGCTGCACTGCACCTGAGCATCAGATGTGGGGAGTGGGGAGCGGCAGGCAGGGAGTGGGGGAGTAGGAAAAAGAAGAGGGAAAAATGCTTGTTTTGGGGGACTCTGAAATAGCTTAGGGCATGTAACTTTTGCCGTTTCGGTCAAATGTCCGGACGGAGCCCTCAAAACGTCCGAACAGAGCTCCGTCCGGACGTTTGGGACTCAGGTCCGGACGACAGCCCGTCCGGACCACAAATGTGGAGCTTTTTGAATACCCGAAAATTTGTAATTTCGTTTCAAGATGTAACAGGCATTACTGCACTCGTAGAGTGTCGTGAAGGTTCGCCTTCAAAAATTAGCGGCAAGATACTGGGTGCGATTTTCAACAAATCGTGCGCCAATGACAGCGCAGAAAAATCGGACGGTCCGATATACCGTTCGGACGATGTCAGCAAGGTAGTCCGGACCAAATTTTGACAGAAAAGTGTCAGACATGGTCCGGACGGTGGCGACGTCGCAGGGCGTCTCGCGAATTCCTAACCGAGGTGCTGCGAACTTAGTTACCCTACAAATGTCCGGACGGGGCTTCCGTCCGGACGATGGAATGTGAAAAGGTTACACGCCCTTAGGGAAGGTGGAGAGAAAGTGGAGAGCGCGGAGAGAGAGGAGGCAGACAGACGTATTACCTCTTCAAATACTCCTCTTTAAGTTCTCGCGAGTTAATTTGTCAAGCTTTTGCCCCGAGAGCTTTGAGAAGCTCTGCCTGAGCCTCGGGGCAGAAGGCAGAAGCGTTGCAGCGAGCACAGGGCAGGCAGAAGCGGTGCGAGAAGAAGAAGCTGCAGCTGCAGGCAGGCGAGCAGCAGACGGAGGCGCGGCAGAGGGGAGAGAGGAGAGAGGGGAGGAGAAAGGGGACAGAGGAGGCAGACTTTCTCTTACCTCTTTGAATACCCGCTCCTTTATTCGTCAAGCTTTCGTTCCAAGCCAAGCGCTTTGAGCAGCTCAGCCTGGGCTTCGGGGCAGAAAACACAGCCTCACCTCTTGAGTTACTTGCTGGTTACTTGAGGCAGGCGAGCAGCACGCAGGGGTGTGGCTGAGAGAAGAGAAAGGAGAGAGGAGATACAGAAGAGAGAGCAGACCCAACATACCCAACATACCCTTACCATTTCGTATTCCGACTCCTTCATCCGTCAGGCTTTTGTGCCGAGAGCTTTGAGGAGCTCCGCCTGAGCTTCGGGGCAGAAGGCAGAAGCGTTGCGGCGAGCGCAGGGCAGGCAGAAGCGGTGCGAGAAGAAGAAGCTGCAGGCAGGCGAGCAGCAGACGGGGGCGCGGCAGAGAGAGCAGGCAGATCCGAGGAAGAGCGGCCGGCTCGAACGGGACGAGCCGGACTCGAATGGATCCCGACAGATGTAGCCATCCTCGAGGAACCTGGTGGGGTTATCATCGATGCATTTCACCAAGAACGGAATCACCAAGCCAGAAACGGAGGTTGGGATTCAGGACAGGATCCCGGCAGATGTAGCCGTTCTCGAGAAACCTGATGGGGGTATCATGAACAAATATCACCAGGGACAGAATTTACCAAGCCAGAACCGGGGGTCAGAATTCAGGACAGGATCCCGGCAGATGTAGCCATCCTCGAGGAACCTGATGGGGTTATCATGAACGAATATCACCAGGATGGACATTGCGCCAGAGGCAGAGTCAGGATGTAAGACCACAGCAAAGACCCAGCCGCACTCGAATGATTCCCGGCAGATGCATCCGTTCTCGAGGAACCTGACGTCACGAGGAACGGGCATCATGCGAGGAGCGAGATGATCTCCCACACAGGGATTATCAAGCCAGGACGGAGGTCAGGATTCAGGACAGGAAACAGACAAATGTAGCCAGACTCGAATGGATCCCAGCAGATGTAGCCGCCCTCGAGGAACCTGGTGGGGTGGTAACAGCCGGAAACGGAGGTTACGGTAATATTCAGGACAGGAACCAGGCAGGGAGGGACACATTTCAAACCAAGGTGACTTTTGAGTCAACTCAAAAGTCACTTCAGGACAGGAACCAGACAGGGAGGGACATCTCAAACCCAGAGTCAGGATACAATACCGGCACAAACATCGAGAGCCGCACTAGAATGGATCCCGGCAAATGTATCCGTCCTCGAGGAACCTGGTGGGGTTAAGAGCAATGAGTATCACCAAGAACGGAGATGACGAGGACGCAGTGGGAAGCACCTACGCGATCTGCGGCGCGAATGGCGGCCGACGGCCCATATAGTCGTAACGCGCTTCGAGTTTGCACAGCGTGCATGTGAAGATGGTTTCGCGGGATTTTTCGAAGGTCACCCGGTCCACATCGGAAGATTCCATGGTCGCAGGACGAAGAAACGGGACGAAGAGACGGAACGAAAACCAAACGGAGAAAACACAAGCAGCTTGGAATGACCAAACGTTCACATCGAGATATTTCAACTGGGTTTCGCGAGCATCGCTTTCTCCAAATCCCATTCTACCACGACCAAGCTGATCGCCATGGCGTCATTCCTCCGTCTCCAACGGTCGCCCTTCAGTGTTTCCCGCTCCATGCATATCTTGGGACTGAAAAAAAGGCAGAATCTAGGCTCACTGTACGCGTTTCCAGCAGAATCGGTAAAACTCACCACGAAATTGCATGATTTGCCCATGTGTAAAGTCTGTTTCGGAACTCAGCTCTTGTGCAGGAGCATTTCATGCATATACGCAGCTCCGCTATCGCTACTAGAATAGGAAAATCGTTTCACTAATTTCACTAGTTTCTGTAAGCTGGCAACAGAAATGAGCCCCTTTGCCACGCTGGAAGTCAAGCCGTTCATCAAAATTCTATTCACGCTACCTGGGGCAGGGATGACGCTATGATTGGCTAGTTCTCTGTTGACTGTCTCGTCAGCAAGGCGAGTACTTTCATTTCTGTCCAATTCCATCGTAACCGTACATAAGAGCACCGAACCGTGCAAATCACAATCACAGAAGACCAACAAATCCTGGAACAACCCGACGCTGTACAAACCGAGCCGTGACGTTGCCCCGTTGAATAAACCACGGCAGCAGCCACGGCACAAGGCCAAGCAGCAATGCCCAATCGTGGCTCGTCATGGGCCACGGGCAGAACGAAAGCAAAGAACTCATCTGAAGTCGTGCCGCGTCTCTTGTTTCATTTCAAATTCCGCCAAACCTCTCTGCTTGCGCCAACGCCCGTCTCAGGAAAGAAGTTGGAACCAGATGCTAGGTTTCCACTCCCACGGCTTCGAGTTCTTTCCGGTTCCGATTGACGAAACTCGTCTCGTCTTCGCCGACGTGGATTCCATATCGCGCTCATCTTGCTCTCATCATCCCTGATGTTCTTTCTCAAGCCTGGTCTCAACTCGAAATAGCTTTTCCATAGATTCTTTCCTGCTTTGCAGAAACGAACACCGGAGCTCTGCTTTCGTCATTGCTTCACAGCGCATTTCTTGGTCTTGAAGCTGTTCTGCCAGAACAGACTATCGCGAGTCCATCCGTAGCGTTGTAATAGATTCAACGGAGAAAACAAGGGGGGTAGAGTTTTACTATCATTTTTTCGCAATAGATGTAATATAGAACGCCTCTAGGCTTCTTCATCATGGCGTCACCTGGAGCGATAATCATTACTAGAGCTCTTCTGCTCTCCACCGCACTCCTTTCCGCGATTACCACTGGCGATACTACTGTTACCAGCACCGTTGGTCGTTCGAATTCGATACCTAGTACCAGCTACGTTGAGAGTTTTTCAAAGGCCTTCTCTAGACGTTTCCCTCACGGGGCCAGTAGCAGTAGCGGAACATTTGATCTCCCTCTCGGTTCGTCACCCGTCCCGACAGCTATAGTAGCTGCCACCGCTGCAATAACACGTCCTAAATTGAATAAAATCGGATCTCGTCTTCCGCGTCGCATGGTTGGCGCTCGAATCAGAATCACAGACAACCCGCAAGCAGAAAAACCTCAAGATATCGTCAAGAAACACCCCGCTTCAGCCAGCAAAGACGAGCCGCCATCTTCCAAGTTAACTTTGCCTCGACCTACTCCGACTGCACCTCTTCCGCCACCGATGACGCTGTTGGGAGGCCTGCGCAGGGGTTACGTGCCTGTTAGGCGGCGGAATCCCAGCGGCGGTCTCCAATCGAGTCGCCAGATTAGCCTGAGTGACGGCACCCGCCGCCGTCAGCTGCGCGGTCGCGACAGGCAGGCTGAGGAGGAGGCTTTTGAGTCGACTCAAAAGGATCCCAGCGGTGGTCCCCAATCGGGTCGCCAGATTAGCCCGAGTGACGGCACCCGCCGCCGCCAACTGCGCGGTCGCGACAGGCAGGCTGAGGAGGAGGATGGCGAGGCTGGCATGACCGAAGCTGGCATGACCGAAGCTGGCATGACCGAAGCTGGCATGACCGAAGCTGGCATGACCGAAGCTGGCATGACCGAAGCTGGCATGACCGAAGCTGGAGTGACCGAAGCTGGAGTGACCGAGGCTGGGAAATCCAAAACAAGCCCCGAGCTGTACTATAACGGAGGGGCTGTTATCATGGATCCGGTTGTCTACCTCATCTACTACGGCACGTGGCCTGAGAATTCCGGAGCTGCTGTCATTAAGAATTTCGTGCAGTCACTGGGAGGAAACGCGAGCAGGCAGGGGGGGCCGAGGGGTGAGAGCAGCGTGAGCGACTGGTGGGCGATCACCACGCATTACTTCATGACAGGGGCTGACCGCAAGCTGGCATACGTCACTCCCAAGGTGGGTGACTTCTTGTAGCTCCTAAGGAGGTGGGGAAGAGTGTACGTGAGAGCAGCGTGAGCGACTGGTGGGCGATCACCACGCATTACTTCATGACAGGGGCTGACCGCAAGCTGGCATACGTCACTCCTAAGGTGGGTGACTTCTCGAAGTGTGAAGCGTACATCACACCTACCCTCTTCCCCACCTCCCTTCCCCCCTTTTCTCCCCTCCTCCCCCCTTTACTTTCCCTCAACTCCGAGCATGTCTTTGTGCCCTTCCCACATGCCAGCTGCACCATGCGTCCTCCTCGACACCCGCAATCCCTTCCTAGATCGTCCCGACTTCATTGCCTTCCTCCCCTCCATCCATACTCGTCCTTCCGGGCATCCATCTTGTTTCCTCCCTCCGAACCACTTTGCAGGTTCGGTTTGGCGGCTCGGTAGTGGACCGGGGCTCCATCGGCCATTCCTTCTCCGACACCGAGATTGCACGGAGTGAGTTATCCTGGCCCGTGCACCTCTTGACTTTTGAGTCGACTCAAAAGTCAACACGGAGTGAGTTATCCTGGCCCGTGCACCTCTTGTTCTTAGGCGCCTTGCGAGCCTTCGCAGCTCCTTCCGAGGCGCCTCAGAAATAGACTCCATCGGCCATTCCTTCTCCGACACTGAGATTGCACGGAGTGAGTGGTTTGGGAGCCCTTGCAACTTTACTCCCAGTTGTTGATCGAAATGTGGGCAAGGCCAGCAAATTGCGATCCGATCCGATCCGATCCGATCCGATCCGATCCAAGCGGGATCTACATCGTGGTCACGCATGTCCCCTCAGGTCTCCAAGTGCCTCCCATTCACTCTTCCCCCGGTCTTTCTGCCTCCCCTTCGCCTTCCGCTCTTCCACCTTCCTTTTGTCAATTGCAACGAGGGCAAGGCCAACCGACTGCCGTCCCATCCGAGTGGGATCTACATAAAAAACAAAAAATAATGACGTCTCCTCCACTCCACATGCCTCCTTCCCCTCCCCCACCCTCCAGTTGTGGATCGCAATGTGGGCAAGGCCAACCGGCTGCCGTCCGATCCGAGCGGGATCTACATCGTGACCACTCGTGTCCCCTCAGGTCTCCAATTGCGTCTCAATCACTCCTCCCCTGGTCTTTCTGCCTTCCCTTCTCCTTCCCCCCCCCCACCCTCCAGTTGTGGATCGCAATGTGGGCAAGGCCAACCGGCTGCCGTCCGATCCAAGTGGGATCTACATTAAAAATAGAGAATGACGTCTCCTCCACTCCACATGCCTCCTTCCCCTCCCCCACCCTCCAGTTGTGGATCGCAATGTGGGCAAGGCCAACCGGCTGCCGTCCGATCCGAGCGGGATCTACATCGTGACCAATCGTGTCCCCTCAGGTCTCCAAGTGCGTCCCAATCACTCTTCCCCTGGTCCTTCTGCCTCCCCTTCTCCTTCCCCTCCCCCACCCTCCAGTCGTCGATCGCAACGTGGGCAAGGCCAACCGGCTGCCGTCCGATCCGAGCGGGATCTGCATCGTGGTCACCAGTGCTGACGTCCCATCCACGCCACACGCCTTCATCTCTCCTCTTCAACCCTTCCCCTTCGATGTCCTCCATTGCCCTTTCCCCTCACTCTCTTAAATCCCCTATCCCACACCCTCCAGTTGTCGATCGCAATGTGGGCAAGGCCAACCGTCTGCCGTCCGATCCAAACGGAATCTACATCGTGGTCACGAGTGCTGACGTGGACGTGTGGGAGTTCAGCCGCTGCAGCTACTGCGGGTGGCACGCACAGATGATGGACATGCGGAGCGGGAGCCCTGTGGCATACGCGTTCGTGGGCCACCACTCGCTGTGCTGCCAGTACAGCAAGTAAGTCTAACAAGGGATGAACCGTGACGAACTGTATAAACGTGAGTTCAGCCGCTGCAGCTACTCCGAGTGCCACCGGGAGCCCTGTGGCATACGAATTCGTGGGCCACCACTCACTCTGCTGCCGGTACAGCAAGTAAGCAGGGACGAGCAGGGAGGAACTGGGAGGAACCTTACTGTGGCATAGGTGTTCAGCCGCTGCAGCTACTGCGGGTGGCATGCGCAGATGATGGACATGCGCACCGGCAGCCCTGTGGCATATGCGTTCGTGGGTCACCACTCGCTGTGCTGCCAGAACAGCAAGTAAGCCTTACCTGTGTGGCTTGTAAAGAGGACAGATGGTGGACATGTGCACTGGCAGCCCTGTGGCATATGCGTTCGTGGGTCACCACTCGCTGTGCTGCCAGAACAGCAAGTAAGCCTTACCTGTGTGGCTTGTAAAGAGGACAGATGGTGGACATGTGCACTGGCAGCCCTGTGGCATATGCGTTCGTGTCGTGGGTCACCACTCGCTGTGCTGCCAGTACAGCAAGTAAGTATTGGCAGTGCCGTCCGTTCAGGGGCCTTCCTTGCGTAATCATTCGTGGGTCACCACTCGCTGTGCTGCCAGTGCAGCAAGTAACTATTGGCAGGGAGCCTTCCTTGCGTAATCATTCGTGGGTCACCACTCGCTGTGCTGCCAGTGCAGCAAGTAACTATTGGCAGGGAGCCTTCCTTGCGTAATCATTCGTGGGTC
Source organism: Closterium sp. Naga37s-1 (assembly GCA_947471745.1). NCBI lineage: Eukaryota > Viridiplantae > Streptophyta > Zygnematophyceae > Desmidiales > Closteriaceae > Closterium > Closterium sp. Naga37s-1. The sequence continues at coordinate 1,509,613 of CANJKZ010000004.1, forward strand.
ACCACTCGCTGTGCTGCCAGTGCAACAAGTAACTATTGGCAGGGAGCCTTCCTTGCGTAATCATTCGTGGGTCACCACTCGCTGTGCTGCCAGTGCAGCAAGTAACTATTGGCAGGGAGCCTTCCTTGCGTAATCATTCGTGGGTCACCACTCGCTGTGCTGCCAGTGCAGCAAGTAACTATTGGCAGGGAGCCTTCCTTGCGTAATCATTCGTGGGTCACCACTCCCAGCGCTGCCCGTTCATGCAGCTCCTCCCCCAACGGCCAGCCGGCCAATGACAGCATGGTGAGCACCATCGCCCACTAAAGCTGCTGCTCACCCACCCCTCCTGCCTCGCATTTCCCTTCCACCTTCCTGTTCCCCCATTCCGTCCCCATCCCCTCCTGGCAGCTCCTCCCCCAACGGGCTGCCAGCCAATGACAGCCTGGTGAGCACCACCGCCCATGAGACCACAGAGGCTGCTGCTGACCACTCCAGCCTCCTTAACCCTCGCATTTCCCTGCCACCCCCTGCCCCTCAAATCCCACCCCATCTCACTGGCAGCTCCTCCCCCAACGGGCTACCAGCCATAGACAGCATGGTGAGCAGAGCACCATCGCCCACGAGATCACCAAGGCTGCTAACCTTGCCTGCCAAACCCTCTGCCACTCTCCCCCTCCCCCCACGCAGCTCCTCCCCCAACGGCCTGCCAGCCATAGACAGCATGGTGAGCACGATCGCGCACGAGACCACAGAGGCCACCACCGAGTACACTGGGCTCTCCCCACCACTACCACTGAAACCTCTACCCAATATCCTCCCTCCCCATCCCCTATCCCCTACCCTTGATCCCCCCTGGAAGCTCCTCCCCCAACGGGCTACCAGCCATAGACAGCATGGTGAGCACCATCGCGCACGAGATCACTGAAGCCACCACCGATCCGGACATTTCCTCGGGCTGGTTCGACGCTTCCGGGCAGGAAAACTCCGACAAGTGCGGCTCCTTCTACGGGCAGCCGGAAGAAATAAAACGCGCCCGCGGCCCCAGCAGCAGTGGCAGTGGCGGCAGCAGCAGCGGTAGCACAACCAGCAGCAGCCGGCACAGGGGGAACGCGTTTTTCAAATCCAACTTCGCAGCCCCTCAGCAGAACGATGAGTATGAATACAACATGGTTGGTAACCATGGCATGCGTTACATGGTGGAGGGCAACTGGGATCTACTCACAGGCACGTGCCAGATCCAAGGAAAGCCTCACGACCCTAGGTCTACCGAACCTGAACGGCTGGCTCGGAACCAGGGCTTGGCTCCGAACCAGGATTTGGTTGGAGTTTCGACAGAAGGCGGATGGAGAGCGTCGTTTTTAAGTGATTTCGCCACTACAAGTTCTGCCGCCCCTAGTTCTGCTGCTCCAGGCTCGGAATACATTGTCATCCCTCCTGACTATGGCGACAGCATCGGATCCCTTCCCCCTCCAAGCTCTGCCGCCCCAAGCTCTGCCGCCCCAAGCTCTGCCGCCCCAAGCTCCGCTGCTCCAAGCTCTGCCGCCCCAAGCTCTGCCGCACCGAGCTTTGCCGCCCCGAGCTCTGCCGCCCCAAGCTCTGCCGCCCCGAGCTCTGCTGCCCCTAGTTCGGAGTATGGCCCAGGTTCGGAATATGCCCCAGGCTCGGAGTATGGCCCAGGTTCGGAGTACGCCCCAGGCTCGGAGTATGTGTACTACCCACCTGGCTCTGAAGGCGAGATTGGCTCATTGGCTTCTCCCAGTTACACCGCCCCTAGTTCCGCCGCCCCTAGTTCCGCCGCCGCTAGCTTCGCCGCCCCTAGTTTCGCCGCCCCTAGTTCTGCCGCCCCTAGTTCTGCAGCCCCTAGTTCCGCCGCCCCTAGTTCCGCCGCCCCTAGTTCTGCCGCCCCTAGTTCTGCCGCCCCTAGTTCTGCCGCCCCTAGTATCGCCGCCCCTAGTTCCGCCGCCCCTAGTTCCGCCGCCCCTAGTTCCGCCGCTCCTAGCTCTGCCGCCCCTAGTTCTGCCGCCCCTAGTTCTGCCGCCCCTAGTTCTGCCGCCCCTAGTTCTGCCGCCCCTAGTTCCGCCGCCCCTAGTTCCGCCGCCCCTAGTTTCGCCGCTCCTAGTTTCGCCGCCCCAAGCTCTGCCGCTCCTAGCTCCGCCGCCCCTAGTTCCGCCGCCCCAAGTTCCGCCGCCCCTAGTTCCGCTGCCCCTAGTTCCGCCCCCCCTAGTTCTGCCGCCCCTAGTTCCGCTGCCCCTAGTTCCGCCCCCCCTAGTTCTGCCGCACCTAGTTCTGCTGCTCCAAGCTCTTCCCCTCCCAGCAATGCTGCCCCCAGCTCTGCTGCTCTCCGTTCAAACAGGGCACCTGGCTCGGAAAATGCACCAGGCTCGGAAGTTGCACCGGGTTCAGATGCGGCACCTGGCTCGGAAACAGCACAAGGATCGGAATCGGCCCCTGGTTCGGAAGCAGCTCCTGGGTCGCAGGCTGCTCCAGGTTCGGACGGTGCTCCGGGATCAACTAATGCACCAGCCTCAGAAAATGCTCCGGGCTCTGAAGATTCTCCAGGCTCGGAAAATGCTCCAGGCTCAGAAGAGGCTCCAGGCTCGGAGGCTCCAGGCTCGGAAGAGGCTCCAGGCTCGGAAGAGGCTCCAGGCTCGGAATATGCTCCAGGCTCAGAAGATGCTCCAGGCTCGGAAGATGCCCCAGGTTCAGAAAATGCTCCAGGCTCAGAAGAAGCTCCGGGTTCAGAGAATGCTCCAGGCTCGGAAGAAGCTCCAGGCTCAGAGAATGCTCCAGGCTCGGAAGAGTCTCCAGGCTCGGAAGGATCTCCAGGTTCAGAGAATGCTCCAGGCTCAGAAGATGCTCCAGGTTCAGAGAATGCTCCAGGCTCAGAAGATGCTCCAGGTTCGGAGTACGCTCCAGGCTCGGAATATGCCCTAGGCTCAGATGCGCCAGATGCTCCAGGCTCGGAATATGCTCCTGCTCCAGGCTCGGAATATGTTCCTGCTCCAGGCTCGGATTATGCTCCTGCTCCTGGTTCGGAGTATGCTCCTGGCTCGGAGTATGCTCCTGGCTCGGAGTATGCTCCTGGCTCGGAGTATGTTTCACCTATTGAAGACTTCCCACCTGATTTGGAGCCTGCTCCCAGCTCAGAGGATGCACCTGGTTCAGAATATTATTCAGGTGGATCAGATTCAGGGAGTTACGCACCTGGATTTGGAGATTCAGGTGGATTGGATTTAGGGAACAACGCACCAGGATTTGGAGATTCTTCAGGTGGATCGGATTTCAGCAATGCACCACCAGAGTTCGAAGAGTATTCAGATGGATCAGATTCAGGTAGTTACGCACCTGAATTGATAGATTCGACGGTTGGATTAGATTCAGGGAGCAATGCACCTGCGTTCAGAGATTATTCAGGTAATCTGGATTCAGGCAGCAGCGCACCAGAATTTGGAGATTATTCAAGTGGATCGGACTTAGACAGTTACGCGCCTGGAGTGGGAGACTATGCGGGTGAGAGTCTTTGAAATCCAGGCAGCCTAGACATGATGAGCTTTTTGAAACCACTCTTTCATTACTAAGAGAATAAGGACTGATTCACGTCTTTGCACTCGATAGCTTCCTGCATTTCAGCTCGTATATCACATGCGGTGTTGTTCTGATGTGGCTATGGATGGTGGCATATGGTTCTGCAACTAAGAATCTGCTCACAGCGTTCCTAGCATAGTGATAGCTGTGGAAAATACGGTGGGTGGGATGTGAACAAGGAATCAGGTGACTAACAGGCTCAGTTTTCTTCCCTAAACCCTACCCAACCGTTCTTAAATGTGCGGCAAACACAATGATGCGAAGCATTTTCCCTAACCTCCAGTGAATCAAAACTGGAAGTGTCGTGTCTATGTTCAAGGGGAAATCTTGAGTAACCGAAGTCCAGAATAATTAATGTTTTTTATAGTCACCAAGAGTTAAATGTTTGACGTGTTCATATTGGCCTCACACGACCTCGAAGTGAGTACAATAATGGAACCAGCCAGTGTCCTTGGACGTGCGCGCTTCGTGAAGTGCAGCTTCCTTCCCATCAGATTTTCGTGACCACGAGTTACTTTTTCCTTCACTTTCGTGTTCGCGACATTCACCCCAAACCACCAAATGGCGAAATTTTGCGACAAGTACAGCACACCCCTACCCGAATAGTTGGTGAGGGGGGGGGCAGCAGCATTTTCCCCCATCCCCAACAAAAATGGCGCGAAAACGGGCTGTGATCTGTGGAAATGGCACCGCCCAGGGCTCCTCCAACCAACATCGTGTATTCGGAGGTCAAGCTCTTGAGAGCAAGAGAGAGGAGATGGGGAAGTGAAGTGAGCAGAGGCAAAAGCATGTCACACCTGCTGTGCTTGCGCGAATTGGAGTTAGGTTGAATCGAGTTGAGTCTCGAAGTTAGGTCAAGTTTTAGTCTGGTGTCCAGGACTACGGCCATAGAGTTGACCAGCGCCCAGCTACTTCTGAAAGAGCATTTCCCGGACTCTTTGTTCACACGCATTGTTATCCACGCACGAATGCTAGCCCAATGCGCATTTGCGACAATGGTAACATGACTAGCATTATCGCAACGTCTAACAGTCAGTCTAGCTTTTTGCTTAACTCACCATTTCGCATATTTTTTAATCGCGACTAACAGAAATGGCCCACAGGTTTGGCTCAAGTCGTTTAGAGAGGCGAAACAGTATCGCGGACGACTCGGACCCATGCGCGGGAGACGGCAACGGGCAGGGGCGCTACGGCCAGGGGGAAGTCGGCTGGTGCGGCTCGCTCTTTTCGCGCGCACCCAAGCGCGGCGGACCCGCGGGCCGCTTGCGCGGGTTCACATGGGACCCGTGGCGGAATGATTCGGGGAGCGGCGGTGGCGGCGGCGGCGGCGGCGGAAGTGGCTGGGGATGGGGAAGCGGAGGCGATGGCAGCATGTCACCGCGCTCTCCGCGCACTCCCCGCACTCCGCGCTCCCCGCGAGCGCCGATAACGCCTCGCCGACGCCGGCACGATGGCAGTTATCGACCCGGCACGCCGTCCCACCGTCCTGGCTCTCCTTATAAGAACGCACCGCCTTATTTCCTTGGCGGGCAGCCCCTCGCCTCCGTGGCCGCTTCTGGGTCGTACGATCCTGCTAACGGGGGATCGCTTCCCGACGGAAACAGCGGCGAGTTTTGGGGAGGCGGTCCGGCGCTGAGCGCGTCCCGGCGAGCGGGGCGGCAGCAGGGAGGCGGCAGAGACGGCGGCAAGGGCGGGGCAGGGGGTTTCCTGGTGATGAGCGATTGGCTGACGTGTTCGTTACAGTCCCTGCTACAATCGCGTATGGAGCAGCTGCATGCGTCGGAACAGGTGAGCCGGCGGCAGCTGATGGCGGAAACTGCGGAGATGGTTCTCAATGTGCTCGACGCGCGTTCCTCAGACGATGCGCTCGCGCATCGCTCCGAAGTCTCCGCGCTGCGCCGCCTCCAACGGGAGTCGTTCAGCGACCTATTGCACCTTCGCGACAGGCTCACGCGGCTCGAGCTCCTCGCGGACGAGTTCTCCCTCGGCCAGCACCGCGTCGCGCCCGCCGCGTTCCTCGCCGCGAACTCCGGCCGCACCGAGGTCTCGGGCCGCATCACCGTCGGGTCCGCGCTCGTCCCAACAGGCGGCCTCCGCTCGCACCGCTCCCGAGCCGCGATGGAAGCGGCGGGGCTGCGCTCCGGCGTGCAGATGGCTTTAAATCTCGCGTCCCTCTGCCGGTCGTCGGACCGCCTTAGTACCGTTCTAGGAGTCGGGCCGCCGGACCCGCTAGGCCCGGCATTAGCGCTAGGCGGCCCGGTAGTGCTGCAGAAGGCGGTGTATAGGGCGCAGGTGGCGGAAGGGTTGGCGGTGACCGCCGCGCCGATGGGCGCAAGCGGAGCGGACCTGGTGGGCGAAGGCTCCGCGGGAGCGGGAGTGCGCGGAAATAGCGCATCGAATCAGGTACGCAGACTAGCAGGCACCTACGTGTTTCTGAATTCTATCAGTTATCGGTTTTGACATCCTTGTTTAACCTCGTTCCTCGTTTTTCATCGTTTGACATCCTCTTTTCTCTCTCTCCTCATTATCCTTGTCTAAATCAAGCCTCTTTCCCTGTTCTTCCCTGTCTTCATGTCTTCCTATTGGGCGCAGCCACGTGGCCTCACCACGTTCAGCAGCGGCACGATTCCGCTCCTCCAATCCATCCGCGGGTCCGCCCTCGCGGTAACCGTCGACACGCCCGTCCCCGCGCTTTCCCCCTTCCTGCCCGCGGTCTCCCGCGCTCTATCCGCCATTCCGCGCGCGCTTCCTCCATCCATCGCCCGCGCCCTGGGCCTCCGCTCCTCGCGCCACTCCCCGTACACTCCCCTCCGCCCCTCCTCCCGCTCCGCTTCCGCGGATCCGCCCGCGCTGTCGTTTACTGCGGGGAAGCTAGTCGCGGGGTGGGGGGTTCCGCTGGAAGATCCTTCCGCGCTCGCCGCCGCCGCGGCGGATACTGCGCTCTGCACCTCCGCCATGGGGCATCTTGCGCTCCGCTTTTCCCCCACCCTGCGCGTTTCCGCCGCCGCCGCGTCGCACTCGTGGCCCTCGCCGCCCGCGCCGTCCTTCCCCGGACTGCACTGGTCAGAAATGGGGCCCCTGGTGCTTCCGCGGCTGGGGGGAATCTTCCGCAGCCCGCACCCGCGCGGCGGGGGCGCGAGGGGGGGAATGCAGGTGGTGGCGGAAGCGGGGTCGACTACAGAAGGGGGAGCGATGGGCGGAAGATTCGGGGGAAGCGGTGTGGGCGCGGAGTCCCCGCGGAGTTGCGCCAGTGGGGGAGTGGATAGAATAGTAGTGGAAAGTATGAGGGGCGGCGGAGGGGGCGGAAGCGGAGGCGGGGGCGCGGGAAGGGGAAGCGGAGGTATGGGTGGTATAGGGGGAAGCGGGAACGTGCTGGAGGGCGCGGGTGACAGTATTGATGCCACGAGCGCGTGGCTGATGGATATGGGTGACTATAACGAGAGCAGACCAGAGTCCTTTGGCGTGGCGCTGGCTTTTGAAAAGGAGCTTCAAGGGGGAACAACTGTTTCCGCGTGGGCGCAGCGGTCCAGGTGGGCGGGGGAGTACGGGGGCGGAGTGGCGGCAGGGGGAGGCGGAAGGGGGGGAGAGGAGGCGGAAGAGGGGCTTCTGGGGAGATTGGGCGCGGATTGGCAGTGGGCGGTGGCGGTGACGGGAAGAGCAGCAGGGGAAGGGGAGGAAGGGGAGAGAGTGGGGAGTGGCGGAGGGAAAAGGGCGAGTGGAAAGGGAGGGGGAGGGGAAGGAGGGGTGAGAGCGGCGAGGGTAGTTGGGTACAGGGTGAGTGTTGGGCAGGGGGTACCAGAGGGTGGTTTACCCCCGGATTTGGTGGAGAGCAGTGAGGTGTCGATAGGGGGAGTGGGGAAGGGGGGCGGGGCGCGGAGGCTGTGGCAGGGGGAGGGGAGTGTGGTGGTGGATTGCGGGGGGGGAGTGGTGCTGGAGCCGGGGGTGGTGGTTGCAGGGAATGGGGAGCTGGGCGTGCACACTGCCTTCATGCTGCGAACCACACTCAACATCTAGACTGCGTTTGGTGGTGGAGGGAGTGGTGGTGGACTATGGTGGTGGGAACTGGTGAGGAGCTGTCAAAAGAGGACAGGTGGGCTGCGGAGGCCTTACTTGCATCTAGACTGCGTTTGGTGGTGGTGGGAGTGGTGGTGGGAGTGGTGGGAGTGGTGGTGGGAGTGGTGGGAGTGGTGGTGGGAGTGGTGGTGGGAGTGGTGGGAGTGGTGGTGGACTATGGTGGTGGGAACTGGTGATTGCCTGAAACGGGGAGCTGGGCGCGTTCATACTTCCTTCATGCTGCGAACCACACTCAACATCTGGATATCCTCTCTCATCTCTGCTGGTTGGATCGAGGAGAGTGGTGCTGGAACTGGGAGGAGGGGGGGTTGGGGGTGGGTGGTGACTTCGGGGGAAACAGTGACCTAGGGGCGTTTACACCGTGCCGTCATGCTGAGCGGTGTTGATAGGGCCAACAACAAACAGCTTCACTGACCACTGACGCACTTAGGATTGACTGCGGGGTTGACTGGGGGTTGACCGAATCTTGACCGGGATCTTACGGGGGGTTGACTGTGGGGGGAGGAGGATGGGGGGGGAAGGGGGGGGGGGAGGGCAGGGCATGAAGGGGGGGGGGGGAGAGGGCAGGGCAGGAAGGGGGGGATTTAGGTCGCTGCAGTAGGCTCAGCTGACTAACTGACAGGGAGATGGAGTTCAGCACTCTCTACAATGTCTGGTAGCTGTCAGGGGCATAATTGAGCTGCAGTGTTTGCAGACGTTTTTTGGCGGTTGGGGAAGATGGTGACGATGTATTTTTTGGGCAGTTTTTTGGAAGATGGCATTAAAGGGAGGAACGGTTGAGTGCGGGAGGAAGGCAGGCTGGTCCTTGGAAGGTAATTTATGAGCGCCGCAGTGAGGGCTGCTGCTCACACCACTCATTCGTTAGGACCTTGTTGATGACAGGAGTGCTGAGCATATATTGAAGGAGCATAAAAAGTGTAATGTTGGTTCTATCAATTAATGGTGTTTGAATATACACTTGCTGATAGATGGAACATTACAAAAGCCTCCTCTCCGACCTCAAAGTACTACCTAACTGACTAGTCTACCAGTATCCACATGCATGAGCAGTGCTTCTGCAATGTTCCCCCATCACCCTCATCATCATCCACTGTCTTTTACAAGCTGAGGTGGAAGGTAAATCACACCCTCCCACCGATCACTCTTCCTGAAAGCGCCCCGTCAGCACCGGAGAATCCGAGGTACAGGTCATCATTGGTGATCCCCTGAATGGACGCCAACACATCCGCCACGTCAGCAGCTGACGCCCTCACGACATTGGCCAGCGACCAGGACACCGGGCTCATGGGCACCCACGTGCCAGGCAGGGCGAGGGCTGCTGAAGCAGCGCTGTTGCTGCAGGCGTTGCCCTTGAAGATGGCCTGCGAGTCCGGGGCCTTGGTCACTCCTGCTGCGTACAGGTAGTATGTGAGCAGATAGTCCGAGCCACTGCATGGGAGGTATTGAAAGGCACCGAGAGGTATGGAAGAAAGGAGTATGAGTTACGGAGGGATGAACTTAGCATCAACCCAAAATGCAAGGAGAAATCCTGGTGGGGAGAGAGAAATAAATGCTGGATGGTGGATCAATAGGAGTCAGCACGAGTCAACAGGAGTCAACGCAAGTGACTTACATCTTCATGATCTGAATGTCAGCAGCGCCGGCCTGAAGAGACAGCAGGCCCTTGCATGATGTCAGCACGGCACGCAGCATGCCTGCCTGCTGGGGCAGAAGATTTGCGAGACTCCCCACCACGCTGCCACTCACACCACCGCCGTTCAGAGCGCCATTCAGAGCCCCGCCCAAAGCACCGTTCAAGCCGGTGTTCAAACCGCCGTTCAGAGCGCCATTCAGAGAGTTCACCATCCCAGCGAGGGCGGACACGTTCCCTTTGAGTTCAGCCTCTGCGCGCCGCGCGGATCGCCACAGAAGCCGCCCCGGCGGCTGGACGCGACACGGCCGCGGAGCCTACGCCCAAATCTGCGCCTGAGCCGATTATCCCCGCCAGATCCTTGTTCAGAGCGGTGATGCTGCTGCTGATAGAAGAGATGTTGGACCGAATCCCCGAGATCTGGGAAATCAGATCCGTGAAGTTCAGATTCGGCGACCCTGAGATGTTCAGAGCGTTAAGATTAACGAGGCTCGCGTTCAAAGCAGCGAGGTTGGCTTTAAGGGCGGATATCTGCGCCTGGAGCGCGGCGTCAGCGGACGCGTTGCTGCTGAGGGCCGCCGAGATCTGATCGAGCGATTTCTTGAGAAGCGCGTCGAGAGACGCGATCTGGCCGTTGAGGGACGACTGGAGGCCGGAGAGCGTCGAGTTGAGCGCCGCTGCGGGATTGACGCTACCCGCTGCTGCGGCTGCCGATGCAATGGCTGAATTCAAGCCGGGTCGAAGGCGGTTGGTGGGTAAAGAGCCGGCGCTGGGGAGAAACCGTCCTGCTTCGGCTGGTTGCGTTGCCAAAAGCACTGCAATAGATGAAAAAACGAGGAGAGATGAGGTTTCAAGGACGAAATGCAACTGAAAGTTCGTAGCTGGCATATTTTCATGTGTAACGCGTGAAGAGGTGCTCTTTCGTGCTGAAAAGCACGGGTGGCGAAGTGGCTCACCTGTGAGGACCAGAGCGACAAGCCCTAGCGTGGATGGAGCTGCGGTGCGTGCCATGATGGTTGTCGAGCTACTACTTATCGAGTTGAAGTGAGAGAGCTCAGGCAGGCGTTTTTTATTGATAAACAATATCGAAACGGAAAAATCGTCGTGATCAAGAAATGTGAACAAGAGGTGCAGTTGTCAGTGTTTGAGGTAGTGCGGTGCTTGAGATAGCCGTGCGTTTGAGAGTCGATGCTCAAATGCTTCCTGGTGTTCGATTTATGTATGTTCCGACAGACTGCATGAATGCGCAGAAACTCTACAAGAAATTTCGGGAAACTCAGCGCGGACCGCGGATTGTGCGCGTCGATTGGTCGATTCCCTCCCATCGAGTCGCACGCGGAGAGGCTGGGGCGGTGCTGTGAAGGGGTAGGCTGCTGCTGAGGTTTGTCGGAGGAGGCTGGTGCGGTGCTGCTGGCGGAAGTAGCGGTTCTGTGTCGGAGCATGAATGCAGTGGAACGGAAAATGCTGGCGGAGGGGTCACCAAAAATGACAAGCTAAATGGATTGAAGAGCCTTCGATTGCAGCTCGTGAGCTTTACAATTGTACACTGTCAAATGAACAACCATATTCTTGACAGGATGTCACACATGCACTTTAAGAACAATGGCTAACCTACACTTGAGGAGCTTATACTAGGATTCAAAGGGGGCTAAAAGACTAATAAAAAATCAATAACATGCAAAGATACAAAGACGAAAGATATGGTAGCCTTCCTACTGGCTAAACTCAGTGAATTACACACAGAACAAAACGTGGAAGCCCTACATCCACCGGGCTTATTCAGGTAGAAATGTGCAGCAGAATCGCCATCAGCGGCTTGTAACTGGCCCTTTTCAAAATGGCAAATACCAGCTCCACGATGCATCTTCCAAAACAAGTCCGTGAAAACCACCCAGACGCAGTCCCCCTACAATACAACCATCTTTATGAACCTGTCACAGCTGCGTCTGATCCATGTACCATTGTGGAAGCAACCACCCTCCAAACCCAAGATCACGGCGCCCTCTGATGATTTAGGCTGTTTAATCTCTCAGCAAACGCAGTGGCGGCAGCATTGACCTCCGCTGCCCTCCGCGCCACAACCGCCATTTGCCGCAACAACCGCTGCCGCACCAACTCGGCGCGCACGCCAGCTGCTGCGCTTGTCGGAACTGTTTCACGGGCAGAAGGCCCCGCGCGCCGACCTTGCGAGTTGCCTATACCCGCCGCCAGCTTGAGGTCCCTGTTTAAAACGCGGATACTCGACCGCAAGCCCGAGATGCTGGATTCCAGCACCAGACGCTGCAGGATTAACGGCGACGGCGCCGCTGCTGCTGCCTTCCCTGAACGCGAATGGCCTGTTGTCGCAGTCGATGTGAAGTTGATGCTGTCGAGCCACTTGGAGAAATCAGCGAGGCTGGCTTCAAACGAGGAAACGTGGTCTTGGATGGCGGCAGTAGTAGCGGATGTGCTGCTGTTGATGCTCTTTTCGAGATTCGCAACTTGCTTTGTTATGTATGCGTCGAAAGAGGAAACCGAAGTGTTGAGATTCGCGGTGAGTCTCTTGGCGGCTGCTTCGGTGGCGTTGGCTGCTGCAGCGGCTTTGGCTTCGGCTGCTTTTGCTGCTGCTAGTGCGCCTGCCTTGACTTTGTTACAAAAGTCGTCGGTGGGAAGAAAATAGCAAAAAGCCTCGCTTTCCGACACGAAGTACGCTGCAGTGAAACGAGAATCCAGGCAAACAACGAAGGAAAAAAATTGTCGGGATTATACAGTAGCAGATGGTTTCAAGGAAGGAGAGCAGCGGCAAAAGCGGCGGCGGTTGCGTCCGGGTCAGGGTTTCAAGGGATCTCACCTGTGACGAGGAGTGCGATGAGGGATAACGATGCGGGGGATGTAATACGCGCCATTTCCGGACTTGTGCGGTGCGCATGACTCGACGGATATCGTACGGAAACGGTATTAGGAAACGAGCTAGTTACTGAGGCACGCAAGATTAGACAGGCGACTCGCCTTAAGTTACAGAGAATGGACAGCAGGGACGAGGAAGGAGTTTGAACCAGAAACGCACTGTACCACCTAACGAAGATGCAACTAAGGACTGTACTACAGTGCAGATTGATATGAAGAGGTTGTGGGGGGTTGGGTTGGGTAGTGTTCTGGTTCAGGCACAATGTCGGCGCTACACAACAAGAACTGAAGGTTCTTCCGTGCTGTGTGCCATGTCGAGCGAACACCTGCACTGTACCGTACCCTGCGGAGGTCCTTGTGTCATGTGACGTGTCAATACAGAATCAACTTTGCTCCTCCAGCCCACACGCACAATTTCACATGATGTGGCGGCGACATAAGGGGGCACTTCGACATAATGTACACCTTCTCATAGGGAACTTTGAAAGCATATTGTTGCATTCATTTAAATTAGCAGTAATACACTTCTATCTCAAATGTCATTGGCAAGAGTTCCTCGATCTAAATTCTCCTTGTCTTGCGTATACACAATTTCTACGCACTGGTTGGAACATGACAGATGCAACACCTCATGACAGATCACTGGAGGGATGAAGCATCTAAAATGTTCCTACCATTGCCCTACCTTCACAACTTTCCCCCAATAATCTTCCCTGAGAGTGCTACACCAGCCCCAAAGAATCCAACATACAGCCTGTCATTGGTGACTCCTTGGAGAGATGCCAACAGATCCGCCAAGTCAGCAGCTGACGCCCTCACAACATTCACCAGCGACCAGGTCACAGGGCTCATAGGCACCCACGTGCCAGGGAGGGTGAGGGGTACAGTGGTAACAGAGTTGCAAGGGTTGCCCTTGAAAATGGCCTGAGAGTCCGGCGCCTTGGTCATTCCTGTTACGTAAAAGTAGTATGTAATCATGTAGTCCGAGCCACTGCATGGGAGGAGTTCACAGGCAACCGAGAGGTAAGGGAGGGATGAGATATTGCGGTTTGAACCAGCATTGACCGCAGATGCTGAAGGAAAACGATGAGAAAGCGAAGTGCAAGGAGAAAGCCTGTTAGGGAGAGGGAAATGTTGGACGATGGGGTCAAGACGAGTCAACACGAGTCAACGCGAGTGACTCACATCTTAAGAATCTGAATATCAGCAGCGCCGGCTTGGAGAGACAGCAGGCCGTTGCATGACGTCAGCACGGCGCGCAGCATGCCTGCCTGCTGGGGCAGAAGATTTGCGACATTCGCCACCACGCTGCCGTCCACACCGCTACCGAGGACTCCGTTCACGCCGTTAGCAACCCCGCTAGCAACAACGTTCACCATCGCAGCGAGCGCGTTGACGTTCCCGTTGATTCCCGCAAGTCGCTGCGTCAGATCGGAGATCCGCGTCGCCAACTCCGCGGCGGCAGGGACGCCGGACGCCGCACCAGAAGAAGTCCCCACCGTCGAGAGGGGCTGCGCCCTCGGCGCGAGCGGATCGGAGATCTGCCTCGCCAACTCGCCGGCAGGGACGCCGGCCGCCGCGCCAGAAGTCCCCACTGTTGAAAGCGGCTGTGTTCCCGCCACGAGCGTCGGTCGCGCCCCCCCGGACCCCGCTGCTGCGAATTCCGCTAGGTCCTTTGCAAGCGCATCCATGCTCTTCTTCAAACCGTCGGCAGACAGCTTCGACTCGACAGCCGAAAGCTGAGACTTCAAGGCCGCCAGAAGCGGCGCTAATGAAGGTGACGCCGATTCGGACGAGATATTGGCTCTGGCGAATGTGAAGTTGAGGTGGGCGAGGCTGTCGCTAAGCGCGGCGAGGCTGGCGTTTAACGCGGATACCTGCGCCTGCAGCGCGGTCTCGATAGCGGCCGCGCTGCTGTTGAGAGAAGACACGAGGCTGGAAATAGAGGCATTGAGGGACGACACGAAGTCGGAAATGCTCGAGTTGAGGGATGCGGGGCTGGCGTTTATGTTTGCGGCTGCTGCGGAAGCTGATTTTGCTGCGGCTGCGGCAGCTGCTGAGGCCGCGGCGGCTGCTTTGGCGGCTACTTCGGATGGCTTGAGGTAGGTCGGAAGGCGGTTGGCGGGAAGAAATCTTGCGTCTATGCCTTGAGCGAGAATCACTGCATGTCCAAAGAAAATCATGAAAAGAACAACGAAGATAAGCGAAAGGGAAATATGTAGCTGCAGGCATGCACAGCCGCTAATTGAATCAGTATTAGTTGATGGGTATCAACGATTCGCACCTGTGACGAGGAGTGCTATGAGGGTTACAGCAGGAGCTGCACTGCGAGCCATGATCTTCCGAGTAGAGCGATGCGATGCGAAAGCTGCGAGCGAGCTAAGACAGGCCTCCGAGAAGCTGATGTGTGAGAGGATGCTGGCTTGCGGGAGCACTGAAGGTCGAGCAGAGAGCTGGATAGATTGTATTTGACAAGTTCAGCTGTTGATGTCGAATATTGTGGTTGGAGCTGAATTTATATGTTCGAGGGGCTCGCTTGCTTGGCCTGGCAGTTGGAATGGAAAGGGAAGGGAATTTCCGGTGCGAACCGCGGACTTACGGCCGAGGCGCACGCGGAGTTCTGCATTGCTGATACGACGGAGCGTGAAAGGCGCTAAATGGGAAAGTTTCCACCGAAAGGAGAAATCTGTTATAAGGCTAGTCGGAACGACGCTAAATGGGAAAGTTTCCACCGAATGGAGAAATCTGTTATAAGGCTAGTCGGTGCTTCTATTGAATCTTGCTGATTCTACAATGCGTTTTTTTTTTTCGAAACCTCAAACGAGCTACTGATATAATTTGCATAAAATGACGTACTGACTAAACCAAGGGTGCTCGTATTAAACCATGTCAGAAGGTTACGCTGTTGGCTTCCAGGGTGTATTTTGCGTTCTTAGTACGAAGGCATCCAAAATATCTTACTAGCGTTAGGACATGGCACTGGGAGAAAACCTACGAAGATAATCACGGCTAAAATATACATACTTACACTACCTACAAAAACAGGGTGTCAGATCTAGCTAGTTGTTTAACCATGCCTGCTCCAGCTGCTTGTGCACGGAAGCGCCAAAGCACTTGGCTCTTGTAATGGAAAACCGTGTCGCAGATAGCGATGAAGCCGCGGAGCAACGTGTCGTCTTCAGTATATAGCAGGCATGCCGGTGGCTGGCTCTTCCCAACACCACCAAACCCCACACATTCGTCTGGCAGGGATTAGACGGAGGTGCCACCTCATCTAGCTCTCCGGACAGCTCCTGACCGTATCTCTTGGTAAGATCGCTCTCATCGAGCCGGTGAACCAAAATGAGACCATCTGGATCGTCGTTCTGAACTGCTTGTCTTACGGACGACCAGCTGTCAGCGTGATCTACAATACCCTGTGGAAGCCGCTGTCTAACGGGAGATCGGAAGCCACGGACCCCGTCGAAAACGAGATGGAAAAATGGAGCGTCGTCGAGATGTCGAATAATCTGGAAGGGGAAAGAAGAGAATCGCGAAAGTTAGACTCATATTTGTAAACACTGACGTGAAATTACAACATATGCAATAGATGCAATGATAGCATACTTGACTGATGAAAACAGAAAACAAAATAATGGATTCCACGAAGCTTACATCGGCAGCGGAGTGTTGAAGCCATGATTCAATCTTCTGTTGCGTAACCGCTGGGGACACCATGGAAGGGTCGGTCCAACTCTCAACTTGATCCGAGCCGTTGGAGCTTTGGTAAGCCAACATGGACGCACTCTCCATTCGCACTTCAGGCTGCTTCCGACCACGTGACTTAGCCTTCAATCCAGACGGAAGCGAGCCTATCTTAGGTTGAAGGGACACCTGTGAAAGTTTGCGTGATCTCGATGATGAGCTTTTAGCTCCGACTACGAACGAGGACTGAGGTAGGGTGGCGGTGGCGGCCATGGCTGCTATTTCTGATCACTGGGTTCTGAGGGACTTGGCCAATAGAGGGTAGTAAGCGTGAATAAGCAGACAGATCCAAGAATCCTGGGATGATGGAAAGGGTACGGAGGCCAACCTCTTATCTACCCAACGATTGCTGCAACCTGAATAATGAAATGGCTTTCCTGCAAACCCTAGGAGCCTGGCCATACCTCTCAACTCTCCAGGCTCCATTGCTCCCCACTGCAGCAGAATGGCCTCAGTGTTGGGACCACAGCAGAGCAGAGCAGCCATGAAGCAAAAACGTTTCAGCAAGCTGGAGGGGGTGAGGAGTCAAAATGGGATTCTCCAGAAACACGTTTAGGGCACACCTTGCAGGTGTGTTTGACTGACAAGGAGCAGGCTCAAGGCAATGTTCCCGCCAAAGCGAATATTGCACAGCGAGTTACCGCGAGCCAGGTCAGCCAAGAATTGCTGAAGTGTCGCGGTCTACAGTGGAATACCACGTGCCTGGGAGGAGGAGATAGTGGCCAGCACGTGCACAGAGCGAGTTTGAGTTGAGATAGTTCCGCGTCTGGCGGAGCGGAATGCCGTGGCGGATAGTGTGGATTGTTGGGGTGGTTGCCCAATGAAATGACCCCCGCCCCTCCGACCCCAAGAAGTGCGGTTGACTTCACTGCTTTGGCGAAGCGAAACGTCACCAGCGGTGCACCAATGAATTGCTTCGTGGAAAGTCCGGTGTATCGAAAACTTCATCGCGGTGGGTGGACACGTCGGTGGAACGCTGTCGATGCAATTGGCCGACGAGGACATCACGGGATTGACAACGTAGCGACGCATCTGGACGTCACTCGTTCGGCTTCTCCGAGAGTCCACGCGGCGACCTGTAAACGGCAGATTCAATTGGGCAGTTGGACCACCCACCAGAACCAGCGCGCCTCCTTGGACCATGGAGGCCACTGCTGATTGCTATCACCGCCACGACTTCCAGCACCACCATGATATGCAAGTAGGAACGACAGCTCATAACGGTTCTGTTCTGTACATCATGATTCTCAATAACATAACGGGTCACGTACCGTACAAGGTTGTTTCACCTAAACACAGTTAAGAGTGTGTTACGTACTCTGAAGGATTTTTTCGGCATTCCTTACCGCGTGCTTCAACACCGCGTACAGGACCAATTGTTTGTTCGCTCATTACTTCTAACGGGGCTTCGCCAACCTTCGCGCGCTGCCTTTGCCAAACCATGCATCGCTGGCCTGGCCGAGTCGGCCTACACCTCGGGACTAGCCCGAACCTCGATGCCATCGTCGCACTTGCTAGCTCGCACGCACTGTGTTACCGTTTGCATTTTCACTTACAAGTATTAACTCATGCCTTCGCTCGTACTTTGTACGCATTTGACACTTTAGTGCAATCCTCGCTACCTCACTACATTGCGCCAGTAACAACCCCACTTTTAGGTGGCCAGTCGGTCAAAACAACCCCACTTTTAGCAACTGAGCAACGGTCTAGGCAACCAGCAAGGTTGACTGCACATTAACGAGATGGGCACAAAACCAAGGAGTTTCCAATTTCCAAATTGGCCGGTCGGGGCCAGGGCCCACGATATCAGGGCAAAACATCCTGATTACCCTGATTTCAGGATGGTGTTTTTATTTTGCCCTGGAATTTCAGAATGACGCTGAAATTTACCCTGTGACGTCAGGATGATCCATGTGTTTTGCCCTGAAATTTCAGAATGGTAGTGAAATTCTGCCCTGAAGCGTTAGGGTGAATGTAGAGGGATGCCCTGACTCGTGGGAAGGGGAGAAGGGGTGGAGGGGGGAGAGGGGGAGAGGGGAGGAAGGAGGCTGGGGGGTGTGTGTGCTAGTTTTGTCCCCAACCCTCCCCCACCAATGTTTTTGCTCAGCTAGTAGAAGTGAAACCAGTGAACAACCTGCTCCTTTCGTGCCTTCCCCTCCATCCTCTCTAGTGCCTTGTATTTTTTGCCCTGAACCATCCAGATGAATTTCTGCTGGTGCCCTGAAATTTCAGGATGGCCAGGGAATTTCGCCCTGAAAAATCAGGGCATTTCGGAGATTTTTCAGAAGTTACCCTGAGGGCTCAGGATGCCCTAAATCCTAGCACAGGCCCTGGTCGGGGCAACCAAGCCAGCCAGGCTAACGACATACATAACACACCCTTAGTGTGAATGCAGTAGTGGTAGACGTGAAGCATTATTTCCAAATTCCAGGTCCAAAATGCTCTGGGATGAGACAATACTACTGTGAGTGAGGTTGCTTATGTTGTCATTAGGGTCTTGGGCTAGGGCTTGAAACCTGCAAGACGACGAAAAGATGAATACGTTTAATGAATAAATGAAGGGCCGTACACAATAAGGTAAAAACTTGCTAGGGATGCGATTGATGCTTACTGAACTGTAACAATCCAGCGTAGAGCATGTTCCTCCTACCTTGATTGCACAAACTCGACATCAGCAGAACGCCTTCAAAAAGTGTAGCAGTTGAGATCCAATTTCTTCCTGCGCCCAGAGCAAAGAATTGATAACGAAAACATGAAGGAAGAGGGGAACAGGGATGGGGGCGAGTGAAAGCAGGGAGCGGAATGGGAAGGGGGGGGGGTGGGTGGGCAATGAAAGTATGGAACCACACAATATATTCCAATTTGGAAAGGTAGACCCAGCGGATGGAGGGAGAAGGATGAAGGGATGGAAGAATATGACGTTTGTAGGGTCCGACTGCGACTGAGCTGAGAGGCGAGGGTGAAAAAAAAAAAAAAAAAAAAAAAAAAAGGGGTGCGGGGGACTGTCCAGGGTGGGAGGAAAGGAGAGGTCAACGTTCGCCAAACAGGAGGGTGGGAACAGGGGAGAAGTGGGATAAAGCATCGTGGAGGAGGAAAGGGGTGCAGGGGGAGGGAGAACAAACGATTGCGCCAGGGCAGAACGCTTGCATGCGCAGCACCATACCCACTTCCAAATGCCGCGTCCAATTAATGATTCCGCCACTGCAACCTGCAGACAGAAGCCCATATCTTATCGTCCGAGGCATCTCCATGCAAGGCATTTTTGAATACAAAATTATTCTAAGAAAGAAGCCAATCAGGGCAACCCATAAATAGAACCCATACCTCTAATCATCCCAGGCGAGTTTTGAGACGTCTCAAAACCCAACCCATACCTCTAATAATCCAAGGCCTCTCCATGGAAGGCGCTTTCAAATGCATCGCTCCGAGCATCCTCATAGACCTCCTCCTCCTCCTCCTCCTCCTCCTTTTCCTCCACCTCATGGTGATCTCCATAAGCCTTCGTGTCCTCGTTATCCTCCTCATCCCCCTCATCGTCCATATCACCTCCCTCCTCAAAATTGTCCCATTCGGAATCAGATTCCTCCTCACAACCCTCCGCAGGCCCCCCATCAGAGATGCTCTCTCGGGCATCCCAAAACTCCTCCTCAGGCCCTTCACGAGTGACGACAGCCCCTGGAACCCCCCCTCCCCTTCCCCCCTGCTCCTCCTCCTCGCGATTCTCGACTCGTGCAGTTGCCGCTGGTCGGACAGCAGCCAGAATTTCTCGAGGTGCAGCAGTAGCTGAAGCCGAGATTTCTCGAGGTGGTGCGGAGGGAACGCGTCGGGGAGCAAGCAGCTTGCGGCCGAACTTGAGCACTGCTGACTGGGTGTGCTGAGCGGCTTGCAGAGTCTGGGCTTGCAGCTTGCGCGCCTGGGACAGTACATAGTGCCGCGTGCTGATGGGGAGGGGACAAGGAGGGTTGGGTGGTGTGTACTAGAAACCTGAGCAATGCTGCCTGGCCGCTCTGAGCGGCTTGCAGAGCCCGAGCTTGCAGCTTGCGCACCTGGGACAGCGCATAGTGCCGCGTGCTGGTGGGGAGGGAAAGGGGGGTGGAGGGGGGGGAGTGGGGCCGGAGGTACACATGAGAAACCTGGGCGTGCTGAGCGGCTTGGAGAGACCAGGCTTGCAGCTTGCGCGCCTGGGACAGCACTTAGTGCCTCGTGCTGGTGGGGAGTGAATGGTGTGAGTGTGGAGAGGGAGAGGGGGAGGGGAGGAAAGGAGAGGGGAGAAAAGGGGAGGGGAGGAAGGGGGACGATATATGAGAAGTTTGAGCACAGCTGCCTGGGTGTGCCGAATGGCCTCCTGGAGGAGTCGGGCTTGCAGCCTGTGTGCCTGGGATAGCACATAGTGCTGCGAGCTGGTGGGGAGGGAACGGCAGCAAGGGGGGACGGAGAGGGGGGGATATACATGAGAATCTACTGCGCAGTTGCCGCCGGGGCATGCCGAATGGCCTCCTGGAGGAGTCGGGCTTGCAGCCTGTGTGCCTGGGAAAGGGAGGGAAGGAGCGGCACACAGGCTGCAAGCACATAGTGCTGCACGCTGGCGGGGAGTGAAGTTGCGGATGGAACAAGGGGCAAGGAAGACACTGGGATGCTCAGAATTCACATGCTTGTATCACATGATTGTCGCACATGGTTGTGTTACATGGTTCTGCCCGATGGCCCTTCTACCACAATAGAAATCTGAAGTATGAATAATATAATAAACTCACTGGAGCCAAACAGATTGACACAGCAATCAAGCAGCGCCGTGTACGGAATCAAGAGCAGCACCTAAACTGGTGTCATTAGCAGCAGCGTTGGAGCTAGAGAACCAAGAGCGGACGCACGAGCAAGAGCTAGAGTGAGGGAGAAAGAGAATCAACTCATTGCAGAATCGAATCAGAGGCATCACCTAACGCGGTGTCTGTCTGTCAGCCGCAGCTACAAAGGAGAGTGAGAGTGGAAGAAAGGGAGTGAAAGCGAGAGTGAGGGCGAGAGAGGGAGAGAGTTGGGGGGAGAGAAGGAGAGGGCACCTGAGGCGGTGTCTGTTAGCAGCAGCTACGAAGGAGCCAACGCCCTTGAAGATCCACATGAAGGCTCGGAACAACTGTGGAGAGGGGAGATGGAGAAAGGAGAGGGAGGGAGAAGGAGTGTGAGTGGGAAACAGGTGAAGATAGAGGTAGAGATAGAGAAATCAAACGCCAAGAAGGCCATCGGAGGAGCCAACGCCCGTAAGGATCCACATGAAGGCTCGGAACAGCTGGGGAGAGGGGAGAAAAGGGGGAGAGGGAGACGGATAAAAATAGTGGCAGAGATAGAGAAATCAAACGCCAAGAAAGTCATTGAAGGAGACCACGCCCTTGAAGATCCACATGAAGGCGCGGAACAACTCTGGAGAAAGGAGAGGGAGAGAGAGGAGGAGAGAGGCAGAGACAGAGAGATCGAGGACAAGGGAGAGTCTGAAGCCATACAGATGTGGCAAAGCTTTATGCTGATTGCAGCACATGTCATTTTACCGCCAAACAAGTTGAGAAACAGTTTTGAGGCAGGCTACGAATCCTTACATAGGGCCCAAAACTGTAATTGTAAACTGGATGTTTCATGCCTTACGCCCAATGTCCAATGTAAACGAGTGGGCTAATCCCAACATCTCTGGTAACCCCACCTTCTGGAAGAGGTTTTGCCACAGCTGCAGCAGGGAAGAGGATGACGACTTTAGAGTTGGCAAAACAATTGTATGTTTCTATTGCCTTGCACACAACACAACCAGAATGAGTTGATTGATCTCAACATCTCTGGTAACCCCACCTTCTGGAAGAGGTTTTGCCACAGCTCCAGCAGGGAAGAGGATGACGACTTTAGAGTCAGCAAAACAATTGTATGTTTCTATTGCCTTGCACACAACCAGAATGAGTTGATTGATCTCAACATCTCTGGTAACCCCACCTTCTGGAAGAGGTTTTGCCACAGCTGCAGCAGGGACGAGGACGACGACCGAACCACCGCCGAACCTGCAGCCGAGGAAACCTGCCCCACTGCCGAACCTGCGGCGGAGATCTGCTGGCCCACAGCCTTGGTCGCCGAGCCTAACTTTCGAGCCCCTCCGACCAATCGCAGCGAAGAGGTAACAGCCTTGGAGATATAGGAGAAAGTATTAGCCACAGATTTATAGCCGTAAGCGAAGGTGAAAGAGAGGGCTTTTATGGAGTATGTGATTGGTTGCAGGAGGGTTTTAGAGAAGTATACAAGGTGAAGCGAGAGGGTATTGGAAAAGTGTGTGAAGTGAAGGGAGAGGGATTTGAGGGAGGAGGCGAGGGAGAGCGTGAGGGAGTGGGAGAGTGAGTGTGAAAAGGTGGAGTAGAGGAAGGAGGCGAGCTGCAGCAGCACACGGAGCAGCTGGAGGGGGAGCTTGAGGAGAGAGAGGAGGGCGGAGAGGAGAGGCGTGAGGAGAAGGTGGATGAATTGGTATAGAGGCAAGATGATGGCTCGACCTGGAGAACGGTGGGGAAGCATGGTGGGGGAGATGGAGGGAGAGATGGAGGGAGAGATGGAGGGAGAGATGGAGGGACAGGGTGGAACACATGAGGATGTGAGAATGAGTAGTGGAAGGGTGATGGGTACACCGGAGAAATGGTAGGATGGAGATAGATCAAACACGGTGAGTAAAACACAGTGAATGGTGCATGAAACACAGTGGAATTCAGCTCGTCCACCCCACACTCACCTGTGCCCCACACTCACCTGTGCCCCACACTCACCTGTGCCCCACACTCCTCCATGAGACACAGTGCGGCTCACCTATGGCCCAGAGGGTACGAGCAAGGAGCAGCAGCGGGTGAAGAAGCATCCCAAGCAGCCGGCCCAGCAGCACAGCTTGAGTATACACAAACGACAGCTGAGCCGACAGCAGCTGAGACACTCTCCACACGCTGCTGCTGCATGCTTGTGCGAGAAGCCGATACAGCAGCAGGAGGTTGCTGTACAGGAAGGAGACGCGAGAAGATACTAGTGAAGACAGCAGCTGTACCAGCTTCAGAACAGAGCAGCTGTAGGCCTGTGAGAGGAGCTGATAGAGCAGCAGACAGCCTTTGGAGATGGTTGCTCCGGTGGAGTATACAGCCAGGTAGCATGCATGCAGTAACTGCCACACCGGGACGAGTGTGTGCTGCCCCAGCAGCCACAGCGGGCGCATGGCGTAACCGAGTAACTGCCCGCTGCTGGTAACCAGTTTCCCGAGGGCTGACAAGAGGTTCCATGCGGTGGAGAGGAGTTTGGAGAGGCATAGGAGGACGGTGTGAGAGAGGAGCGAGCAGGGGTGCTGGAAGGGGCGGAGGAGGAGAGTGAGAAAGTAGGAGAGGAGGGAAACCGCGTGAGAGATGACTTTCCAAGAGGAGGATAGCCACTTAAAGGCGTGCTCCCAGTTCTGCAGGAAAAGAATGGTGCCCAGGTATCTTAGCCTCGTTCCCATGTCCCATGTGCCTACGACAGACCATATTGGCCCCAGCATCCGCGCCAGCATTTCCTGTAGCACCGGGATGTTCTTATACAGGTCGTAGAATCCGATGAGGACTGTAACGAGGGAGACTATAAAGCACGCGTACCCGACGAGCGGGCGCATCCAGGGGCGGTAGAGGGCCGAGAGGCCGGCGCAGGATTGGAGGAAAACGGCCCAGGCAGGCAGGCCGGATTCTAATTGGTGGAGCAGGCGCTGGTCGGTGGTGATGACGTCAGCGAGCGCGGCGGGGAGGTGTGGGTGGGTGAAGCGGAAGAGGAGGAGGGTGTCTGGGTAGGTGATGGTGGTGGGAGAGGTGCGAGGGGCTGGGAGGAGGGGTTTGGGAGAGGAGAGGAGGGTGGAGGGGTAGGTGAGGTGGGTGGGAGGGGTTCGGGCTTGGTGGGGAGATGGGTGGTGGGGGGATGGGAGGTGGGGTCTGGGGGAGGTGAGGAGGGTGGAGGGATGAGGGTGGGTGGGGAGGGTGCGGGAAGGAGAGGTGAAATGGTGTCGTTCGTGTTGGTGTTGGTGGTGTTGGTGCTGGTGTTGGTGTTGGTGTTGGTGGTGGCGTTGGTGTTGGTGTTGTCTGGCAGAGGAGGAGGTGGAGCAGTAGCTTCTGCTGTCGGTCTCAGTGTCACTGTCACCATCGTCAGAGCAAAAGCCGCGGCTGTCACCCTCAGTGTCCCCACCGTCAGCATCATCATCCGAGCAGTAGCTTCTGCTGTCCATCCCACCGTCAGAACTACCCCCGCCACCACTACTGCCACGACTGCCACCACCGCCACTACTGCAACTACCGCAGCTGTCATCAAAAGATTCACCCCTCTCATTCTCCTCCTCCTCGTCCTCCTCCTCCCACTCCTCCTGCTCCTCCTCATTCTCTTCCTCCTCCTCGTACTCATCATAGTTGAATGTATCTCCACACTCGTCACAGCCAACATCACCACTGCCACCGTCACCATCATCACCACACACATCCCCATCGTCGCTCAGGCAGTAGCTGGTGCTCACAAAGAGGCGGCGAGGAATGAGAATACTGGGGAACAGCTCTCGTGCCACACCACCATGTACAGTCAGTGCCAATGCTGCTTCCGCTGAATCTGCTTCTGCTGACTCTGCTTCCGCTGACTCTTCTTCCGCTGACTCTGCTTCCGCTGACTCTGCTTCTGCTGAATCTGCTTCCATTGGATATGCTTCCACCTCGTGAAACACGCTTGACACTTCCCCATCTTCGCCCCTTCCATCACTGACAGTCAGTGCTGATTCCGCCTCTACCTCCTCCCAGCCCTCTGGACTATCCCAGGCCTCTGCTTCCTCCTCTGCTCCCACCTCTTCATACACGCTCGATACTATTTCATCCGGGTCCACGTCATCATAAACACTCCATGCCATTCCCTCTGCTTCCACGTCATCATGTACACTGGATGCTACCCCATCTGCTAGCATCTCTCCATGCGTACGACTAGATACCATCCCTAATGTATCCACGTCATCATGTACACTACGTGGTGCCTCTGCCTTCACCTCCTCCCAGCTTTCTGAGGTATGACGTGGCTCTGCATCAATATACTCACACGTACTTGATTCCACCCCATCTGCTTCCACATCATCATGTACACTGCACGGTGAATGTGCTTCCACGTCATCATGTATGGTTGATCGACTCCCACTATACAAAGGCGACTCATTTTCCCAGCAGGATACATAGCTAGGCTCTACGCTCATAAAGGACTCCCTCTCGTCTGCCGCACCACCACTCCCATTCTCTAACAGCCAAGCAGGTTCGTTTCCCTTTGGCATTCTCCCCTCTGTCGCACCACCATTCGTCAGCTCCCGACCTCTGCTATCATCGCAGCACTCACCCTCTGGTTGAGCGTGGAAGACAAATTCGGTGTCCAGCAAGCCCACCTCACTGCAACCCTCTGAAAACCTCTCACTGGAGTCACTCATCCATGCGTGCTGGTCCGAACTGGACTGGCTTGTGCCTGCCTGCTGCTGCTGCTGGCGTTGCTGCTGCTGTTGGTGTAGAGGGCTGCACAGCTGGGAGCATACAGGAGACATGGGAAAAGGAAGAATAAGGAAGAATAAGGAAGGGCATCAGAAACGGGGAGGGAGGGTCTGGGGGACGAGGAAACGAGACAGAAGGAACCAAGGGAGTGAGTGTGGGTGCTCGATAAGCTTTTTACTTCTCAGGGAAGAAACTTAGCTTGCTTGACGCACCTGCGAGTCTGACAGTCTGCTACGTGTGCTTTGAAACGCCACCAGCTCCTCCCTTGTTCCAGCATCAGCATCACCATGAGCATGAGCAACAGCAGTATCAGCGGCAGGGTGCAGCCTGAAAGGTACTGGAGAGCACGGGGCCTGCGGTTCATGAAAGAGCGCTTTTTTAGCTAGCTTTTGAGAACTCCCGAACGCTTCTCTAGGACTGCAAATGGGACTGGTGATGCACATCTGGCCTTGCCTGCTCCACAAGCCACTGCCACAAGCAGCATCAGCGCCGAAAGCAGCAGCACGAGCAACACCAGCATGGGCAGAATCACCAGCACCATCAGCAGCAGCAGCAGCAGCAACAGCAGCAGCAGCAGCAGCAGCAGCAGCAGCAGCAGCAGCAGCAGCTAGTCTGCTGCTTCCAGCGAAACTGCTTGCAGGAGTGCTGTACACTGCTCCAAGACTCCCAGCAGCAGCACCACCGCCGCCACAGGCAACAGCAGCAGCAGCAGCAGCCCCAAGAGGAGACTTTGGTCCTACCCGGTTCCCACTGAACGTCCTCCCGCCCATCCACAGACCAGCGGAGACACGTGGACTGGCAGCAGGCACAGAGGCGTGGGAGACGTTGGTCCCCTGCAGGGGAGTGTTTCCATGCAAGGGTGTGTTCCCATGGGAAGGTGTGGCGGGGTAGAGGCGCAGGGCATGCGCACGCACCGCCTGGTCAAACGAGTCAAACTCGCGCTTTACCACTCGCGTCACCTCCATCGCCAAATTGGCTTCCGCCTGCCGCATGAAAGGGGTGAATATGGTTTCCAAAAAGGGGTGTGGGGGGTTGTGGGGAAAGAGAAAAGCAAAAAGCCTAGGCTGGATTATGGCTTGACCACGGCTGGTCGAAGGCAGGCAGGACCAGTGGTGGGCTAAGGCTGGGCTGCCAGATGCTTGGATGGACTTACCGAGTAACGGAACAGAAATGGGTCCAGGAGAGCATACCTGCAGTTCATTCTCGTATCTGAGGCCACGCACGTCGCTCCAGCTGACTTCAAGGGTAACACAGCCACAGAGGCCGTGAGGAGGCGGGTGCAGGTGCGAGAGCGCCCTTCGCCTGGCGTGCAGGCGGCGCACAAACGCGTCCAGCGACCTCCACTTCACCCTCCTGTGCCGCCCACTGCTGCTGCCTCCACCACTCCCTAGCCTTGGGGTTCTGCAGACAGCAGCAGCAGCAGTGGGCAAGCGGAAAGTTCAGCACGCATGAAAGAGGAGATAGCATCAGTGAATAGAGGCGTCCAGCGACCTCCACTTCACCCTCCTGTGCCGCCCACTGCTGCTGCCTATGCCTCCGATGCTGCCCCCTCCGCCACCACTGCTGCCACTTCCTAGTCTCGGAGTTCTGCAATGAAATGACACGGATAAGGAAGAAAAGCAGCATGCGGAGCGGATGAATGGGAGGTGGACTTTGTGGTGATCAAAAGTGTGCAGTAGCGGCCTCTGCTCAACCCTCCCGTGACTTCCACCCTCGCCCAGAAGTTGGTTTCGTTATAAGTCCCTTCGTATAACAGCCTAAATTCTTCTACATTTCAGTTCGTATCTCCCCACTGACCTGCAGAAGGAGTCCTCCAGCGCCATGATCTCGCCAAGAATTTGATTCGCTAGAAACCTCATCAACTCACAGCCTAGCTACTTCTACATTCAGCTCGTATCGTCTGACTGACCTGCAGAAGGAGTCCTCCAGCGCCATGATCTCGCCCAGCAGGCGGTCCATGAGGCTGTTGTTGGCGAACGGCGAGTCGTACCGCGGCGCCTGGAGTCCATGGGAAGAGGGGAAAGACACTTGAAACTCGAGTGACAAAAGAAACAACGAATGATATCAACCATTCCTGTACTGAGGAGTAAATGAAGTCATATCCTGAATTTTCTTGTAATTAATCCTGCGTGGTCGAATCAACGTATTATGCTTCGCTTTCGTTTTCTGCCTGAATCCAGCTTTCCAATCAAGCTGAATCCGTGAACACCGTGGAGTCCAGGCTGACCTTGGAGAGCAGCTGCCATAGTCCGGCATCTTTCCCGCTGCTGCGCTTGGGACACCACGGGCTGTTCACGAAGAAGACCAGCTGACCGGCCTCCTTGGCGATGTGCACCGACAGGATGGACCCTTTCGACGTCTTTCGTCTGCAGGCACCATGGATTCCAGCAGCAGTGGTAAAAGGGTAAAGATTATAAGTAACTTTCTTCTAATTTCACCGTGACAATAACGGCTACTGTTTGAATGGACCCTTTCAACGTCTTCCGCCTGCCAGCACCACGAATTCCAAAAGGAGTGGTGGACATTAGGCGTCCGTTTCTTGTTTAATAAATCGTGAGATTAACGGCTACTATGTGGAAGGACCCTTCCGAAGCTTTACGCCTACCAGCACTATGGATTCCAGCAGCACTAGCTAACACCGGGCGTCAGCTTCTCCTTAACCGTGGGATCAAGAAGGGTACTGAATGAATACATTCTTAAACATAGACCGCTAAGCAAAGTGTGTACGATCAGCGGTGAATGAAATCCGGACCAGCTATTTGTTTTAATAACTTGCACGCACTACACCGTTATCTGATCGTCGAAATCTATTCCCGATGCTCGGTAAAAACGTTAACCGCAGAGACCTTACCCTATCTGTAGGGAAGTGATTGGATAGAGAGTAAGAGGAATGCCAGTTCCTGCCTCATCGAGCTCAGCCATTCCCAGACGAAGAGGGAATTTCAGCTATGGACGAGTGAGGTTACACAACTCAACATCAGAGCTCGTTCCCTGTCATCAGTCAACAAGAGATTGAACAAACTGATGTCCTTTTGATCGTTGAAACTTGAAAGCCATAACAAAGTGCTATGCAGCGCAAAGCACAGCTCTGGTCTGGATGGCTTCTAATCGTCAGGCAGGTAGGTCTGGTTGGTCAGGCATTACTGATGGGGTGATGACGGTGAAGATGCTGCCAGGAACGGCGAGGATTATATCCTTTCACTGGTGAACGGACAAGATTGAAAGACAATGGTTCAAATGATGTGGTGTTTCGCGCTGAAGCTTGTTCAAGCGTGGCTTGGGTGGCCTGAATCTGGTGGGACAGAGGGGTGGATTGCGGAAAAGGGGGAACGCGGGAAAACGGGGAAAAAGGGGGAAGAAGGGAAGGGGACAGGGGGAGGGGGAGGCTGGTGGGGGAGGCTGGTGCAGAGCAGACAGCAGAAGTCAAGCTTCCGTTCCGCTGAACGCGCTAGCGGAACGCGATCGTCAAGAGGTGCCTGGCCTGGACTAGGGATAACGCAGATCTTTCATGACCATGGTTGGGTTTGAAGAATCTGGGTCAGGGAAAACGCGATAATGATATCCTCGGGTGGAGGTACAGCAAAGGGTGAAGGGAATACGAAATAACATAGATTCCACACCACATCGTTTAGGCGAGAATACAAGCTGAAGAATACAAATAGGGTTTGTATATCTGAATATTCAGGCAAAAATGTTTGACATTATGTGAGAGTTCAGTGGATGTGGTGTGGCCCAATCAGTGGATTCAAATTTACCGCGTGTAAGCATACCTGGTACACCAGCAAAAACTGGTCTGAGACAAATTCTTCACCTGACCAGCCATGGCCGTCGCATTCTCCACCGCAATGTGCGGAGCTCCTAGCGCGTCTCCCTGGTATCGCTCGTCTTTTCTCCCCGGATTCAACCCCTCCTCCACCCGGTCTTTTCCGCAAGCCATTTTCACCCTCAACACTCCCCACTCTCACCCTCACCTTTCGCGAATTCCGCGTCATGGAGCTCGCCACGTCAGCACTTCTCGCGCCTCAGTATCAGAACCTTCCGTGCCTTATTCCAGCGCAGGAGGAAAGAAGCACTATTTATCTAGCGCGAATGAGGTCAAGAGAATAGCTAATGCCATTACCCCTACGATCAGCACCCAGAATCCTGCGGGTACTAATCAGAGACGCGGGGTAGCTTGCGCGGCAGCGGCGATGCGCGGGGCTGGCAAGGCGGGGAATGGAGAGGCCGCGCGGATGGTGATGGTGCTGGGGAAGGGCGGCTCGGGAAAGACGACGGCCTCCGTGCTGCTCGCCCAGGTGAATTGCTGCTCGCCCAGGTGAATTGCTGCTCGCCCAGGTGAATTGCTGCTCGCCCAGGTGAATTGCTGCCCTCCAGTAGAATTTCTGCTCTCCAGGTGATATCCGACAGGATCAAAGGTGGCATTTTGTTGGTTCAGGTGGCGTTCTGTTGGTTGCCTCTGGTGACATGACATGCCACAGGCTCAGTTCATTTTAAGGTGACCCGTTTTGAGTCCATTCTGTGCATTGCATGGAAGGTCTAACTTCAGGTGTTGAGTGCAAACAGCGTATAGCGGTACAATGCAATAAGTGATGCAGGGGCAGGAGGGCAGACAATGCAATGCAATGCAGGGCAATGCAGTGCAATGCAATGCAGTGCAGTGCAATGCAGTGCAGTGCAATGCAATGCAGTGCAGTGCACTCCGCTTCAATTCAACAGAAAGTCAGACTGCAAGAAGAGATGCAGGCGGCAGTACAGTACCGCCCTGAAGTGCATACAATCGCCCACATGGCCCACATGGCCCACATTAACACATGGCCCACATTAACACATGGCCCACATGGCCCACATTAACACATGGCCCACATGGCCCACATTAACACATGGCCCACATGGCCCACATGGCCCACATTAACACATGGCCCACATTAACACATGGCCCACATTAACACATGGCCCACATTAACACATGGCCCACATGGCCCACATTCGGCAAATCAGCGACTCCCTCAGGCTAATCTAATCAAGACTTGTCTATGTTCCGCCCACTCCTTGCTCCCTCTCCTCCTCTCTCCCCATTGCTTTCCAGCGGTATGCAGCAGCGGGGTACCGCACGTGTCTGGTGGTGCAGTCTCAGGATCGAGTGGCTGACAGGCTGCTCGGCATGCGCCTCACTCCCTCGCCCCAACCCGTGCCCGTGCCCGCTGCTGCTGGTGGTGATGCCTCACAACAGCCACTGCTTTGTGCTCTTCGTGTGGAAACCACCAAGGTGCGCGTTGAGTTGAGTTGAGTTGAGTTGACTTGAGTTGACTCCAGCTCTAACTACCAGCAATGGAAACCTCTCTTGAGTCAACGAATTTGCTGCTGATGATGGATGGATGGCAGGCCATGCCATGCCAAGCCATGCCATGCCATGAAATTCCGATCTGGGGTCTCTCTTGCCTTGGAGAAATCCTCTGCTCTTCCTCTTTCTTTGTACTCGTCTCTTCTTTTTCCCATGGATCTTCCCCGGTCAGCTGCTACTGACGCCTCTAGCAAGTATAAAGAAACCATTCCTTTGATGCTGCTTCCTTTTCTTACCACCCTTCCCCGGTCAGCTGCTACTGGCGCCTCTAGAGATTATAAAGAAGGCGGACGAGCGACTGGGCATCACACAAGGCGCACTGGCAGAGGTGAGGGTGATTGTACGAGTGTGTGTGACTGTGGGTGTGGGTGCCTCGTGATTACCTTTGAGGATTCTCCAAAGCGGCATATACAAGGCGCACTGGCAGGCAGAGGTGAAGGTGATTGTACGAGTGTGACTGTTGGCGAGGGCAATGAATGAACCAGCATGCTGCTTCTTAATCACCCAGTGTGATTGTGTGAGTTAAATTCTCTGAGTATCATGCCCTGGCTAGGGCTTGACAGGTGGTGGGTGAGGTGAGGAGCTGTCAATGCTGCCGCGCATGGTCGCGTCATGGCAGTCGCTGTTGAACCACCAGTGTTGTTTCTGAGCCACCAGAGCACTCACTCACACTACCTTTGAGAATTCTCAGAAGTAACACCAATTTCATGGCAGTCGCTGTTGTTTCTGAGCCACCAGAGCACTCACTCACACTACCTTTGAGAATTCTCAGAAGTAACACCAATTTCATGGCAGTCGCTGTTGTTTCTGAGCCACCAGAGCACTCACTCACACTACCTTTGAGAATTCTCAGAAGTAACACCAATTTCATGGCAGTCGCTGTTGTTTCTGAGCCATCAGAGCACTCACTCACACTTCCCCCATGCCCATCCCTCCTCGGCCCCAAACGCCTCGACTTCATACCACCCACTTCCCTAACCTAACCCATGAGTCACAAACTACAAACCAAAAACCTATGATAGGTGGTGGGAGAGGAGCTGTCAGTCCTAACAGGCACGGGCGCGGGCGCGGTCATTGAGACTTCTCAAAAACCAGAGAGTTCCTCATGGCAGTCGCAGTCCTGGTTGGGGAACCAGAGCACTCACCACCCACAGCCACACCCACAATCGTAACCACAATCCAACACCCACTCCCACTCCCACTCCCACACCCACTCCCACTCCCACTCCCACTCCAACTCCCACTCCCACTCCCACACCCACTCCCACTCCCACTCCCACTCCAACTCCCACTCCCACTCCCATACCCACTCCCACTCCCACTCCCACACCCACTCCCACTCCCACACCCAAACCCACTCCCACTCCCACTCCACTCCCACTCCCACTCCCACTCCCACTCCCACTCCCACTCCCACTCCCACACCCACTCCCACTCCCATACCCACTCCCACTCCCACTCCCACACCCACACCCACACTCACTCACACACCCACACCCACTCCCACTCCCACACCCACACCCACACTCACACCCACACTCACACCCACACTCACGGCAGGTGGTGGGGGAGGAACTCTCGGTGCTGCCCGGCATGGACGCAGTCATGGCAGTTGCAGTGTTGGAGCGCATCGCGCGTCCAGCTGGCGGCCTGCTGGCCTTCGCCACGTCATCAGGGCCACGATCCACGTCAGCGGGGAAGAAAGGGGCGGCAGGGGGGGAGTGGGTGTACCCGTGGGGTGATGAGGAGGCGGAGGTGGTGGTGTTCGATGGGGCCACCACCTGGGAGGTGCTGCGAATGCTGGCCAGCCCAGAGAAAGCCAGGTGAGGCGTGGTTTAGTGCAGTGGAATGCGGTGATATGCGGTGATGTGCGGTGCAATGTGGTTAGCTGGGAAGTAAGGGGCAGCAGCAGGGGGAGTGGGTGTACCCGTGGGGGAGGGGAAGGCAGAGGTGGTGGTGTTTGATGGGGCCACCACTTGGGAGGTGCTGCGGATGCTGGCTAGTCCAGAGAAAGCCAGGTGAGGCGTGGTTTAGTGCGGTGGAATGTGATGCTATGCGGTGATGTGTGGTGGAATGTGGTCAGCAGGAAAGAACGGGGGAGCTGCAGGGGGAGGGGGAGTGGGTGTACCTATGAAGGGAGGAGGCGGAGGTGGTGGTGTTTGATGGGGCCACCACTTGGGAGGTGCTACGAATGCTGGCCAGCCCGGAGCAAGCCAGGTGAGTGGTTTAGTGCGGTGTAATCTGGTGATGTGCGGTGCTGTGAGGTGCAATGTGGTCAGAATAGCAGCAGCACAAAAGGGGGGAGTGCGTGTACCCATGGGGTGGGGGGAGGAGGAGGCGGAGGTGGTGGTGTTTGACGGGGCCAGCACCTGGGAGGTGCTGCGAATGCTGGCCGGCCCGGAAAAAGCCAGGTGAGGCGCGGTTCAGTGCGGTTGAGTGCGTTGGAGTGCAGTGGAACGTGGTGGACTGTGGTGAACTGCAGTGCAGGAATGTGGTATGCAGGAGGGTGGACGAATGGGGGAGGCGGAGGTGGTGGTGTTTGACGGGGCCAGCACCTGGGAGGTGCTACGAATGCTGGCCGGCCCAGAGAAAGCCAGGTGAGGCGTGGTTGAGAGCAGTGTAAGGCAGTAAGTAAAGTACGGTGGGGTAACGTGGTGCAGAAGGACTAAGGGGTGAGGCAGAGTCGGGGTGGTGAGAGGTCAAGAGGATGTTGCAAAGCACTGAGGTGAGATGAGATGTGGTGCGCTGCGGTGCGGTGCGGTGCGGTGGAGTGGAGTGAAATGATTTTTTGTAGAGTGTCCTGGGTGCTGTAAGCACCACAATCCCAACCCAACCCAGCTTCGGTAAACCCATCCGAACCACGTGTATTGTGCACACACTCCCTTCGCAAACCTTACCAACCCAACCCAACTGGGCTGGGCCAACCCATCCCATCCCAGCCCAGCCCATCTGAACCCAGCTCAACCGCGCTCCGTCCCTCAACTCACCTCTCTGCCCTGCCCCATCCGAGCCAGGTGGTATCTGAGGCGGTTTCGCACCCTGGCAGAGCGGACGGACATCGGCCGTGTGGCTCTGCCCTCCGTGGCCCGCCTGCTCGACTCCATCGTGGGCTCCTCCAAAGGGGGGAGTGGGAGTAGCACTGCTGGGAGTGGAGGGGAGGATGGGCAGCGCAGCACAGCGGAGATTTGGGAGAAGCTCGACTCCTTCTTGTCTGTGAGTATCTTGACATCCCCGCGTGGCTCTGCCCTCCGTGGCCCGCCTGCTCGACTCCATCGTGGGCTCCTCTGAAGGGGGAGCAGTGGGAGTGGTGGGAGTGGTGGGAGTGGTGGGGGTGGTGGGAGTGGACGATTCTCCTTCTTCTTCTTTTTCTCAAACAACGGCCATTTTTCTAGGATGGCATGTCTGCTGATCGGCCAATGCACGTGTACGCTTCCTCTCCCTCGCCTAAGGACCCCCCCTATCACACACTACCGCCCCCCTTTCTTGCTGCTCTCTGTTTCTGACCCCTCAACTCGTCAAACCCCTACCTCTGATCCCATCCCTTCCGCTCTTCCCCTTCCCATCATGCCCAACTCTTTCCATCAAATCTCTCCCCTCTCCTCCTCTTCCTCTTCCCAACCTACCTGCCCCTCCCAACCCCTCAGAAAGCTGTCTCAGCCTTCGCCGACCCGTACCGCACCTCCGTCTTCCTATTGGCCGACGCAGCGAGCCACTCATCAGTCGACACGTGTCGCCGCATCTGGGGCTGCGCAGTGCAAGCAGGCGTGGCCCCTTCAGGCGTCTTCCTTCTCCCATCAGAGGCTGCATCGGAGACAGCATCGGGGGGACTGGCAGAGAAGTTTTCTCCGCTGCCCGTGGCGGAGCTGCCCGTGGTGTCAGAGGAGGCACCGGCGGCTGTAGCAGTCGCGGCCGGGCAGATGAACGATGGGGCGGTGGCGGTTATGAATGGGGAAGGTGCGGGGAAGGCTCCTCCGGCGGTGGATGTGGACGTGGCGGCATGCACGGTTCGTCTGTTTCTGCCGGGATTTGACAAGCAGGAGGTCAAGCTGCAACAGGTGAGTCGGTCGGTTTGTAATCATATCTTCACCAAGGTTCAAGATATACCCTCCCTTTATGTGGCTTTCCTTCCTCATCTAAGTTGACTTGATTCTCACTGACCAACACCTTGGGGGTTCGACAAGTAAGAGGTTGAGAAGCAGCAGGTGAGTCGGTTTGATCAAGGGATGCTTTTTCACCAGGGATCAATGTGTTTCTTCCTCTCACATGACATTCCTGCTCATTGCCTGTTCTTCCCCTTTTTACTCCCTTCCCTCCTCTTCTCCCCTCGTTCCCCTCCTTCACCAAACAATCACCAGAGGAAGGGCGAGGCAGAGCTGCTGGTAGAGGCAGGTGGCCAGAGGTGCTGTATGGAGCTGCGTCAAGCCGTCCCGAGGAAGTTACACATGCTAATTGCCCCTAGTTCTCCACTTCTTGGCCTTACGCCCCCATTTTCCCTTCGCTTTTCCTCCCACCACACATCACCAGTGGAAGGGCGGGGCGGAGCTGCTGGTGGAGGCGGGGGACCAGAGGCGGTGCGTGGAGCTGCCTCGAGCCATTCAGGGGAAGGTGGTCGGGGCGAAATTCGACCCCGCGGGATTCCTTATAATCACGCTCAAGCCTGCAGCAAAGTAGCAGAGAAATTCATCGCGAGGAATTCATCTTCACGCTAAAGCCTGCAACCAAATGGCAGACAACATTCGATACAGCAGGATTTTTTTGCAATCACACTCCAGGCTGCAAGGCCTGAGCATGTTGTAGGTTAGAGGGAAAAAGGGCATCGAGATTCTAGCTGCGGTAGCGGTTGGGGTTTGACAATTGAAAACTCTCAGAAGTGCCTTCTAGCACACAGGCCCGAGCAAATGGGAAGTGAAGGAATTGGGGCATCGATTTGCAGTAGTGGTTGGAGATTTACTTATGAGATCTCGAGAAGAAATGGGGAGAAGTCATCCCTAGAGCATACGCTAGGTCAGATGGGAAAGAAATGGGGCAAATGGCATACCGTACGACAAGAGGGGGAGAAGGGGGGGAAAGAGGATTGAGATTTCACCACACCAGCCGAAACTCTTCCCTCAGTCCTCTCACCACAACCAGACGCTGAGCTGGGTGTCAAAAGGGTATCAGCCAGGTGCTTCCATTCGCAAGAGAGAAATTCAGCAACTGGTTGCATCACTTGTGTAACAAACTTTTTCTAACAAACGTTTTGCTCCGAAGGTGCAAAGCTTTTGAACTTCAAACGAAGCACCCCATCAACGAATTTCCATTGGCTTTTCACTGGTTTCTGGTTGGTTTGTTCATCCACCGTCAAAAGCACACCATACCACAGCACCGCACCGCAAATCCTCTCACCTGCAGCATCCTCCGCCAAAGCCAGCACCGCTCTCTAGCCACCCGTGCGACTCGACGGTGGTGGATAAACCAATCATAGGCGCACAATCCGCGGTCCGCGGTGAAATACTCAAATTTCCAGTTCCGGCTCCAACCAGCCCACCTGCTTCGTGCAAATTCAGGGGGCTCGCCCCGCCCACTCTCGCGGAAACCTACAAATAGAGCACCAAGAGTTCATTTGGGTATCAACTCTCAACTCAACATCACAAACAAGCCTCCGCAACGATTATCTTGGAACCAGAACAACACACTCGCATATACAGCGCCTTTGGTTCTCAATTCTTATCACTCGCGGATCACTGCGCCTCCCTTTACGTGTCATATTTCGAAAACTCAGCCTCCCTGAGCTAGCTCACCAGTTAGCACTTCTATCAGTAGCTCCACCTAATTCGCGTCCTAGCTCGGCAAACATGGCACGCGCTGGAGCTCCTTTCACGCTAGGGCTTGTCGCTCTGCTCGTCACAGGTGAACCATTTTCCTAGCCAGCGCGTTTTCAAGACGTGTCAGATAGCAATGAACAAATATTCTTCGCGCGTTAAGCATGAAAACCATTTCATGCACCTTCAGTTGCACATCATCCTAAAAAACTCATCTCTCCTACTTTTTTCAATGCATCATTGCAGTGCTTTTCGCAACGCAACGAGCCGAAGCAGGCCGGTTTCTAGTGCCCAGTGCCGGTTATTTACCCACCAACCGCCTTCCAACCAACTTGAATTCAGCAATCTCGGCCGCAGCCGCAGCAGCCAGAAACCCCGCAGCCGCGCTCAGCTCGACGCTCTCGGGCCTCCAGTCGTCCCTCAGCGGCCAGATCGCGTCTCTCGACGCGCTTCTCAAGAAATCGCTCGAGAATATCTCTGCGGCTCTCAAAAGCAGCCCGTCAGCTGCAGACAACGCGCTCCAGGCGCAGATATCCGCGCTAAAAGCGAACCTCGCTGCCTTAAACGAGAGCCTCGTCAATCTGAACGCGCTGAACATCTCCGGATCGGATTTGAACGTCACGGATTTGATTTCCTCCAAGATCTCTGGAATCCGATCCAACATCTCCTCGATCACCACCGGCATCGCCGCTCTGAACAAGGACCTGGCCTGGATAATCGGCTCGGGCGTTAGCTCGGGCGTAGGCTCGGGCGCAGGCTTGGCGGGCGCGTTGCGTCCAGCAGCTGGGGCAGCTTCCGCGAGTGGGAGCGCGGCGATCCGCGCGGCGGTGAGGCAGCGGCTGGCGGCTGTGACGCAGCAGGTCGCGGGGCTCAACGGGAACGTGTCCGCCCTCGCCGGGATGGTGACCGACTTGCACAGCGCGCTGAGCAGCGCTCTGGATGGCGCTCTCAACAGCGCTATAAATGGCGGCGCTTTGAACAGCGCTCTGAATGGGGGTTTGAACAACGGCGGCGTGGTGGGGGATCTCGCGAATCTTCTTCCTCAGCAGGCGGGCATGCTGCGTGCCGTGCTGACGTCATGCAACGGCTTGCTGTCTCTCCAGGCTGGCGCTGCCGATATTCAGATCCTCAAGATGTGAGTCGACTCCCGTGAACTTGTGTTGTCTTATGCTGACCCACTGTCCAGGAGTTCCCCTACCCACCAGGCTTTCTTATTTGTTTTTTTGCTCTACACCATTCCACTGTGAACATTGGTCCCTATCTCATGCTAATTCTCCTACCCTCCTCTCTGCTACCTTCCGTTTTCCCCCTACGCAGTGGCTCGGACTACATGCTCACATACTACCTGTACGTAGCAGGAGTGACCAAGGCCCCGGACTCGCAGGCCATTTTCAAGGGCAATGCCTGCAGCAACAGCGCTGCTTCAGCAGCCCTCGCCCTGCCTGGCACGTGGGTGCCCATGAGCCCGGTGTCCTGGTCGCTGGCCAATGTCGTGAGGGCGTCAGCTGCTGACGTGGCGGATGTGCTGGCATTGATCCAAGGGATCACCAATGATGACCTGTTCCTCGGATTCTCCGGTGCTGACGTGGCACTCTCAGGGAGAATGATGGGTGGAAGGGTGTGACTTGCACTGCATGTCAACAAGAACAGGGGTTGGTGAGGGAACATTGCAGAAGCACCACTCATGCTTGGAGCTACACAAATAACGTGCAGCTAGATGCAGTTGTATGTCACGGGATAGGAGAAAATGCTTTTGTAATGTTCCATTCATCAAAAGGAGTCTTGTTTGATGGCCCGTTACGTGATAGCTATAAAAACCTCCAGTTAGGTCTTGGTTGGAGGTAACAGGGACAATCCCATGCTTGTGCAAAAGGCCTCACTTTCAAACAAATAGTTGAACCTTCCTTCCTTGAATAACAATCCCCAAAGTGTGGGAGAAGCTAAGGTACCAGAATGGTCCCGTAAGATCTTGTACCGTATCAGCATAGTGCTTCAGGCAGGAGCCCCACCCCACCACTGGACACTGATTCATGCAGCTGCATCAGGAGCAGCAACGGAGCAGCAGCAGCACTTCACACAGGCCCCCCATGAAAGAGCACCAGCTGTGGCAGCAGGGAAAGAACCAGCTCCCGATACCCATCCCACTGGCACACAGGATTCCTGAGGCGCCTAAAAAATCAGCAGCAGCAGCGCTGCTTCACACAGGGCCCCCATCAAAGAGCACCAGCTGTGGCAGCAGGGAGAGTACCAGTTCCCGATACCCATCCCACTGACACACAGGATTCCCCGTCAAATCAAGCACTGCCACCTGGCACAGCCCGCCTAGGCACTGCAGCACCACCCACAGGTTCGGATGCTGCCGAACCAGATCCAGGGTTGCTGCTGCTGGTGGTGGTTCGGCAGCAGGTTCGGCGAATGGACTATGTGGGCTACTGGATTGTGTGGAGTTGACTTCACACTGTAGGAAGCTAGGGTAATTTGTTTGTATGTTGGATTGCTAATCATGATCATTTCCTACAGATATTTCCGTTCGACATTGTGGTAGAATTTCTCTAGCGTGGAGGGAATCTGATATGTGAGTTGGGCCAGCCAGAGCCCATAATACTCATGTCTGGTACAACCTAGGAATATATTTCTATATATGAAAGTGTACAGCGTTGCGAAACTCAAACGAAAGGACTGTGTCTTATCAATGCAATTCGCTTGCCATTTTCGGTGCAATTGCCGCGTCCATTCAACTGCATTCACGCTCCCTTCCGCCCTCACCATCCTCCGACCGACCGACCACCAACCTCTCGCTCACAGCACCGCTCCCAGCCACTCCGCGTGCGCCTCGATGAGAGGAGGTAAACCAATCAGACGCACGCAATCCGTGGTCCGGACAGAAATTTCCGAAATTTCTAGCTCCACCGCACAAAAGCCTTGCAATTCCAAGGTCCCCGTGCTGTTCGCCAGCAAATCGTTTCTTCAACAAGAAACGATGGCATCAGCGTCGCGACCGCATATGGAAACGGGGGCGGAACCCTCCTCCTAGGTTTGGGCGAAATGCCGCCCGAGAAACTACGCGCCCCCGAAATGCGAAATTTCGCAACCGCATCGGGAAGGTCCACCCCCACTTTCCCCCCAATGGCGTGTAATTTGCTCATCACTGACCCTCTGAACAGCAATGCGTGGGCTGTGCCACCGCTGCGCTTTGAAAAACGCGGCATGACGGGGGCATGGCTAGGGGATGTCATTTTGCCTGGGGACGAAGATTCGTCCCCGCTTCCCGATGCCGTCGATTCGTTAGAATTGGTGCACAAAAGTGGGCGTTCGCCAGACGCCCACTTTGTTTGTTGGTCTGGCCAGTTGGTGAGGCTCGGCACTTTTTTCACGGGCTGACCAAGCTGACGGAGGTTAACGAACTCTAACTGACGGGATCAGGAAGGCGAGACCCACCTTCCTGATCCCGTCGTTATCCCCCCGTTTTTGGATACATTGGTGCTGGCGAACAGCACCATAAATTGAGCACCAGAAAAGATCCTGGGCATCAACTCTCACAACGCAACCCAAATCAGCATTCCTTCCAGCATCGCACTACCTCAGACACTGATAACAACAACTCGTGTACACATTTCGTCGCACTCACCGATCACAGCGATTTTCGTTCCAATCTTGATTGTTAAAACCCGCAGCCTGAATTACAAACCGCTTGGGAGGTGTTAACACCTGGGGAGCCGAACCTCAGGTTTGCTTTCTTCCCGATCATGGGAGGGCCAACACTTTCCAGACCCAAACCTCTCTGGTTACCATGTGTCACTCGCACAACGTACTGAGGTCGTAGGCAGCACAGGTTTGGATCGCTCGGGTCTGGGCAACCCAACCCGGGGGACTTTTGCCCCAAGTGTGCACACCTTTCTGAAAGTTGTAATTCAGGTCGACAAACTTTGCGTAGTTCCTAGCGGACTGGTAGTGACGCCCATAGCTTAGAAGCTAGACACCTCGCATGTCGCCACCTGTGATCGCTTTTCCGCGAAATTTGCTCCCACCATTCTTCGCATCCTCTATTCCTCCCGGAGTTACGATCCGTCGCCCTAGCTTTCCGATAGCCTGAGTCGAACTTTTGGGTCGCGTCGCGGGCCACGCTCACCCCGTAACTTAGGGTCACCGCCCTCTGCGACGAAATCGCTTCTGGTCGTAGCTGCGCCGCCCTCTCTGCCCATCCCATCGCGTTTTGCGTCGCTGAGTTCTGTTCAATTTACAGAGCAGCATCGCGGCCAAACTGCATCGTCCGCACTCACTCCCCTTCCGTCGCAAACGCTTAGTCCCTCCTGTCGCCCACGCGGAGTCCCCTAGAACAAGCGCGCTCATTCCCTTCCGTCGCCCACGCTCACTCCCCTTCCATCGTATACGCGCACACCCCTCCGTCGCCCACGCTCACTCCCTCCCGTCGCCCACGCTCACTCCCTCCCGTCGCCCACGCTCACTCCCTCCCGTCGCCCACTCTCACTCCCTCCCGTCGCCCACGCTCCCTCCCTTCCCGTCGCCCACGCTCCCTCCCTTCCCGTCGCCCACGCTCCCTCCCTTCCCGTCGCCCACGCTCCCTCCCTTCCCGTCGCCCGCGCTCCCTCCCTTCCCGTCGCCCGCGCTCCCTCCCCATCCCTCACCTCCCCATCCATGCTGCGGTTGCTGTAAATGATGCGGAAACCTGCCCTATGTCCCCCTCCCCGCGTCACCATCCCCGCCTCTCCCCCGTCAACCCCACCCCATCCCATGCCACTAGAGACGGGGTGGACGCGGGGCAGAGGAGTGTGGGCGTGCAACCTGCCCCAACACCGCTGTCACGGGCTCGTCGTCTAGCTGAGTCGGGGGCGCCGTGACGTCGTGAGAGGCACCATCTCCGCCTCACCCTCTTCCGCCCAACCCCATTCCGCCCCACCCCATTCCGCCTCACCCCATTCCGCCTCACCCCATTCCGCCTCACCCCATTCTGCCTCACCCCATTCCGCCTCACCCCATTCCCCCTCACCCTCTTCCGCCCCACCCTCTTCCGCCCCACCCCATTCCTCCCCACCCCATTCTGCCTCACCCCATTCTGCCTCACCCGATTCCGCCTCACTCCATTCCCCCTCACCCTATTCCGCCCCACCCCATCCCCCTCACCCTACCAGCAGTCATGTCTCCGGTCCTCCTCTCCCTCTTCCCCCTCCTCTCATTCCTTACTCTACTCCCCCTCCTCTCCCTCTTCCCCCTCCTCTCATTCCTTACTCTACTCCCCCTCCTCTCCCGGGAAAGAGCGGCAGTGGCAGCTTTCCCCCATCGCACACGCGCACTCCCCTCCGACGCCCACGCTCTCTCCCCTCTCGTCACACACGTGCGCTCTCTCCTCTCCTCCCCGTCCATCATCACGCCATCCCTCAACTCCCCATCCCTCATCTCCCCATCCCTCACCTCTCCGGTCTTCCTCTCCCTCTCCCCTCTCCTCTCAATTCAACTCCCTGCTCCCTCTCCTCTCCCTCCTCCCTTTTCACTCGCCCCGCCACTCCCGCCGTGCTTCTCCCTCCCCCCATTCCGCTTCGCCCCATTCCGCCCCACACAATTCCGCCCCATCCCATTCCGCCTCACCCCATTCCGCCCCACCCCCTTCCGCCCCACCCCATCCCGCCCCACCCCCTTCCGCCCCACCCCATTCCGCCCCACCCCCTTCCGCCCCACCCCATTCCGCGCAATCCCTCTTGTCGCGCACCCTCACTTCCCTCCGTCCTGGATGATCACTCCTTCCCGTCGCCCGCGCGCACTCCCCTCGAACGAGCACGCACACTCCCTTCCCGTCGGCCACGCTCACTCCCTTTCCATCGCCTTAGCGCAATCCTTCCGTCTCCCCATCTCCTCCTCTCCCCGTCCCCTCCTCACTTTATCTCATCTTCTCCCCTTCCCCCCCTCACCCCATCTCCTCCTCACCCCATTCCGCCTCACCCCATTCCGCCTCCCGTCCTCTCCCCATCCCCTTTTTCTTACTACCCCTCCTCTCCCTGTCTCTCCTCTCCCCATTCCTCCTCTCCCCATTCCTCCTCTCCCCATCCGTCCTCTCCCCATCCGTCCTCTCCCCATCCGTCCTCTCCCCATCCGTCCTCTCCCCATCCGATCATCTCCCCATCCGGTCCTCTCCCCCTCTCCTTTAAGTGTTTCCCACACTGTCCTCGGCCTTGCGGCACCTCCCCATCCCGTGTGCTTTGCTGCACTGGGGAGCTGCCTGCACCTTCCTGTTTGCTCCGCACTTTACCTCTCCCTCCCCTCCCCCAATCGCTCTGCGCGGCCTCATTGCAGGGACTCCTTGCAGGGAAAGAAGGGGAAAGGGAGGAGAGTGAGGCGGAGTAGGGGAAGAATATGATTTGATGGCGAAAAGAGAGTGCAAGAGGGAGGGTGTGGGTTAGGCCGCCTGTGTCTTCCTCCTTTTGTCTCCTCTTCTGCCGTCCACACCTCCTAACATCCTCTGCTACATCTCTCCAGCTGCAACTTCGCGAGCTACACCTGGCCATGTACGTCACCCCTGTATCGCCCCATACCCTCCCAATTGTTTTTTCCCATCCCCCTCCCCATTGTCTCCCCTCTAAACCTTAGATCCTATTAATCCCCATCCCCCTCTCCCCTGTTTCCCCTCTTCCCCGCCCCCATACCTCCTTCTGCAGCCACAATTAGAAGAGCGTGCTACGGCTGCTGCTGTGGCGAGCAGGTGTTGTTGCATATGAGAGTCAGTCACCAGGTGAGCCACACCACACCCTGCTCACTCCTTCCCGTCGCCCACGCCCACAACCACGGTCACTCCCTGAACTTCGCCCGCGCTCACTCTCTTCCCATCGCCCTCCTCATTCCCTTCCGTCTCCCCCTCCGTTGCCCATGTGCACTCCCCTCGGACGAGCACTCTCAATCCCCTCCCGCCCTGTCCTATCCCCTCACCCCGCCCTGTCCTATCCCCTCACCCCGCCCTGTCCTGTCCCCTCACCCCGCCCTGTCCTATCCCCTCACTCCGCCCTGTCCTATCCCCTCACCCCGCCCTGTCCTATCCCCTCACCCCGCCCTGTCCTATCCCCTCACCCCGCCCTGTCCTATCCCCTCACCCCGCCCTGTCCTATCCCCTCACCCCGCCCTGTCCTATCCCCTCACCCCGCCCTGTCCTATCCCCTCACCCCGCCCTGTCCTATCCCCTCACCCCGCCCTGTCCTATCCCCTCACCCCGCCCTGTCCTATCCCCTCACCCCTGAGGCGAACAGCGCCTCCCTGAGCTCTCTTCAACCAGTTACTAGTACTCAATCTTCGACTAAAAAAATAGTAGCTCGACACTCATCATGGCACGCACAGCAGCTCCTTCCACGCTACTCGGGCTTGTCGCTCTGGTCCTCACAGGTGAGCCACTTCGCCAAGCCAAGCTATTCAGCACCAGAGAGCACCTCTTCACGCGCTACACATGAACAACATGTATGTCACGAACTTTCAGTTGCATTTTGTCCTCGGAAACTCATCTCTCTTCGTTTTGTCATTCAATCCAGTGCTTTTGGCAACACAACGAGTCGAAGCTGGCCGATTTCTTCCCGGCGTCGGCAGTCTACCCACCAACCGCCTTCCACCCGGCTTGAATTCAGCCGTCGCGGCGGCCGTCGCAGCAGCAAGCAGCAGCAGCCCCGCAGCGGCGCTCAACTCGACGCTCTCCAGTCTCCAGTCGTCCCTCAACGGCCAGATCACATCTCTCGACGCGCTTCTGAAGAAATCGCTCGATCAGATCTCGGCGGCCCTCAGCA
The DNA here is from genome assembly GCA_947471745.1 of Closterium sp. Naga37s-1. NCBI lineage: Eukaryota > Viridiplantae > Streptophyta > Zygnematophyceae > Desmidiales > Closteriaceae > Closterium > Closterium sp. Naga37s-1. The sequence continues at coordinate 1,553,952 of CANJKZ010000004.1, forward strand.
GCAACGCTTCCGCGGACGCTGCGCTCCAGGCGCAGATATCCGCGCTAAAATCCAACCTCGCTGCTTTAAACGCGAGCCTCGTTAATCTGAACGCGCTGAACATCTCAGGGTCAAATCTGAACTTCACGGATCTGATTTCCCAGATCTCGGGGACTCGATCCAACATTTCCTCCATCAGCACCAGCATCGCCGCTCTGAACAAGGACCTGGCGGGAATAATCGGCTCGGGAGTAGGCTCGGGCGCAGGCTCGGCCTTAGGCTCCCGCGTAGGCTCGGCGGGCTTGTCTAGTGCAGCCACCGCTGCGGCTTCCGCGAGCCGGAGCGCGGCGATCCGCGCGGCGGTGAGGCAGCGGCTGGCGGCTGTGACGCAGCGAGTCGCGGGGCTCAACGGGAACGTGTCCGCCCTCGCCGGGATGCTCAACGCCTTGAATTCCGCTCTGAACGGCGCTGGTGTCAATAGCAGCGTGGTGGCGAATATCGCGAATCTTCTGCCCCAACAGGCGGGCATGCTGCGTGCTGTGCTGACGTCATGCAACGGCCTGCTGTCTCTCCAGGCCGGCGCTGCTGACATTCAGATCCTTAAGATGTAAGTTGACTCATGCTGACTCGTGTTGACTCGTGCTGACTCGTGCTGACTCGTGTTGACTCGTGCTATTCAGATCGTTCAATCCTGCTGACTCATGTTCCCTTCCACCTCCTCCCCTCCCCCTCTGTGCAGTGGCTCGGACTATATGGTTACATACTACCTGTACGTAGCAGGAGTGACCAAGGCCCCGGACTCGCAGGCCATCTTCAAGGGCAACGCCTGCGGCACCGCTGCTGCTTCAGCAGCCCTCGCCCTGCCTGGCACGTGGGTGCCCATGAGCCCGGTGTCCTGGTCGCTGGCCAATGTCGTGAGGGCGTCAGCTGCTGACGTGGCAGATGTGCTGGCATCGATCCAAGGGATCACCAATGATGACCTGTACCTCGGATTCTCCGGTGCTGATGGGGCAACGCTTTCAGGGAGAGTGATCGGTGGGAGGGTGTGATTTACCTTCACCTCAGCTTGTAAAAGGCAGTGGATGATGATGACGGTGATGGGGGAACATTGCAGAAGCACCACTCATGCATGCAGCTATTCTAGTAAATATGTGCAGCTAGGTAGTGAAGAGTAGGCTAGGACGGAGAATGCTTTTGTAATGTTCCATCCATCAGTAATGGTTGTCTTCATGACATCAGACTTGCTCGCCAAAATATCAAACAATACAGTACCAGTGGCAACAAAAACTGTTGCACTCTAGTGCTTGAGACCTTGCATTCAAGGCTTTGCACACACACAAATCCAAGTCACAATGTGAATCAGAGAGTCGATTTGTGAAGGCACCACCAACATGGCGAATCAATGACGGCCAACTGCAGCAGGAGAGATACGATTTTGTGGTATGACGGGCTGCAGCAGCGGTGCTTGGCGCAGTGCCCTCCCCCAACCCCAGCTTCCACCCTTAACCCCACCAGTGCGCACCAACTATGGCAGCAGAGAACAAACCAACAGCAGCCACATCAGGAGCAGCAGCAGCAGCATTTCAGGAGAAACGTGTCAGCAACTGCGCTTTACACAGGGCCCGCATCAAAGACCACCAGCTGTGGCAGCAGGGAAAGAACCAGCTCCCGATACCCATCCCACTGACAAACAGGATTCACGGTCAAATCAAGCACTGCCACCTGGCGCAGCCCACCCAGGCACTGCAGCACCGCCCACAGGTTCGGATGCTGCCGAACCAGATCCACTGTTTTTGCTACTGCTACTTCGGCAGCAGCTTCGGCAGCAGGTTCGGCAGACAAAGGACTCCCTACCCTACTGGTAGCCCTACCGGAGAAAACTTCCTCCCCCGTGCTGTGACTTGGCATGTGCCAAGAGGGGAACCGGTTGCATCGGGGGGAGGGGTGGCAGTAGCGGTGGTGGTCGACGGGTTTGCCTCCAAGGAGGTTGTGGGCGAGGGAGAGAGCGCGGAGGGCGGGGAGATGGGCGAGAGGGGCGACGGCTGATGAGAAGGCGATGTGGTTGTGGGAGAGGTCCAGCACTTGCAGATTCTGAAGGGCTTCGAATCCTGGGGGATGGTTGGGAAGGGGTAGGGGATGGGAAGGGGGATGGGAAGGGGGATGGCAATGGGGAGGAAGGGGGATGGGAAGGCAGGGGTTTGGCAGTTGCAACGATGTGAGGGGTGGCAGTAGCGGTGGCGGTGGACTGGTTTGGCTCCCAGGAGGTTGTGGGCGAGGGAGAGAGCGCGGAGGGCGGGCAGGTGGGCGAGAGGGGCGATGGCTGATGAGAAGGCGATGTGGTTGTGGGAGAGGTCCAGCACTTGCAGATTCTGAAGCGCCTCGAATCCTGGGGGGTTTGGGCGGAGGGAGCTTGCGAAGATAAGCGTTGGGATGTTTCCCCTCTCTCACATGTTGGGATGTTTCCCCTCTCTCACATGTTGGGATGTTTCCCCTCTCTCACATGTTGGGATGTTTCCCCTCTCTCACATGTTGGGATGTTACCAGGGCATGCAGAGAGGGGAGGTGGGCGAGAGGAGCGACGCACCTGTGAGAGTGGAGATGCGGTTGTGGTCGAGGAGCAGCGCGGAGACTGGCAGCAGGCGATAGGGCGCTGGCAGGCAGGAGAGGCTTTTATGGGACAGACACACTGTGGTGGTGGTGGTGGTGCCGCTGCTGCTGGAGGCGTTGGTGGTGTTGATTGTGGTGGGTGTGTCCTGATGGGGTGAATTGGAGATGGGGGCAATGGGAGGAGGTGCAAAGATGCGTGAGACAAACGAGGGGACAAGATTGAAAACCAAAGGTCGGGTTAGACACACACGGGCATTCACCCCCAGGTGAGCACTCACCCCCACGTGGGGCACTCACTCACCCCCACGTGGGGCACTCACTCACCCCCACGTGGGGCACTCACTCACCCCCACGTGGGGCACTCACTCACCCCCACGTGGGACACTCACTCAACCCCACGTGGGGCACTCACTCACCCCCACATCGGGCACTCACTCACCCCCACATGGGACACTCACTCAACCCCACGTGGGACACTCACTCAACCCCACGTGGGACACTCACTCAACCCCACGTGGGGCACTCACTCACCCCCACGTGTGGCACTCACTCACCCCCACATGGGACACTCACTCAACCCCACGTGGGACACTCACTCAACCCCACGTGGGACACTCATCCAAACACCCTCACCTCATTCACACACCCTCCTCACCTCCTCTCCCTCCAGTGCTTCTAGCAGGTCGCAGTAATATTCCTTGTGGTACGGATCGATCACCCCCAAGGGGTAATACTCACACTCCTAATTTACACACACCCTTCTCACCCCCTCTCCCTGCAGCGCTTCTAGCAGGTCGCGGTAATACTCCTTGTAATACGGATTGATCCCACCAGCCAAGGTTGCTGCTATTCCTCACTTCATTCATTAACTACCCCTCTTCTTACACACACCCCTCTCACCTCATTCATACAACCTCCTCACCTCATTCAAACACCCTCCTCATTCATTAACTACCCCTCTTCTTACACACACCCTACTCACCTCTTCCCCCTCCAGTGCTTCTAGCAGGTCGCGGTATTACTCCTGGTGATACGGACCAATCCCCACCAGCCAATGCTGTTGCTGTTCCTCACCTCATTCACAACCCCTCTTCTTGCACACACACCCTCACCTATTCACACACACACTCCTTACACATACCCTTACTCACCTCTTCTCCCTCCAACTTCTCTAGCAGGTCTCGGTAATACGCCTTGTGGTATGGATCGATCCCCACCAGCCGCTGAAGCAATGACCGAACCTCTTCACGAGCCTCGGCATCTTGCCGAGCCTGCACGGGTAGGTTCGGCAGGAGGTGGTGGAGCTGGCGGCGCGTGGATAGGAGACGGGCGAGGGAGAGGAGAGCCCACTTGCTGGAAGATCGAGTGGGCAAGGGTGGGGGACAGGGAGGAGATAGGGGAAAGGTGGGGATAAGTGGGGGGGATGGGGGCAAAAAGGGGGAAGGGTGAGTTGTGGAGGAAAGGAGGCAGGAAGAAACCAGGCAGGATAAAATAACACACGGATTGAGTCATTCTTGGTGTTGGAGGGACCGGACATGCACCTGTCGGGTTCTTGAGAATCGAAAAAACCGCCAGCAGCAGTAAGCTGGAGGAAAGGCACAAGGCTCGATAAAACACACACGCACACACCTGTCAGGCTCCAGGTCAATGAGCTCGCGACACATGTCAATCTCCCGTTGGACCACATCCACTCGCCACTGCTCGCCCCCTCCCACAGTACCACCAGCACTGGAGGCAGCACCACTGGCAGCAGCACCACTGGCAGCAGCACCACTGGCAGCAGCACCACTGGCAGCAGCACCACTGGCAGCAGCATCGCCATCAGCAGCAGCAGGCGCAGCAGCAGGGAGAGGAGGCGACGGGGAGGAGGAGGGCCAGCGGAAGTTGGACCAGTCGTGAGTGGTAGGACTTGTGGGCAATACAGTTTCACGCAAGTGACTGCCATCAGTGGGAGATGGAACCAAAGTGCTTGCTTTAGCTTGCACCTGTAACGTGAAGCTATTGCTGCCATTGCTGCTGTTGCTATCCGTGTGTGGGTGCAGGAGAGATTGGCCAGTGGCAGCGGAACGGATGGCAGATGGACGGGTAAACACCCACGAGACCAGGATCGTGGGTGACGAGGCAGCCACACCTGTATCCCTTCCACCAGCAGAAGCATCTGTAGCTGCAGCAGTAGCAGCAGCATTGATGTCATGAGATGCGGAGCAAACAACTTGCGCCGTCCATACAGACGCACTCTCTGAACCCACATCGCCGCCCGCTTCTCCCCCAAACCCAGCCTGCCGCCCGGAAAGCCACGCCTCTTCTCCCCCCACGGCCCTCCACTCGCCCACCTCCATCCCAGCCCCCGTTAGAGTCACACTCTCTCTTGTCACCCCAACAACAGGTTCGGAGAACACCAGCACCGCCGACATCCGAACCTGGCCCGCAGCTCTGGGAGAAGATTCGGAAACGCCCTCCCCAGCTGCAGAATCGCCTCCAGAAGATTTCTCAGGTGGAATTTCAGGTGAGGAGTAGCAGACAGTGCTTCCAGGCGAAGGCCAGGAGGAGAGGAGGCGGGGCGGCAGGGGCGGCAGGATCTGCTGCAGCAGCCAATGCTGATACATCCACCCACTCTGATCATCTGGCTCGGTGAAGAAGGCCTGGCGCACCAACTCACACTCCTCCTCCAACGCTGCCTGCGGCAACCCCTTTGCCTCTGGTGCAGTGGGTGTGGTTGGTGGTGGTGGGCACGCGTGGAGCTTTGGTAGCAGCTTGCTGTTGGGCGGAGCGCAAGGGGGAAGAGGGAACGCAAGGGGGAAGAGGGAACGCAAGGGGGAAGAGGGAACGCAAGGGGGAAGAGGGAACGCAAGGGGGAAGAGGGAACGCAAGGGGGAAGAGGGAACGCAAGGGGGAAGAGGGAACGCAAGGGGGAAGAGGGAACGCAAGGGTGAAGAGGGAACGCAAGGGGGAAGAGGGAACGCAAGGGGGAAGAGGGAACGCAAGGGGGGGAAGAGGGAACGCAAGGGGGAAGAGGGAACGCAAGGGGGAAGAGGGAACGCAAGGGGGGGAAGAGGGAACGCAAGGGGGGGAAGAGGGAACGCAAAGGGGTTGAGAGCGGAGGGGAAGAAAACTAGGGCGGCAGGGGCAGCAGGGGCGGCAGGGGCGGCAGGGGCGGCAGGATCTGCTGCAGCAGCCAGTGCTGATACATCCACCCGCTCTGGTCGTCAGGCTCGGTGAAGAAGGCCTGCCGCACCAACTCACAGGGCTGCCTGGGATAGTCCTGGCTAAGCAATATTTGAGAGTTCTAAAAAATCGCTCACACGGTTCAACTCACAGGGCTGCCTGGGACAGCCCTGACTTGGACGCAGCTGTTTCTCTCCTCCCTCCTCCCCTCCCTCGTCTCACGTCCTGCTGTGCCACGCGCTGTAGTTGCTGAAGTTGGCGTTGATTCGATTCGATGCATGGTGAAGAGCACAAGGCCAGGTCCTTGGTTGCTCACAGACGAAAGAAGCTGGTCAGGTCCTGATACACCTCCTAGCACCCTTTGAGCAGGCGTGTCCTAGCTGAACGACTCACCTGCGGCTGTGCCACGCGCTGTAGTTGCTGAAGTTGGCGTTGATTCGCTCCATAGTGAAACCCAAGTCCTTGGATGGTGACATGCGGGCCACATGTGAAATGAACCTGGTTGCATGCATGGTTGGGTTGGGATGGGCACGGGCAGCATGACTGACGAAGCAAGGACGGTACTGAGTGGAACGGAAACAAGGAGAGGGTTTCTGAGAGGTCCATGAGATGGGTGGAACTGAGAAGATGAGATGGGGTGGAACTGAGAAGATGAGATGGGTGGAACTGAGAAGATGAGATGGGTGGAACTGAGAAGATGAGATGGGTGGAACTGAGAAGATGAGATGGGTGGAACTGAGAAGATGAGATGGGTGGAACTGAGAAGATGAGATGGGTGGAACTGAGAAGATGAGATGGGTGGAACTGAGAAGATGAGATGGGTGGAACTGAGAAGATGAGATGGGTGGAACTGAGAAGATGAGATGGGTGGAACTGAGAAGATGAGATGGGTGGAACTGAGAAGATGAGATGGGTGGAACTGAGAAGATGAGATGGGTGGAACTGAGAAGATAAGATGGGTGGAACTGAGAAGATGAGATGGGTGGAACTGAGAAGATAAGATGGGTGGAACTGAGAAGATGAGATGGGTGGAACTGAGAAGATAAGATGGGTGGAACTGAGAAGTCCTTCCTTGGATGGTGGCAGGCGAGCAAGGTTGTAACCTCACAGCATCTGCATCACCACCCACCCATCAGCACCGCTCTCAATCCCTACAACATCTCCAGTAGTCCCAGGCATGGAAATTCCGATCATCTGCACTCAGCATCAACCTGCAATATCACCATACACACCCATCATCACCCCTCACCACCGTTACCTCCAGTAGTCCCAGGCGTGGAAGTTCCGATCATCGGCACTCAGCATCATCCCCAGCAGCTTCTGCTCCCGGGCGATCCGAGCCTCCGTGCGCAGGTTGATCCGAACCTGCTGCAGGCTCGGCCCAAGGCTGGCTCCGAGGCTCGGGAGAGGCTCGGAGGAGGAGAGGGCGAAGAGCCACTTGCGGTGGTGCCAGGCGCCATAGCACTTGGGGTTGGTCCGTAGCGCTGCTTCTATCTGTTGCGAGTGTTTGGAAGAAGTTGGGTTGGAGAGGGAGAGTTAAAGGATAGATCTCTGAGGTGACTCAAGAAGGCTCTTGCGGTGGTGCCAGGCCAGGCGCCGTAGCGCTGCTTCTATCTGTTGTGTGTGTTTGGGCGGAGGGGAGGAACGGAGAGAGTTAAAGGATAGATCTCTGAGGTGACTCAAGAAGGCTCTTGCGGTGGTGCCAGGCCAGGCGCCGTAGCGCTGCTTCTATCTGTTGTGTGTGTTTGGGCGGAGGGGAGGAACGGAGAGAGTTAAAGGATAGATCTCTGAGGTGACTCAAGAAGGCTCTTGCGGTGGTGCCAGGCCAGGCGCCGTAGCGCTGCATCTATCTGTTGTGTGTGTTTGGGCGGAGGGGAGGAACGGAGAGAGTTAAAGGATAGATCTCTGAGGTGACTCAAGAAGGCTCTTGCGGAGGTGCCAGGCCAGGCGCCGTAGCGCTGCTTCTATCTGTTGTGTGTGTTTGGGCGGAGGGGAGGAACGGAGAGAGTTAAAGGATAGATCTCTGAGGTGACTCAAGAAGGCTCTTGCGGTGGTGCCAGGCCAGGCGCCGTAGCGCTGCTTCTATCTGTTGTGTGTGTTTGGGCGGAGGGGAGGAACGGAGAGAGTTAAAGGATAGATCTCTGAGGTGACTCAAGAAGGCTCTTGCGGTGGTGCCAGGCCAGGCGCCGTAGTGCTGCTTCTATCTGTTGTGTGTGTTTGGGCGGAGGGGAGGAACGGAGAGAGTTAAAGGATAGATCTCTGAGGTGACTCAAGAAGGCTCTTGCGGTGGTGCCAGGCCAGGCGCCGTAGCGCTGTTTCTATCTGTTGTGTGTGTTTGGGCGGAGGGGAGGAACGGAGAGAGTTAAAGGATAGATCTCTGAGGTGACTCAAGAAGGCTCTTGCGGTGGTGCCAGGCCAGGCGCCGTAGCGCTGCTTCTATCTGTTGTGTGTGTTTGGGCGGAGGGGAGGAACGGAGAGAGTTAAAGGATAGATCTCTGAGGTGACTCAAGAAGGCTCTTGCGGTGGTGCCAGGCCAGGCGCCGTAGCGCTGCTTCTATCTGTTGTGTGTGTTTGGGCGGAGGGGAGGAACGGAGAGAGTTAAAGGATAGATCTCTGAGGTGACTCAAGAAGGCTCTTGCGGTGGTGCCAGGCCAGGCGCCGTAGCGCTGCTTCTATCTGTTGTGTGTGTTTGGGCGGAGGGGAGGAACGGAGAGAGTTAAAGGATAGATCTCTGAGGTGACTCAAGAAGGCTCTTGCGGTGGTGCCAGGCCAGGCGCCGTAGCGCTGCTTCTATCTGTTGTGTGTGTTTGGGCGGAGGGGAGGAACGGAGAGAGTTAAAGGATAGATCTCTGAGGTGACTCAAGAAGGCTCTTGCGGTGGTGCCAGGCCAGGCGCCGTAGCGCTGCATCTATCTGTTGTGTGTGTTTGGGCGGAGGGGAGGAACGGAGAGAGTTAAAGGATAGATCTCTGAGGTGACTCAAGAAGGCTCTTGCGGAGGTGCCAGGCCAGGCGCCGTAGCGCTGCTTCTATCTGTTGTGTGTGTTTGGGCGGAGGGGAGGAACGGAGAGAGTTAAAGGATGGATCTCTGAGGTGACTCAAGAAGGCTCTTGCGGTGGTGCCAGGCCAGGCGCCGTAGCGCTGCTTCTATCTGTTGTGTGTGTTTGGGCGGAGGGGAGGAACGGAGAGAGTTAAAGGATAGATCTCTGAGGTGACTCAAGAAGGCTCTTGCGGTGGTGCCAGGCCAGGCGCCGTAGCACTTGGGGTTGGTCCGTAATGCTGCTTCTATCTGTTGTGAGCGTGTGAGGGAGAGTCCGGAAGGGAGGGGGAGTGAGATACACGGAGGGTTTGAGAGGGGGGGTCTGAGGAAGGTTCAACTCAAAGTCCGCTTGGGTTTGGTAAGTGTAGCGAATCAGTTCTATCGGATTTTGGGAATTCTCAAGCGCGACTTGGTGTAGCGCTCGCAAATTCGTATGTTGTGGCACTTGCACCATCACTCACTCCCACCACTCACCAGTTTCAGCTCTTCGTCAGCCAGCTTTCCTTTTGCTTCCTCCATCTTCCTCTCCTCCATCTTCCTCTCCTCCATCTTCCTCTCCTCCATCTTCCTCTCCTCTTCTCTCTCCTTCTCTTCCCTCCTCGCCCTTTCCTCTTTCTCCTGTTCCAGCCTCTCCTGCTCGTCTCCCTGCTTCCCATCATTCTCTCCCCCAACTTCACTCTCCCCCCCATTGCCGTCCCTCCCTCCCGCACTCTCCGCCCCCCCCATTGCCCCATCCCTTCCAACCTTCCCCTCCCCTGATACCCCCTCTCCCTGCGCCTCTTTCCCCCCCTCCCCCTGCCCCTCTTTCCCCTGAGCCTCCTTCTCCCCCTCTTTCACCTCCGAACCCCTCTGCACCGCTTTCCCCTCCCTGCTCCCACCCTCCCCTGCCTCCAGAGCACCGCATCGGTGGGCAAACGCCTTCTTGCGGTAGTTCCACGTCACATACACGTCAGGGTTTTGTTCTAGGAGAGCAGCGCTGGCGGCTAGTGCTTCTGGCGAGTAACTGAAAGGCAAAGAGGGAGGGGAGAAGGAGAAGGAAGGAGGGAGCCTTCTTGCGGTAGTTCCACGTCACATACACGTCAGGGTTCTGCTCTAGGAGAGTTGCGCTGACTGCTAGAGCCTCGGGTGAGTAGCTGAAATCAGGAGAAAAAGGGAAGAGGGGGGGGAGGGGGGAAGGCCTTTTTTAGGTGGGGAAAAAGAGGTAGCTCCACGCCACGCCACGTACACATGGAGGTTCTGCGTGAGGTGAGGGTGTTTTTGAGACGTCTCAAAAACACCCTCACCTCACATCGAGGTTCTGCTCCTGCAGAGGGACAAGGGGCGGGGGAGAGGGAAAGGGGGAGGCGTACACGTTCTTGAATAGTTCCATGCCACGTACACATCGAGGTTCTGCTCCTGCAGAGGAAAAAGGGAGGAGAGGGAGGTGGAAGGGGGAAGCGTTCTTGCGGTAGTTCCGTTCCACGCCACGTACACATTGAGTGTCTGTTCCTGCAGAGCAGCGCTGGCGGCTCGGCTAGTAATGAATGAGGGGCAGATGGCGGCTAGTAATGAATGAGGGGCAGATGGCGGCTAGTGTCTCGAGCAAGAATCTGATGGGAAGTGGTAAGGCAGGAGGGAGGGCAGCCAAAGAAGGGAAGCCTTCTTGTGGAAAGCCTCCTCGCGGTAGTTCCACACCTCGAGTGCAAGCGTTCTTGAATAGTTCCACGCCACGTACACGTCGAGGCTCTGCTCCAGCAGAGGGACAAGGGGCGGGGGAGGGAAAGGGGGAGGCGTACACGTTCTTGAATAGTTCCACGCCACGTACACGTCGAGGCTCTGCTCCAGCAGAGCAGCGCTGGCGGCTAGTGCCTCGGGCGAATAACTGGTGGGGATAGAACTGGCAGAGGGTGGGCAGTGGGGGTGGGGAGGGAAAGAGGGAGCGGGACGGAAGGCCTTTTTGTGGTAGATCTATGCTACGTACACGTACACGTACACGTAAACTTACACGTACTCGTACACGTACACGTACTCGTACACGTACACGTACTCGTACACGTACTCGTACACGTACACGTACTCGTACACGTACACGTACTCGTACACGTACACGTACTCGTACACGTACACGTACTCGTACACGTACACGTACTCGTACACGTACACGTACTCGTACACGTACACGTACTCGTACACGTACACGTACTCGTACACGTACACGTACTCGTACTCGTACTCGTACACGTACACGCTGCTCTGCTCCAGCAGAGCAGCGCTGGCTGGTGGAGGGAGGAGGAGGGGTGTGGGGGGGAGCTTCTTTGCGGTAAATCCATGGAAACGCGATGCGGGGAGCTGAGGTGCACGGCACTGCACCCTGCAAACCCTGATGACTCTCGAGTCGACTCAAAAGCTCCGTGCAAGTTTGATCTCTGCAAAATGCCACTTACGCAAGCCGCCTTACCAGTGGTATGTTAGCGTTCCCCTCAGCCACTCACACGTTCTGCTGGTGCCACGTCAGCACCTTCTCCTGCAAGGCGCGCAGCCGAAGCGCCTTCTTGTTCGACTCCGCCGCCTTCTGCTGTCCCGCCGCGCTGCCCTCTGCCTTCACCGTCACTCGCGGTCGCCCGTGCATCGCGACGATCGACGGTCGACGCTCTACGATCAACGAGGAACGGTCACGACGCTTGACGCTCGTGTCACTGATTTAGATCGTTGTTTAGCTAATCAAATTGATCTGGATCCTAGATCATGCCTGATTATCTCCTTGCTTCGTACACAAACCGCCTTCACCGTCACTCGCGGTCGACCGTGGATGTCCCCGATGGCTCGCAATCTCAAACATACACCATTGCGACCATAGCTACAATATTCAGGCTCCCTGTTTTTAAAACAGCATATCAAATCCCAATCATATGAACCCCCAAGAACGGTTGCCGACTGCTATCAGGCCAACGTGTGAACGCGAGATCCGAGCTACGACGAGAGCAGCTCCGAGCATAACCACGCGAAGGAACTAGTAGGGCTTAGAGGTACTTCGGTGAAATGGCGGAGGATCAGAAAGCTCTCGCGGTCTGGAGCGAGCACTCCAGCGGGGCTTGTGTGTGGGGCGCAGCTGCGCGGGACACGACGGTGTCAGAAAGCTGTCGCAGAAATGGCGAATGGCGATTATCACTGCTCTATGCCTATATGAGTCGTTACAGTTTTGGTTTCGTTTAGAGATAATGGTGCCAAACTGAACGCTCTATTTTTATGAGTGCAAACGTGGCACACAAACCAAGAATCTTCTTACTACTATAATTAGCATAAGGATAACACAAATACTTGAAGTACATATGCAGATATAAAATTCAGGGTCCAAAACTCAAAATAAACCCCTTTATTCTTGACTGAGACTGACATGAAGCCATGGCGTGAATGTGACTTAGCAGCCATAGCAGGTACTCCTCCCAACAAGGAGTTGGAGCAGGACAAGACATGCCAATAAGCATTTCAGTTCTAGTACCCATCATCCTGTGCTTGAATTTGGCATGAATTAGTAATCAGGTCCCAGTTACCTTCAACCATGAACCGCATCCCATCGTTCCCAACCATGTTGTAGTCATACGTATTACCATCACCATCAGTGTCCTGTGAAACATCTCCATACTGCCACGCGCACATATCGGCATTCTCTTCGCCGTCCGAGGCCATCCATCCGGACGAGACGTCAGGGTTGGTAGCAGCCTCGGTGATTTCGTGAGCAATCGTGGAGATCATGCCGTCAATTCCTGGCATGCCATTGGGCGTGACGCTGGATGGGTTTGGGGATGTGGAATACGGTTGGTAAGTGATGGATTTGGGCTGTGGTGCTGAAAGGAGTAGTCGAGTTGGTGGAATAGTAGTTGAGAATTGGAAAGGGAAATGATGTTCCTTCACATTCTCTCACCCACCCTCGTAAAACACGGAGCCGACACTCACTCGCCGTATCTGCAGCACAGGTCGTGGTGCCCGATGAAACCAATAGCGACATTTTCCCCCGAATCCAAAGTATGAGAGGTGTGGAATCCGCAGAATTCGTCACAGAATCCGTCAACCTTGACGTCAGCACTCGTGAGAACGAGATAGATTCCGTCAGTGTCTACGGGCAGCTCCGTTCCGACGTGCGTGCTGACGACTGGCGAAGAAAAGGTGGGATGGACGGAGCGGCGGGGGAAAGGGGAGGGGTTTGGGATGAAAGGGTGCGGGGGAAGGAAAGGGCTGGGGGGGAGTGGATGGGGGGGTGGAAGCGGATGGGTGGGGTGAGTGAAAAGGTGGGGTTGAGGAAGTAAGTTTGAAACACGAGAGGCAACAGGGAATGATGGCATAGCATGACAACGAAGCGAGCAGCGCGGTTCCAGCAGAAAAATCACCATCGCGGATTTTACAAGGGCCGGAATTCACCGAAAAAATACAACTATGTGACTTGCCCGTAACATATTTCGGTCACAGGAAAGTCATGGCTGGAAGTCCCAGACAGGCCTGTCACGTTGCCAGTGACTCCTCAACCACCGAAATGTCCCCCAAAAGTCACAAACCCCTCACGTTTCCGTGACACGCCAAGTCACGTCTACATGACTGTTTCCCCACTGAGATGTACCCACACCGTCTGTAAATTATATATCACCGAATCATCACAATAAACCACAGGGGACACGTCAGCACACACGTGGAGTACAGTTACGGCTCCGCGTAACAACTCGTGTACAGACCAACAGTACGTACGCCACGTGTCCCAATGCGTCCGCAAATCTGGAAGCGACACTTGTCCTGACCCCCTATGATAATTGACGGCCCAGATGCACCACTGTGCACTCCACATCAACGACTGACCCACGTCCACGTATCGCAATCTCCACCCGCTATGTTACCGTCCATGCCGTCGATATGACCACACCTGTTCGGTCAATATTACACCCACTCCACCAATGCGGGTTCGCCACCCACCAGCGAAACACATCTGGCCGTTCATCCAACAGATATTGACGGCCAATCCGCGTGCCATTAAACCAAAAAATCGCACTCCACATCTAAGCCGTACACGTCAATCACATCGTCGAACGGGGACGATGTTACCAGCAACAACACACGGCCCAGATGCGCAGAGCCAAACGAATCCAAACCACCATCTGCCCGCGATCCAATGGCCTCCGTTGTGCCACCTGGAACACCATCATTGCATCTATCGCTCTGAGATCTACGGCGCACCGAGGTACATCTAATCTGCGCGACCCTAAATACCTCCTGCGCCCGCCAATCGCCGTCCACCATATCCCGGATGTTACGTCTCGCCAAATATATAGCGACGCAGCCCAGCCTCTCACTCATCTCCATATAACCTGGTTACACAACATCTGGCCCGTCCATCACTGGCCCAGCCAACCACTACAACCGTACATCTCGCCACACGGCGCGCCGCCGCGCTGTCATATCAACATCCGACCGTTCCTCACGATTACCGCGATTCGACCACAACCATCAATCGCCATGAACTCATCCATGCTGCGCGTATGCAGTGTCTAGGGTTATACATAGGGTTGTTAGGCAAGGTGTTCACGTCGGTTCCCAAAAGCAACAAACATTTAATTATTCCCGAATCTTCGCACAGCAAATGAACACACATCCTCCACACAACCACGCACCTGTACTACTCCACAACACCCAACACTACTGAAACTCGCATCCTACGCACCGGAACCCACAACATCTTAGGCACAACATTACACGTCTTAACCCCTCCCAATGCCGAGATGCACACACAGACACTTCAGTTCAGAGAGAGATTGTCACCCTCCCTCCCGCTCTCGCTGCCAGCTGGCGCAGCTGTCGCCTGGCGCTCGATGCCGCAGGAGGAAAGGCGCAGGCCATGGCGGCCCCATGCCCACGATGAAGTGGGGGCGTCGTACGCCGGCTGGAACTTATCGACCGCCGCCATGACGTCCGTCAGTGCACACTCGCGGAGCCCGTCCACGATCTGCGCGTTGACACCCGCAGAGTTGGACAGCCTTCCCTTGCGAGTTTCCCAGAAGCGGATGGCATCCGTCACCTGCACGAGACAAGTAACAAGCGGGTGTTCGGATTGAACCCGGGCACATTCAGGGTCGTGCCATGTTTGAACGAGAATAGCCTACTATGGATTCCTTACCACGTGCTCGAGCCACGCCATGTGGTACAGCTTTAGCGTCACAGTGCCGTTAATCATACGAGGCCTGAAAGCCGCGCGCGCACATGCCGCGAAATCCCCAGACGCAAAAGGCATGCCGCGGCGGTCCTCGCTCCACTTGGAGATAGCAAAAACCTCTGCGTACACACAGGTGACTGTCAGGCCGCGTCACACACACAGTCCGTGCATTTCAGAAGGCGACTTACCCTCCCCATCCAACGTCAACGCCAGTCGCTCCCGGACCCTCGCCGCCGAACGAGCCCTAGGTGCCGCCCACGGGCTTCCAGCGTCCCGTTCGTCTCGGAAAAGCCCCAGCCTCGGCAGCGCAATGTCACGCACGCGTCCAGCAGCCGCCGTCTTCCAGTCGCTCAGAGTGCGGTTGAGGTCGGAGCGCCTAGCCTTGTCGGCCGCCAGAGCCAGGCTGGCGAAAGGGAGGGGCAGGTTCTCGATGACGGCGCACAAAGCCGCCGTCTTTGCCGCGCTGCTCGGGTAGAACGTCATGGACTTGCTGTCCGCCTCGATGAAGAGATGCACACGCAACTGCTCGCATATCTCCTGCACATGACGAGGACCCAAAAGAATTGTATTGACACCGTTCAACCTACGAGACCTGCGGTGCCAAACAACTTTGCAACCGAGGAAACACCCAAACAGCACGTGCCTTCCATCCTTTGTTAGACGGCAGAAACTTCAGCGCGCGCTGGATAACGGGCGAATTGGAATGTCGCATGTGCCTCCAGTGCTCTTCTTCCACCTCGTCCTCGTCCAGTTCCGACTCTTCCGGCGTTGCAACGCGACGCCCCTTCCTTGCATTCGTCTCCCTGCCGCAATCGCCGCGCGCATTGTCCCTCTTCCGCTTCTTTGCAGTGTGGTTGGCAAGAGACGCCAGCAGCGCTGTCTCGAGCCGCGCAAGGGTCGCAGCCGTGTCCTTTTGGGTTTTGCGCATAGCGTCAAACTCAACCCTCGTAACGGGGGCCGAGTCAGAGCGTTCCTCATTAGTCTCCTCGACGTCGTCGTCGGCAGCAGCATTGACCCGCGGAAGCTCCTCGTTCGGGTTGTCATCGCTTGACTCGGGCTGGGGCTCCGGTGGCGGCGTGTCCGCCTCTTCCTCCGCACCAGGCAGGTCCGATACTTTGCGACGCTTTTCGGGCCTAGCCTTGCTCCCATTGCCAACAGACGCGCACGGTCCTTCCTTCCGCCGATTGTTCGCAGTACGACGCGACGCGGAGCTCTCGCCCTCGCGTGCGTCTGGCGGGTTGGGCTCCGGTGAGGACGCTGCACATACACATTGCGTGACGTTCAATCGTTAGAACCGACGATAGACATCTTCACCCATCGAGTCCTACTCATACAAGTAAATCAGGTTAAGACGTACGGATTAATAACACCATGTCCCAACTTACACCGATCAGAAGTCACGCTTGTCGGTGCACGTGCAACCGCCTTCTTATCCCTCGCGCCACCTGCCTTCGGCACCGGAGGCCGCCTGGATGTCCCTGGCACCACGTAATGAGTGAGGTGTTTGGGAGGCTTGGACACTCGCTGACGTTTCCCCTCCCTGGACGTTCGAATGCTGGCGTTGCCACTGTCCATCTTGGCAGACTTCACTGGACGGATGGTGTCCAGAATGACGCTAGTACTACCTTTTGTGCTCAACCAGCGTCTTGAAGGTGACGGAGTCCAGACTTAGGCAGACAATGACGTGGCATTGGAGCTTCCGGACGGAAATCCAACATCCAATCGTACGGAGGCACCAAACCATATCCTGTTTCCGTCTGACTCTGGAGTCCTTCGTGTCCAAACCACAGCCTTTCAAACTCACCCACCTACATCTCGCACATTCACGTTCGTGCAACACATCGTAACATACACAAACACAAGCGTAACTATATTTTATCAAATGAATGTTCCCGAAACAAAACTTCACATCACATCTCCGTATTCAGTACAGAACACAAAAACCTACACAAATACAAGACACAATACCCTACATCCACACCAATGCACTGCCAAGTCAGGGCGTGCGCATGTCGTCAGCTTCACCAGCCAAACCCTCTCCAGGGGAACCACCAACGCTCTCCCCATCCGCATCACCCGCTTCCCCAGGTGCGTCCACACTAGTGCCGTGGCGGGGAGCCTGAGAGCTCGACTTGCCACTCTTCTCCAGCTCAAAAGGTGTGCCTGGCTTGACCCCTATGTCATCCATTGCCTTCCGCCATTCCCTCCACCAATACCACTGCCGTTTATGCACGAGGTGACGCACGTCATCTTCAATGCACCCCTCGAGCGCATCCATCTCACCCGCGCTCAGTTCCATGACCTTGGGAAAGGTGTCCTTCCTCCGTATCACAAATGCTCCAGCGGCGTAAGCGTAAGCCGCGTCCTCCTCCTTCTGGTATGCGCCCAGCCGAATCTGTCGGCATGTGCTCGGATCGGCCGTTAACTTTGTGCACCACTTCCTGACACGCGTCTCAAACCAGACTCCAGTGTACTCGCTCGTGCCACCCCTCTTCTTCTCCCCTATGCCAGCACCCGCCTTTGCCCTCGGTGCTGCAGTCCGTGTCTGTCGCATCTCACCGACTTGACCCTTCCCTGGTGAGGTGTCAGGTGTGTCCGGGCCGTTTATCTCCGTGCTTTCTTTGCGCGCCTTGAGGGCCGCGTCAGTCTCATCCTGATGCTTGCGAGACCATATCGCGGGCGAAGGAGGTAATGGCTCTGGCGTCTCGTGCAGCATCTCGGCCAGCGTCTCCTGGCGGGCCTGACGCTCCGCCAAGTTCTCAGCCGCTGGTGATCGTATGAGTAGAGGCGTCCCACCTGTGCCCAGCTCGTGAGCACATGCTGCCCGGAGCTCATTTAGGTTGTACCCCAACGCCCTGGATATGCTCGTGATCGCCGAGGCCATCACGAACCCGTCCAGCTCCATGTTGGTTCGCTCACGCGAGAGCCGTGCCAGTTCCAGGCGCACGTCATCTCCCCTTGGAAACAGCAGCACCCCCCCGTCACCGACGACAGGAATCGGCTGAAGGGGCACCAAAACCCCCTCCATCAGCAGTTGCACCATCAGCTCTCCAGCGGCGAGACTGCATACATCGGCGCGCATGCCGCGTCTGAAGTCTTTCGCCGTAACACCGTCGCATGACACCCACTTGCGAACCGTGGTGAAGTCCGACCTCACGAGGGCTTTTATGTACATGCACACGAAGACCCCACAATTCTTGTCGTTGGTCTGCTGCGGAATCACTTCTTTCTGCCAGGATGATATAGTGGGAAAGGGTCGTCAGAAGGCAAATCATGACAGCATGCCAACACCTTACATCGGTTCGCCATAACAGCGCGGATTTCAAACGGGGAAACAAATCTTACTGGTATGACAATGTGCTTAGCTTCCCGCACATTCGCAGCAGCCTTGCCAGGGTTGTCTGTTGGCAGTTGCGTCTCGTGGATCATAAGCAGTGTCCTGTGTCATGTAGACGAGATAGTGAGTCGAATCTGCGTCATGCATCGCCGTACAACAGGATGCACAATAACAGTATGCACTTACTTCCTCACACCCTCGATGATAGACGGGTCCCTGGCGTGCATGCCGCTGCTGTCATAATGAATCAGCTTGACACCTTCCGTCACCCTGTCGCCACGTTTGCCCGACGACATGTCCCGAAGGTTAAGGGCTATGACCAGCGAGAAGTGGCTCCTGTCCAGGCAGCAGAGGGCAGGCCAGGAAAATGAGGTCCGATATGTGACCGGTGTGCCAGGATATACATGCGTCCATATTTTACACCCACCTTGCAATGATAGGTATGGCCACGTAGTCCACGTCGAAAATACACGGAGACCCACCCATAGGCCATGTCTTATTCAGTTGCGTAGCGTACACGAAGGATTTGGTGTCGAGCGGGAACCAAGACTTTCCGTCCTTCAGTTTCGGATGTCGGATGTTTAGGAGTCTGCATGCGCGACCACAACACCCAAATCAATGGTCAGATACTTGCGCCACCAGGACAAAACCACGCCCGTACAACGACGTGTTATCACTAACATGTTGTGGAAGTCAACGATGGTGTCGGCTAGATCTTTCCCGTCTGCGGTAGTTAGCGCATCCTTCGCGGTGATCTGACATCCAACCCCGTGAGGGCCTAAGAGGGAGAGAGTTTTGAAATCTCGACGCGCAGCCGGATCTCGAAGCCTCTTGATCAAGTCGTCTGGCTGGTCGTCTACTGGCGACCCACTGCCTCCGACGTTCCACCCCGAGGCAGATGACCGGGGCTCGCGCTTCTCACCCGCGCGTTTCTGCACGCCTGCATCATGGTCATTAGTCACCGTTCCAAGTGGGCGAGTAAGCATACGGTTCAAAAGGGCCGTGACGTGAGGACCGCGTGGCGGAGACCCTTCCCTATCCTCGCGCTTAACACCTCGTCCACGAATTCTCGGCATAGTGCAGGACGCAACTGTCAGTAGACGGAGTGGATTTGGACAGATGCGAGTTAGAAAGGACAGGCAGAAGCATGAGACTTATGTCCAGCTGATCTATCCCCTACACGGACTCATTTGGCCGTTGAGGTGCAATAGGAGGGAGGTGAAGGGGACCGATTGCCGGTCCGCCAGACTCCGGTAGCGGAGAGACAGCACATCACGCTTCCACGTGTCTGATGGTGGTTATAGCGCGCCAAAATGGAGAGTTCTGGATCCGATGCTTACGTTTGAAGTTCGTGCTATCCAATGGAAATTTGTGTGATAAGAGTGTATTTACGAAACAAAATCAGCACAGACTTGCACAGCGCGGAAAATGCAGATTATAGCGAAGCCGCCGCACATCAGCCTAAGCCAATCAACATTTGCCGAGCTGTACCATGCCACATCCTGCAAAATCGGACCAGCCTGCCGGTGTGGATGGATTCTGCGGATGGATTCTGATTCTTTTATAGCGAGTTTCGACATGCAAACACAAATTTAAAACCCTCAAAAACACACAAACCTATCCATATATAGTACTATCCACACGGCCACCGGCCACACACGGGTAGTAGATGAACCATAGCATATCGCTAATAGCTACTACCACTGACGGAGGAAACAATAGGTGAGCTAAAGCAGAGGAGGCCGGCTGTGTCGACGCTAGAGCTGTCACTGCAAACCGTACTCCCAGGTCCGGTGGTCGCACGGCGTGCGCGTTTTAGGGGAGTCCGTCTTAGACGCTCAACCACTTCGTCGTTTTCGACCCCCACTTGCTCCGGGACGTCGCGCGGACTAATGCCCATGACCTCCGCAGTGCGGACAAACGACTGCGTCACCGCGCGCACAACGCGGCGTCGGAACCTAGGGTCACGGGAAATTGTTCCTTCAGGCATGGTGAGCAGTACTGCCGGTCCTGACGCGATAGACTCCTCCATGGGCGTCGCCCGTCCCACGGACGACAGCAGGCGGGCGTCACACGCGGCATAGTCCGTCGCGCCCATGAAGCCCCGTGCACCTTTGGCGAAACGGTCGATTAGGAGCTGCAGCTGTACCAACTGCTTGATGAGGGGCTCGCGAGTCACGGCCGTAGGAGGGTACTCGGTTAGGTGGAGGAGCTCGCGCCACGCCAGGGGCATAACGCCAGACCGGGCCCACGTGAGATGCACCGCCCACGGCGGAGTATGGCGCCATGACCTTCCCACCCAGACCAGCAAGTTGTCGTACAGAATAAGAGGCATTATCCCCTCCGCACGCCAACCCTCGTCAGTGGTTACGAAGGACAAGTAAATGCTGCGGAAAATGGTTTTGAACATCGCGAGAAGACCGTTGAACCACGGAAAGTTGACTGGATCCACAACACCACTAATGTTTACTATTAAGGTGTTGGACAGCTCCTGTACGCGGAAACCAAACAGTACAACCTCCTTACAGGACGCGTCCAGAGAGCGATGCTTGCTGCTGGAGACGAGCACAAGTGCCGTCTTGTTGTGTGCGAGACGGTCCCCATTGAAGTTGTCAATGTACTCGGAGAAGAACTGCGAATGGGAAACCGTACGGGAAAGGTAAGACCTTGCGAAACGGACGCAACGACGTGCACAGAGAGCGTCCTACGAAAAACAGTACGTCATACCTCTGCGGACAACTCTCCGTTCTTCGTCTGACGAAGATGCACGTGGTCGCCATCACGGAGGAGTTGGCGGTACGGGCGAGCGCAATTGCGTCGCCTGACCACGGTAGGTGGCAGAACCATACTCCCCGATGCGTTGAAAAGGATACATACGCGCAGCTCGACATTTGGCTTGTATCCCGATTCAGGGTCGAAGTTACTGCTGTAAGGCAGCGTCGTCGCGAGCAAGGGGGTCTCCGCAAAGCAGAACACGTCGTCCGGATGGGCTTGAAATGACTCCAGAAGACGAACCGATGCAGCCATGGCGGATGCGCGAATGCTGCACGCCAAGGGTGGACGCAGAGTTATAAGACTCACAGGTAAGCGAGTGACTGGACGGAGGCGTGCAAGCTGGTGGACACCAGAGTGTCCACCATCGGGACAATATCCTCCTCCAGCCCAATGGATAGCTGGGTGACACGTCACATACACAGCTGGTGGACACCGATTTGTCTAGAAAGGGATTGGAGTACACCCGGAGGATGAGGCACGTTAGTGTCCACAGGCGAACTCGCCGTGTGGACAGATGGAAGACACTGATGCGGGATTGGCTTATACACTCCGCCAGGAATGCTTTTGCAACACTCTGTGTGATTTTTGGATGGTTCACTATAAATTGTTCCAGAGATGCGATTGGCGGGTATGAAACTTACATCCTGGCCGATACCACGCGGCACCGCGCACATGTAGTACAGTGTTTTGAAGGCTTGGACGACGTTCATCAGGTATAACCTCGCTTTTAGCGTATGCGTTAAAACCTTACATGACGATACCTGTATACACTTGTGTGTAGCATCGCGGATGGTAGGGAGTGTGCGTAATACCGCACGCCCGCAACGAGAATACATGAATGTCGTTGCTGATCCTCTAGTCTCTATTTACCTCCCCTTGTCCAGATGTTGATGTCAGTTCAACCCTAATAGTCCTGAGCGTGACAGCCCTGGAGCAACGTGACAATATCGGCATATACTCTCAGCGACGACTCACGTCAGTAGTACACATGGCGACCATCGAGTGCCAACGATGCGGCGCTGTGTTACTTAATGAAGTAGCGCTCACAGCGCACCGGGCCCACAGTGTTCATTGTGCCGGCCGGAGCGCGGTCGCCGCGTTTCGTGCGCGATTAGTGTCCCCGGCGGAATCTCGGTGAGCAGATTACGTGGCGGTTGAGCCTGGCGAAGAGGATTCATTACAAAGCGGTGTTCAGCAGCTGACTTGGATGATTAGCCGTTGCCACACCGGAGGACTGACAAGCAGCGACGTAAACGGGCTGCTGCGGACCATAACGAACCCACGCTTTTCTCTGCGTCATGTACAGCATGGAGGATTCGAACGCGGCGAATAAGCATGCTATCGGGGATGCGGTTGTTAATGCGTGGGACACGACGCTACGTAGCATGCGAATATGCAACTATAAATGCTTTGTTGTGCGGATGGTGACGAGGGGAAGATGCTAGGGCAGCATTGGAGTGATCGCTGTCGCTCAGCTAACTTCCCAAGAATGACGTCTTTAAACTGGAATGGTGTAAGAGGGACTTGTGGTACGTTGAACAAACGTCTGTTGATTTATGTTATTGGTGAACGATTGAATTATACGTGTCGCGAAACAAAGTTATGCTCGTAACTGTGTGCGTCAAACAGCAAAACGGGGCACACCATATCGCACTTGTACAACAGATGGCGGAACAGGCACATGTACACGTTGCAACAGGGGGTTGGTGGTACGGTTAGAATGGGTTGGTCCCGTACTCCACAGACCGAAACACGTTCGCGTTTCGTACCGGAGAACTGAACGTTGCGTAGGCAGATGGTAGCACTGCACACGTCCGGAAAATTGAACAGCAATGACATGGTCTGTTGGTTGATACCCGAGTGGAGTTAGGGTTTCCTAGCACTAGTAGTAACAATGCTGGGCAACACGTGCGAGGCGTGCGGGGCCGAGCACGTGGATGATAATACGCTGCAGTCGCACTTGGCGGGCAACATACGATGCAGACGTAAGATTAATCACGCTAGGGCGGAGCGGCTCGTAGAGGCGTACAGAGAGGCAGTACGAGCCATGCGAGGCGAACGCCCCCCTTCACCTGCCAGGTCCCGTCATTCCGATGCTGTTGGGGAGGCAAGCGGCAGCGCTCGCCAGCATGTGGAAAGTGAGGATCCGCTAGCTGATGATATTGCGCAGAACGAAGATGCGCAAAGTGAGTTCAGTAGTATTGACGACGGCTTCGACACGCTGACGGAGCTGTACATTTTTTTTCGGGACGCTGACCTTTCCAGACGGGAGGTGAACAGATTGCTTAACATCTTCGCGAACCCCCGCTTCTCGGTCCGAGATGTGCGACGGTGGATGAACTTCGTCGACGTGAGGCGGTTCGGGAAGTTGATGGCTCCACCAGATCTTGTGCCGTGACAGAAGACCGTTATCAAAGCCTACGGTCCTGGTGGAAAGATGGCAAACCTCCCGCTTCATTTCAGGAACACGGAGCTAGTGAGTATGGGGCTAGAGACATGTGGGGCGGTATTAGTGGGGAAACACATGGCATGGCGTCGTGGTGTAAGGCTGAGGGTGTTTTTGTCTATTGATGTGTTGTGCAGTTGGTGCAGAAGCTGGTGCGGACCTTCGTACACACCGAGGGATTTGTCACGGAGCCGCGTAGGGATAAGGAGGACAGCGCGGAAAAGAGACATTTTAGCACCCCAGACACAGGGGTATGGATGGAACAGGCACATGCGAACCGGCCGGAGCAGCAGGGGATCATCTTGGGGGTGATTGTGTACAGCGACAGTACACACGCGAGTGCCAACGGAAGGCTACAAGCGTGGCCCGTACTTATAAGTCTGGCGAACATTCCGGAGGCACTGCGATGGTTAGAGCCGGGCCATGTCATGGCAGGCTTGCTGCCTTTCCCACCTGACTGGGCCACGTCCACCGAGAAGACCCGTGTGTTTCAGGAGGCGATGGCGATCATATTCGAGCCGCTGTTGAGAGAGCACCGAGGGTGAGACGGCAGTGGCATGGTGGTGTTGAGTGTCATGTATGCGTGGAAGGAAATGCATTGATGTCGCTACGTGCTTCGTGTGATGCAGTGCCGAGCTGAAGTTCATATACGTGACAGATGCGCAAGGCCAAGTGGTGAAGGGTTTCCCGTGCTTGTTTGCAGAGGTGGGGGACTACCCCGAGTCGTCCAGGTGCACGGTGACAATGCAGCAGGGTTCACACAGGCCGTGCAGCTCGTGCTACATCAAGAAAACCAGTCTGGCAGACCTGAATAGGGAGACGACTGTCCGGACAGTGGAACTGCACCGGAAGGTGGTGTCGTGGATGCAGAACGCATCCACGAAGGACGAGGCTGACAAGATCTGGAGGAGATGGTCGACCCACCCCGTGCAGGTCAGCTGCGACGTAGGTCTCTGTTATGGGGCGGTATCAGAGTGTTGTCCTTTAATGGCGGAGGTACGGGTTCATGGTCGTGAGTGTTGTGGGGTTGGGTTGATGGCAGACGGTTCTGGAGAGGTGGAATTTCTCGGAGACAACCTGGGGGAACGTGTTTCTTGCTTGCGTGGCGGACGTGCTGCATGTGTTGGACGGGGGGTTCCTTGGCCACATGGTGGACGAGTTCATTTCTCCACTCAGCAAGCCCGAGAGGGGGGAACTGGAGAGGTGTGTGTTGAGTGTGTATGTCGTTTGAGAAGGCGTAGCAATGAAATGACTTCATACTAAGGCTTGAGGGGTGTCCATGTGCAGGCGGAAGAAGGAGCAGAAGAAGGACACTCGCATCACGGTGGTCAGGATCCCGGGAGGTAGTTCTTGGTTCAAGTCACGGGCAAACTACGCGGCGTTCGAGAACAGGGGCATGATGCAGGTCATGCCGATACTCATTGCGGACAACATGGAAGGGTGCGAGCCTGAGGTGAAGGAGCAGCGGTTCAAGGAGGTGAGGGCGTTCAGGAGGTACGCGGTGTTCTACAAGTCGCTGCTCGGCGTGAACAAGCACACCGAGAGGACACTGAGTGACGTGCGGCAGAATGCGTACTTGTGAGTGTCGTCATTTGTGGGCTATGGTGCTGTCCGGGGGGCCTATGTGGGGTGTGGAATGTGGTGCTGTCCGGGGGGCCTATGTGGCGTGTGGAATGTGATTAGGACTAATTGGTTGTGCCGTTATTGCACGAGGGGTGTTGTTTGTGCACGGTGGATCTGGGGCCTGCCTGGATGGTAGGTTCGGAGGACGCCGTATCATGTATGGTCTTGGTGTCGTTGTGCAGGATGCTGGACGCAGTGCAGGAGGCATTTCAGTCGCAAGCGTCCGAGTGGAACTTACCGATCTCATTGACGGCATCATGCTCCGCGGGATGCCGTACGAGTACTCAACGAATCTGTGGGAGCACACTCACAAGGGCACTGTGAAGGTCCCCGTGCGCGGTAGCAACTGGAAGGACATACCCCGACGCATCGTGGAAGAGGAGGTGCAGCGGGAGATCACGCGCGAGGTGGCGGCCCTCGCAGGGGGAGGAAGGCAGTACGTCAGTGCGCTGCGTGAGGTGAGCTGCCACAAGCGGGGGGGATTAGAGGCCTGCGGGATGTGGAATGACTTCTGAGGGAGGTGGATGGAGTCGCCCGAGATGGAGGCGATATCATATCGAGGTACAGCGTGGTGGGGTTAAAGGTCGTGTCACGCAGGGAGTGTGTTGGTGTCCTGCTCATTATGAGTGACTCGTATGGGTGTTGCACTCATGGGTTGTTTACTTTGGCGTAATGTGTGCATAACGGGGGAGTCCTACCTGTTCAGGCAGTACGGCTTCAGACGTATGTCCTGACGCGGAAGTCGAGGAATGCGGACGTAAGCGACGAGGAGGACGCAGTGCTGTGGGCGTACAAGGAGGCGCTGGGATCAGACATGAAGGAGCTTGGCAGGTGCCTGGCTGCTGCTAGAGTGACGAACACGGCCATCAAGGTGAGAACGGTCGTGAACCCCCTGTGCGGTGCGTGTAAAGTGAGCCCTCCTGTTGTATGACATGGCAGGGGGGTGGTCGGAAGGCCAATTCGTTATGACATGCGCTGAGCTGCGTGTGCACCGCCGTGTGTACAGGTCCACACGGCGGTGGCCATTCCGCGGACACGTGGTGGGGAGCTCGTCGCAAGAGGCACGTTTGTTAAGGCCAGCCCGTCCGAGAAGTGGTTTTCGGACGTTGCAGTCAAGGCGAAGAAGGATAAGGAGGAGTGGTACGCACGATGCCTGTGCGTGTTCCGCGCAACTGACGATGACGGAACGGAGGGGAGGTACGCCTATGTGAAGTACTATGAGGCGGCGGGCTTGTGCCCCATGACAACATGCGTGCAGCTGTCGCCTGGACGGGTTGCCACACGCTACTCCGTGGTGGATGTGGAGTGCATTAAGCGTGTGGTGCATGTGTGCAAGTCGTATGTGAACAGGAAGGTCATGCTTCTGAACAAGTTTCTGCTGTGTGAGTAGGGTATATTGGTGTCACTTGGACGCGCTCGCGGACGTGTTGATTGTGACGTGTTGATAGGTGGTTGAATAAGCTTACGACATTACATGCAGAGAGTTATGGGTATTGCGTGTGTTTTATGCATAAGTATAATGTACATGTTTCGTGTAAAGTACTCCGAAATGCAGTGTCCTTATGTGGAGGCTGCTTGTAGTCAGGTTGCCCAGTTCAGCGACGCGTCTGGAATGTTTGTGTGTACCGCGCATAATGGCAAGGCGGTCCGATGTGAATTGTGAAATGCGGCTCGAGATGTGCGGCGCGACGGGACAGGGGGCCACCGCGGGGGTGACCAAAATGTCACAAAATTGGCGGGATGGTTTGGGGGTGTTGTGGGACTTTCTGTGCGCTTTTCCGTAGAAAAACCCACGACAGCCTTTTTTGGGTGGCGGCCAAATCCGCGATAAACGCATGACTCACTCGTCCCCAAATCGATGGATTCCCAGCCGTTGGATCCCTCGTCTGTCACCGTGCCGCCCAGCACGATCTGACTCGGATTCGGGTGAGGGTGTCGGGTGTAAAAGTAGTGAGCCCGAATAGTATAAGCACATGAAGCGAAAATGATGCGATGTGAGAGGAATAGCAGGCGACCACTGCATGTTTGTAAGTGCACAGCAAACATCACCGGTTTCCCCCACCGTTTCTCCGACAAAAACAAATGCACGGGGCACGGGGGCACGGGGCACCAACACACTCACCTCGGGACTGACGAACGTCTGAGAGCCGTCGTCGTTATTCTGGTAGTAGTTGGTCGAAATGTCCCACCACCGTCGCACACTGTTCTCCCCCGTCTGGTCCCCCTGGTTCCCCGTATCCCCGCCCAGCGAGTTTATGAAATTCTCAATCACATCCTGCCCGGCCCCCTCGGGCCAGGTCCCATAATAGATTAAGTACACCTTCGGGTAGGCCAGTATCGGGCCGCCCTGGTTCGCAATGTCCGTCGCACCCTCCAGCTCGCGCCGCTGCTGCTGGTGCTGCAGCTTTCCGAGGCGCAGCCTGAGAGGGACGAACCGCGTCGCGGACGAGCTCTGGGTCGTTACAGTGGAATTTGGCACTATTGCGTACGGCGACTCGGCGGTTCGCGCAGATCTCGCGCCACGCAGGGGAATGAGCCTTGCCCCAGGAGGGACGGCGGAATCGGTGGCGGAAGGGAGAGGTGAAGGTTGCTGTTCCCCCGCCGGAGATGCAGAGGCGCTGTTCGGCCGCAATGCGGGCGTATCCGAGGGAGCTACGGAGATCTGGTCGCTCGGCCCCCGCATTACACGCCGCATTGCCCTCCGAGGAATACCAGAATTCAGCCCAGCCATTGTAGGTGTTCCTACGCTTGATTCGCTGCTGCCGAGGGCGTGGGAAACCGCTGCAAGCATCGCTATGAGTGCGACCAGAAAGGTAAGGGTCGATCTTGTGGAAATGCACCCATCGTTGGTCCCATGAGTGCTGTGAATCAAGCGAACCGGAGAGTCTGTGAATGGTGGAATGACAGACCAAGACGGTAAGTTTTGGGGAGACTCTTTGCAAGACCGGCGGCAGCGGGATGGCACCGAGATAGCGCGTCGATGCGACGACAAAGTGTGTCCGACGATGGAACGCGACTAGAAATCAGACAAATGCGCGAGACGGATGCGCTATCGAGCGTATAACGTGGAGACACCATTGTTACTTTATACTCGATACGCAAGCTGGAGAGCGCTGAGAATACAGAGCTTAATTCGGCTGTTTCGCGGCCCATAGCTCGTCTCGGCTCGGACGTAACGTATATCCGAGGCGCGCGTGCGACGTCACCAGGACTGCACGGATACTAACTGGTCTGTGATGCAATCCCGAATCTCGGACCGCTTTTCCGGCACAGGAATCTTCCCTGCGGGCTCGCTATTTGATTATCGTCGGACTGACGTCGCAGTTTTGGCGGCGGCTCGATCTCTAGTCACGATTATTGGAGGTTGCTCAATTGCGAGGTCACAATTATTGGAGGTACCGGCTGCCGTGTTGTTGGGTTTGAGACTTCACCTCGCCGGGTGGTGCGAGAGGGGGCTGCACTGTTCTGTTGCCTCCAAAAACACCTGAGGAAATTCCTGGACTGTGTGGGTGGGGGGAAATATTTCGGTGCAATTATTCGTTGACCAGAACGACTGTTCGAATCGCGGAGCTTTGCGCACGCATGCGACTCATCTGGCGCACCACCTCAATTTCGTTCGAGCTTCGCGGAGAAGTGCGGGTAAGTGATTTTCTTCGCGTGGTGAGAGAATTGTTCGCGAATCAAACCTTCGGGCTTCCGAATCGCGAAACCGGGTTTCTCACGAATTCGGAAACATCAACCGACACGGTAGAGAAATATTCGGACGTGATACATACACTACATTGTCTGGAAATATAATCAGGATACATGAGCTGGAAGGAACATGGGGTTCACAAAACTTTTAGAATGTGCAAGGGTGAACAGCTTCCAAAGAGAAAGAAAGATGGGACCATGGGTGATGCGCGGTCCGAAGAGAAAGAGGCTCTGAATACCAAGTGTTACGGGTGCAATGAATCGAGGTAGCGAGGATTGCACTAAGGTGTCAAACAAGTACAAAATGTGAGCAAAGGCATGAGCGAACATTTATACGCGAAACATGCAAACGGTAACGCGGTGCGTGCGAGCTAGCTAGTGCTACGCTGGCAGCAAGGCTCGGGCTAGTCCGAAGCGTAAGCCGACATGGCCGGGCCAGCAATGCGAGGTTTGGTGAAACAGTGGGCGCGAAGTCGGCGAAGCCCCATTAGCAGTAACGGGCGAACAACGGCTGCGGCTGTACGCGATGTTGCAGGGCGCGCCAAGGAATGTCGAGAAAATTCCTTACACCTTTGCATGCTAGTCGGAGTCGGGAGTGATATTTCGGGACCCGCCCTCGGTATTGCCGTTCAATGCCAAGCTGTTCAATGCATTTCATAGATCACTGACGTTCGTCACTGATAATATGAGTCTCTTGAGATAGTTATGAGCCTCTCAGAGTGGCCTGGAGACGACTCACCATGCACCCAAAAGCGGACATTCACCGATCGTTATCCCGTCGGAGCGCTTCCTCTCAATCCATCATCCCGCCTTACGACTCACCAGCCCTCAGCATCACTCTGAGTGAACCACTCGCTAGCGACTCCTTCGCTAATAGCTTATCGGCGAATACATTCTCCTTAAACGCCTCCTTAAATTCTTCCTCCAGTGGCACCTCCTTGCTCTCCTTTCCTCCACGTCAGCCGTCGAATCCGGAAGGCCCACCGCGTTGGACCGAATGCTTCAAATCCTTCTCCTCCGACATTCCTTTGCTTCCGTGTTTGCCGCTGCTCTGGATCCTGGCCCTCGGATTGACTCTCCTGTCGCTTAGTGCCACATGGCAGCTCGAGAAGGCTCAATGCCACGCTGAATTGGACGACTTCGTTGACCGCCTTGACTCGCCTGTGCGAATCGGCCAGTCGCCACGCGATCCTTGGAGTCATCGCAACCAATCAAAAGTCCCCCCGTTTACCCGCACGCGAATGGCAGACCACCGGGATAAACCATTCCGGCGAGACTCCACCAGCGAACGGGTTACCACTCCTGCCGTTTTCGCGGAGCTGTTCGTGGCGCCGCGGCCGTTCGCGGGGCGGCGGGGGAGGCGGCAGCTGGCAGCGTTGGTGTCGTGGGTGCGTCTTCAGCCCGGCGTGCGTGTGGTGCTGGTGGGGTCCCATCCCAGCCTCCACCGCGTTGCTGCACAACACCCGGGGCGAGTGGTGGTGGAAGAGGAGGTGGATATGAGGTACGCGGGGAGGGCCCCGGGAGGATTGAGGGGGAATGGCCCTGTGGGAACGAGTGGGTTCAAATCCCTGGTCTTGGGTGGGTGCAGCTGCAGCCCGGCGTGCGAGTGGTACTGGTGTGGTCGCATGATCGCATCCCAGCCTGCACCAAGTCGCCGAGATATACGCGGGGCGGGTAGTGGTGGAAGAGGAGGTGGATATGTGCTAGTGGAGAAGGGATGGGAAGCATTGGCGCATGGGGAAGGGCGGATTGGCATGGGGGGGCGAGTGGGTTTGATTGAACTCGCTGGTGGTGGGTGCGGGTGCAGCCCAGCGTGCGAGTGGTGCTGGTGGGGTCGCATCCCATGCCAGCCTGCACCGCGTGGCAGCGCAACTCGCGGGGCGGGGCGTGGTGGAGAAGGAGGTGGATGCGTACGAGGGAGGAGAGAAGTCATGGGGAGCATTGGCGCATGGGGTTGCGCGCATGGGGACGGGTGCATGGGGAGCATTGGCGCATGGGGTTGCGCGCATGGGGACGGGTGCATGGGGAGCATTGGCGCATGGGGTTGCGCGCATGGGGACGGGTGCATGGGGAGCATTGGCGCATGGGGTTGCGCGCATGGGGACGGGTGCATGGGGAGCATTGGCGCATGGGGTTGCGCGCATGGGGACGGGTGCATGGGGAGCATTGGCGCATGGGGTTGCGCGCATGGGGACGGGTGCATGGGGAGCATTGGCGCATGGGGTTGCGCGCATGGGGACGGGTGCATGGGGAGCATTGGCGCATGGGGTTGCGCGCATGGGGACGGGTGCATGGGGAGCATTGGCGCATGGGGTTGCGCGCATGGGGACGGGTGCATGGGGAGCATTGGCGCATGGGGTTGCGCGCATGGGGACGGGTGCATGGGGAGCATTGGCGCATGGGGTTGCGCGCATGGGGACGGGTGCATGGGGAGCATTGGCGCATGGGGTTGCGCGCATGGGGACGGGTGCATGGGGAGCATTGGCGCATGGGGTTGCGCGCATGGGGACGGGTGCATGGGGAGCATTGGCGCATGGGGTTGCGCGCATGGGGACGGGTGCATGGGGAGCATTGGCGCATGGGGTTGCGCGCATGGGGACGGGTGCATGGGGAGCATTGGCGCATGGGGTTGCGCGCATGGGGACGGGTGCATGGGGAGCATTGGCGCATGGGGTTGCGCGCATGGGGACGGGTGCATGGGGAGCATTGGCGCATGGGGTTGCGCGCATGGGGACGGGTGCATGGGGAGCATTGGCGCATGGGGTTGCGCGCATGGGGACGGGTGCATGGGGAGCATTGGCGCATGGGGTTGCGCGCATGGGGACGGGTGCATGGGGAGCATTGGCGCATGGGGTTGCGCGCATGGGGACGGGTGCATGGGGAGCATTGGCGCATGGGGTTGCGCGCATGGGGACGGGTGCATGGGGAGCATTGGCGCATGGGGTTGCGCGCATGGGGACGGGTGCATGGGGAGCATTGGCGCATGGGGTTGCGCGCATGGGGACGGGTGCATGGGGAGCATTGGCGCATGGGGTTGCGCGCATGGGGACGGGTGCATGGGGAGCATTGGCGCATGGGGTTGCGCGCATGGGGACGGGTGCATGGGGAGCATTGGCGCATGGGGTTGCGCGCATGGGGACGGGTGCATGGGGAGCATTGGCGCATGGGGTTGCGCGCATGGGGACGGGTGCATGGGGAGCATTGGCGCATGGGGTTGCGCGCATGGGGACGGGTGCATGGGGAGCATTGGCGCATGGGGTTGCGCGCATGGGGACGGGTGCATGGGGAGCATTGGCGCATGGGGTTGCGCGCATGGGGACGGGTGCATGGGGAGCATTGGCGCATGGGGTTGCGCGCATGGGGACGGGTGCATGGGGAGCATTGGCGCATGGGGTTGCGCGCATGGGGACGGGTGCATGGGGAGCATTGGCGCATGGGGTTGCGCGCATGGGGACGGGTGCATGGGGAGCATTGGCGCATGGGGTTGCGCGCATGGGGACGGGTGCATGGGGAGCATTGGCGCATGGGGTTGCGCGCATGGGGACGGGTGCATGGGGAGCATTGGCGCATGGGGTTGCGCGCATGGGGACGGGTGCATGGGGAGCATTGGCGCATGGGGTTGCGCGCATGGGGACGGGTGCATGGGGAGCATTGGCGCATGGGGTTGCGCGCATGGGGACGGGTGCATGGGGAGCATTGGCGCATGGGGTTGCGCGCATGGGGACGGGTGCATGGGGAGCATTGGCGCATGGGGTTGCGCGCATGGGGACGGGTGCATGGGGAGCATTGGCGCATGGGGTTGCGCGCATGGGGACGGGTGCATGGGGAGCATTGGCGCATGGGGTTGCGCGCATGGGGACGGGTGCATGGGGAGCATTGGCGCATGGGGTTGCGCGCATGGGGACGGGTGCATGGGGAGCATTGGCGCATGGGGTTGCGCGCATGGGGACGGGTGCATGGGGAGCATTGGCGCATGGGGTTGCGCGCATGGGGACGGGTGCATGGGGAGCATTGGCGCATGGGGTTGCGCGCATGGGGACGGGTGCATGGGGAGCATTGGCGCATGGGGTTGCGCGCATGGGGACGGGTGCATGGGGAGCATTGGCGCATGGGGTTGCGCGCATGGGGACGGGTGCATGGGGAGCATTGGCGCATGGGGTTGCGCGCATGGGGACGGGTGCATGGGGAGCATTGGCGCATGGGGTTGCGCGCATGGGGACGGGTGCATGGGGAGCATTGGCGCATGGGGTTGCGCGCATGGGGACGGGTGCATGGGGAGCATTGGCGCATGGGGTTGCGCGCATGGGGACGGGTGCATGGGGAGCATTGGCGCATGGGGTTGCGCGCATGGGGACGGGTGCATGGGGAGCATTGGCGCATGGGGTTGCGCGCATGGGGACGGGTGCATGGGGAGCATTGGCGCATGGGGTTGCGCGCATGGGGACGGGTGCATGGGGAGCATTGGCGCATGGGGTTGCGCGCATGGGGACGGGTGCATGGGGAGCATTGGCGCATGGGGTTGCGCGCATGGGGACGGGTGCATGGGGAGCATTGGCGCATGGGGTTGCGCGCATGGGGACGGGTGCATGGGGAGCATTGGCGCATGGGGTTGCGCGCATGGGGACGGGTGCATGGGGAGCATTGGCGCATGGGGTTGCGCGCATGGGGACGGGTGCATGGGGAGCATTGGCGCATGGGGTTGCGCGCATGGGGACGGGTGCATGGGGAGCATTGGCGCATGGGGTTGCGCGCATGGGGACGGGTGCATGGGGAGCATTGGCGCATGGGGTTGCGCGCATGGGGACGGGTGCATGGGGAGCATTGGCGCATGGGGTTGCGCGCATGGGGACGGGTGCATGGGGAGCATTGGCGCATGGGGTTGCGCGCATGGGGACGGGTGCATGGGGAGCATTGGCGCATGGGGTTGCGCGCATGGGGACGGGTGCATGGGGAGCATTGGCGCATGGGGTTGCGCGCATGGGGACGGGTGCATGGGGAGCATTGGCGCATGGGGTTGCGCGCATGGGGACGGGTGCATGGGGAGCATTGGCGCATGGGGTTGCGCGCATGGGGACGGGTGCATGGGGAGCATTGGCGCATGGGGTTGCGCGCATGGGGACGGGTGCATGGGGAGCATTGGCGCATGGGGTTGCGCGCATGGGGACGGGTGCATGGGGAGCATTGGCGCATGGGGTTGCGCGCATGGGGACGGGTGCATGGGGAGCATTGGCGCATGGGGTTGCGCGCATGGGGACGGGTGCATGGGGAGCATTGGCGCATGGGGTTGCGCGCATGGGGACGGGTGCATGGGGAGCATTGGCGCATGGGGTTGCGCGCATGGGGACGGGTGCATGGGGAGCATTGGCGCATGGGGTTGCGCGCATGGGGACGGGTGCATGGGGAGCATTGGCGCATGGGGTTGCGCGCATGGGGACGGGTGCATGGGGAGCATTGGCGCATGGGGTTGCGCGCATGGGGACGGGTGCATGGGGAGCATTGGCGCATGGGGTTGCGCGCATGGGGACGGGTGCATGGGGAGCATTGGCGCATGGGGTTGCGCGCATGGGGACGGGTGCATGGGGAGCATTGGCGCATGGGGTTGCGCGCATGGGGACGGGTGCATGGGGAGCATTGGCGCATGGGGTTGCGCGCATGGGGACGGGTGCATGGGGAGCATTGGCGCATGGGGTTGCGCGCATGGGGACGGGTGCATGGGGAGCATTGGCGCATGGGGTTGCGCGCATGGGGACGGGTGCATGGGGAGCATTGGCGCATGGGGTTGCGCGCATGGGGACGGGTGCATGGGGAGCATTGGCGCATGGGGTTGCGCGCATGGGGACGGGTGCATGGGGAGCATTGGCGCATGGGGTTGCGCGCATGGGGACGGGTGCATGGGGAGCATTGGCGCATGGGGTTGCGCGCATGGGGACGGGTGCATGGGGAGCATTGGCGCATGGGGTTGCGCGCATGGGGACGGGTGCATGGGGAGCATTGGCGCATGGGGTTGCGCGCATGGGGACGGGTGCATGGGGAGCATTGGCGCATGGGGTTGCGCGCATGGGGACGGGTGCATGGGGAGCATTGGCGCATGGGGTTGCGCGCATGGGGACGGGTGCATGGGGAGCATTGGCGCATGGGGTTGCGCGCATGGGGACGGGTGCATGGGGAGCATTGGCGCATGGGGTTGCGCGCATGGGGACGGGTGCATGGGGAGCATTGGCGCATGGGGTTGCGCGCATGGGGACGGGTGCATGGGGAGCATTGGCGCATGGGGTTGCGCGCATGGGGACGGGTGCATGGGGAGCATTGGCGCATGGGGTTGCGCGCATGGGGACGGGTGCATGGGGAGCATTGGCGCATGGGGTTGCGCGCATGGGGACGGGTGCATGGGGAGCATTGGCGCATGGGGTTGCGCGCATGGGGACGGGTGCATGGGGAGCATTGGCGCATGGGGTTGCGCGCATGGGGACGGGTGCATGGGGAGCATTGGCGCATGGGGTTGCGCGCATGGGGACGGGTGCATGGGGAGCATTGGCGCATGGGGTTGCGCGCATGGGGACGGGTGCATGGGGAGCATTGGCGCATGGGGTTGCGCGCATGGGGACGGGTGCATGGGGAGCATTGGCGCATGGGGTTGCGCGCATGGGGACGGGTGCATGGGGAGCATTGGCGCATGGGGTTGCGCGCATGGGGACGGGTGCATGGGGAGCATTGGCGCATGGGGTTGCGCGCATGGGGACGGGTGCATGGGGAGCATTGGCGCATGGGGTTGCGCGCATGGGGACGGGTGCATGGGGAGCATTGGCGCATGGGGTTGCGCGCATGGGGACGGGTGCATGGGGAGCATTGGCGCATGGGGTTGCGCGCATGGGGACGGGTGCATGGGGAGCATTGGCGCATGGGGTTGCGCGCATGGGGACGGGTGCATGGGGAGCATTGGCGCATGGGGTTGCGCGCATGGGGACGGGTGCATGGGGAGCATTGGCGCATGGGGTTGCGCGCATGGGGACGGGTGCATGGGGAGCATTGGCGCATGGGGTTGCGCGCATGGGGACGGGTGCATGGGGAGCATTGGCGCATGGGGTTGCGCGCATGGGGACGGGTGCATGGGGAGCATTGGCGCATGGGGTTGCGCGCATGGGGACGGGTGCATGGGGAGCATTGGCGCATGGGGTTGCGCGCATGGGGACGGGTGCATGGGGAGCATTGGCGCATGGGGTTGCGCGCATGGGGACGGGTGCATGGGGAGCATTGGCGCATGGGGTTGCGCGCATGGGGACGGGTGCATGGGGAGCATTGGCGCATGGGGTTGCGCGCATGGGGACGGGTGCATGGGGAGCATTGGCGCATGGGGTTGCGCGCATGGGGACGGGTGCATGGGGAGCATTGGCGCATGGGGTTGCGCGCATGGGGACGGGTGCATGGGGAGCATTGGCGCATGGGGTTGCGCGCATGGGGACGGGTGCATGGGGAGCATTGGCGCATGGGGTTGCGCGCATGGGGACGGGTGCATGGGGAGCATTGGCGCATGGGGTTGCGCGCATGGGGACGGGTGCATGGGGAGCATTGGCGCATGGGGTTGCGCGCATGGGGACGGGTGCATGGGGAGCATTGGCGCATGGGGTTGCGCGCATGGGACGGGGGCATGGGTTGCGCGCATGGGGACGGGTGCATGGGGAGCATTGGCGCATGGGGTTGCGCGCATGGGGACGGGTGCATGGGGAGCATTGGCGCATGGGGTTGCGCGCATGGGGACGGGTGCATGGGGAGCATTGGCGCATGGGGTTGCGCGCATGGGGACGGGTGCATGGGGAGCATTGGCGCATGGGGTTGCGCGCATGGGGACGGGTGCATGGGGAGCATTGGCGCATGGGGTTGCGCGCATGGGGACGGGTGCATGGGGAGCATTGGCGCATGGGGTTGCGCGCATGGGGACGGGTGCATGGGGAGCATTGGCGCATGGGGTTGCGCGCATGGGGACGGGTGCATGGGGAGCATTGGCGCATGGGGTTGCGCGCATGGGGACGGGTGCATGGGGAGCATTGGCGCATGGGGTTGCGCGCATGGGGACGGGTGCATGGGGAGCATTGGCGCATGGGGTTGCGCGCATGGGGACGGGTGCATGGGGAGCATTGGCGCATGGGGTTGCGCGCATGGGGACGGGTGCATGGGGAGCATTGGCGCATGGGGTTGCGCGCATGGGGACGGGTGCATGGGGAGCATTGGCGCATGGGGTTGCGCGCATGGGGACGGGTGCATGGGGAGCATTGGCGCATGGGGTTGCGCGCATGGGGACGGGTGCATGGGGAGCATTGGCGCATGGGGTTGCGCGCATGGGGACGGGTGCATGGGGAGCATTGGCGCATGGGGTTGCGCGCATGGGGACGGGTGCATGGGGAGCATTGGCGCATGGGGTTGCGCGCATGGGGACGGGTGCATGGGGAGCATTGGCGCATGGGGTTGCGCGCATGGGGACGGGTGCATGGGGAGCATTGGCGCATGGGGTTGCGCGCATGGGGACGGGTGCATGGGGAGCATTGGCGCATGGGGTTGCGCGCATGGGGACGGGTGCATGGGGAGCATTGGCGCATGGGGTTGCGCGCATGGGGACGGGTGCATGGGGAGCATTGGCGCATGGGGTTGCGCGCATGGGGACGGGTGCATGGGGAGCATTGGCGCATGGGGTTGCGCGCATGGGGACGGGTGCATGGGGAGCATTGGCGCATGGGGTTGCGCGCATGGGGACGGGTGCATGGGGAGCATTGGCGCATGGGGTTGCGCGCATGGGGACGGGTGCATGGGGAGCATTGGCGCATGGGGTTGCGCGCATGGGGACGGGTGCATGGGGAGCATTGGCGCATGGGGTTGCGCGCATGGGGACGGGTGCATGGGGAGCATTGGCGCATGGGGTTGCGCGCATGGGGACGGGTGCATGGGGAGCATTGGCGCATGGGGTTGCGCGCATGGGGACGGGTGCATGGGGAGCATTGGCGCATGGGGTTGCGCGCATGGGGACGGGTGCATGGGGAGCATTGGCGCATGGGGTTGCGCGCATGGGGACGGGTGCATGGGGAGCATTGGCGCATGGGGTTGCGCGCATGGGGACGGGTGCATGGGGAGCATTGGCGCATGGGGTTGCGCGCATGGGGACGGGTGCATGGGGAGCATTGGCGCATGGGGTTGCGCGCATGGGGACGGGTGCATGGGGAGCATTGGCGCATGGGGTTGCGCGCATGGGGACGGGTGCATGGGGAGCATTGGCGCATGGGGTTGCGCGCATGGGGACGGGTGCATGGGGAGCATTGGCGCATGGGGTTGCGCGCATGGGGACGGGTGCATGGGGAGCATTGGCGCATGGGGTTGCGCGCATGGGGACGGGTGCATGGGGAGCATTGGCGCATGGGGTTGCGCGCATGGGGACGGGTGCATGGGGAGCATTGGCGCATGGGGTTGCGCGCATGGGGACGGGTGCATGGGGAGCATTGGCGCATGGGGTTGCGCGCATGGGGACGGGTGCATGGGGAGCATTGGCGCATGGGGTTGCGCGCATGGGGACGGGTGCATGGGGAGCATTGGCGCATGGGGTTGCGCGCATGGGGACGGGTGCATGGGGAGCATTGGCGCATGGGGTTGCGCGCATGGGGACGGGTGCATGGGGAGCATTGGCGCATGGGGTTGCGCGCATGGGGACGGGTGCATGGGGAGCATTGGCGCATGGGGTTGCGCGCATGGGGACGGGTGCATGGGGAGCATTGGCGCATGGGGTTGCGCGCATGGGGACGGGTGCATGGGGAGCATTGGCGCATGGGGTTGCGCGCATGGGGACGGGTGCATGGGGAGCATTGGCGCATGGGGTTGCGCGCATGGGGACGGGTGCATGGGGAGCATTGGCGCATGGGGTTGCGCGCATGGGGACGGGTGCATGGGGAGCATTGGCGCATGGGGTTGCGCGCATGGGGACGGGTGCATGGGGAGCATTGGCGCATGGGGTTGCGCGCATGGGGACGGGTGCATGGGGAGCATTGGCGCATGGGGTTGCGCGCATGGGGACGGGTGCATGGGGAGCATTGGCGCATGGGGTTGCGCGCATGGGGACGGGTGCATGGGGAGCATTGGCGCATGGGGTTGCGCGCATGGGGACGGGTGCATGGGGAGCATTGGCGCATGGGGTTGCGCGCATGGGGACGGGTGCATGGGGAGCATTGGCGCATGGGGTTGCGCGCATGGGGACGGGTGCATGGGGAGCATTGGCGCATGGGGTTGCGCGCATGGGGACGGGTGCATGGGGAGCATTGGCGCATGGGGTTGCGCGCATGGGGACGGGTGCATGGGGAGCATTGGCGCATGGGGTTGCGCGCATGGGGACGGGTGCATGGGGAGCATTGGCGCATGGGGTTGCGCGCATGGGGACGGGTGCATGGGGAGCATTGGCGCATGGGGTTGCGCGCATGGGGACGGGTGCATGGGGAGCATTGGCGCATGGGGTTGCGCGCATGGGGACGGGTGCATGGGGAGCATTGGCGCATGGGGTTGCGCGCATGGGGACGGGTGCATGGGGAGCATTGGCGCATGGGGTTGCGCGCATGGGGACGGGTGCATGGGGAGCATTGGCGCATGGGGTTGCGCGCATGGGGACGGGTGCATGGGGAGCATTGGCGCATGGGGTTGCGCGCATGGGGACGGGTGCATGGGGAGCATTGGCGCATGGGGTTGCGCGCATGGGGACGGGTGCATGGGGAGCATTGGCGCATGGGGTTGCGCGCATGGGGACGGGTGCATGGGGAGCATTGGCGCATGGGGTTGCGCGCATGGGGACGGGTGCATGGGGAGCATTGGCGCATGGGGTTGCGCGCATGGGGACGGGTGCATGGGGAGCATTGGCGCATGGGGTTGCGCGCATGGGGACGGGTGCATGGGGAGCATTGGCGCATGGGGTTGCGCGCATGGGGACGGGTGCATGGGGAGCATTGGCGCATGGGGTTGCGCGCATGGGGACGGGTGCATGGGGAGCATTGGCGCATGGGGTTGCGCGCATGGGGACGGGTGCATGGGGAGCATTGGCGCATGGGGTTGCGCGCATGGGGACGGGTGCATGGGGAGCATTGGCGCATGGGGTTGCGCGCATGGGGACGGGTGCATGGGGAGCATTGGCGCATGGGGTTGCGCGCATGGGGACGGGTGCATGGGGAGCATTGGCGCATGGGGTTGCGCGCATGGGGACGGGTGCATGGGGAGCATTGGCGCATGGGGTTGCGCGCATGGGGACGGGTGCATGGGGAGCATTGGCGCATGGGGTTGCGCGCATGGGGACGGGTGCATGGGGAGCATTGGCGCATGGGGTTGCGCGCATGGGGACGGGTGCATGGGGAGCATTGGCGCATGGGGTTGCGCGCATGGGGACGGGTGCATGGGGAGCATTGGCGCATGGGGTTGCGCGCATGGGGACGGGTGCATGGGGAGCATTGGCGCATGGGGTTGCGCGCATGGGGACGGGTGCATGGGGAGCATTGGCGCATGGGGTTGCGCGCATGGGGACGGGTGCATGGGGAGCATTGGCGCATGGGGTTGCGCGCATGGGGACGGGTGCATGGGGAGCATTGGCGCATGGGGTTGCGCGCATGGGGACGGGTGCATGGGGAGCATTGGCGCATGGGGTTGCGCGCATGGGGACGGGTGCATGGGGAGCATTGGCGCATGGGGTTGCGCGCATGGGGACGGGTGCATGGGGAGCATTGGCGCATGGGGTTGCGCGCATGGGGACGGGTGCATGGGGAGCATTGGCGCATGGGGTTGCGCGCATGGGGACGGGTGCATGGGGAGCATTGGCGCATGGGGTTGCGCGCATGGGGACGGGTGCATGGGGAGCATTGGCGCATGGGGTTGCGCGCATGGGGACGGGTGCATGGGGAGCATTGGCGCATGGGGTTGCGCGCATGGGGACGGGTGCATGGGGAGCATTGGCGCATGGGGTTGCGCGCATGGGGACGGGTGCATGGGGAGCATTGGCGCATGGGGTTGCGCGCATGGGGACGGGTGCATGGGGAGCATTGGCGCATGGGGTTGCGCGCATGGGGACGGGTGCATGGGGAGCATTGGCGCATGGGGTTGCGCGCATGGGGACGGGTGCATGGGGAGCATTGGCGCATGGGGTTGCGCGCATGGGGACGGGTGCATGGGGAGCATTGGCGCATGGGGTTGCGCGCATGGGGACGGGTGCATGGGGAGCATTGGCGCATGGGGTTGCGCGCATGGGGACGGGTGCATGGGGAGCATTGGCGCATGGGGTTGCGCGCATGGGGACGGGTGCATGGGGAGCATTGGCGCATGGGGTTGCGCGCATGGGGACGGGTGCATGGGGAGCATTGGCGCATGGGGTTGCGCGCATGGGGACGGGTGCATGGGGAGCATTGGCGCATGGGGTTGCGCGCATGGGGACGGGTGCATGGGGAGCATTGGCGCATGGGGTTGCGCGCATGGGGACGGGTGCATGGGGAGCATTGGCGCATGGGGT
Organism: Closterium sp. Naga37s-1; assembly: GCA_947471745.1. NCBI lineage: Eukaryota > Viridiplantae > Streptophyta > Zygnematophyceae > Desmidiales > Closteriaceae > Closterium > Closterium sp. Naga37s-1. The sequence continues at coordinate 1,595,297 of CANJKZ010000004.1, forward strand.
TGCGCGCATGGGGACGGGTGCATGGGGAGCATTGGCGCATGGGGTTGCGCGCATGGGGACGGGTGCATGGGGAGCATTGGCGCATGGGGTTGCGCGCATGGGGACGGGTGCATGGGGAGCATTGGCGCATGGGGTTGCGCGCATGGGGACGGGTGCATGGGGAGCATTGGCGCATGGGGTTGCGCGCATGGGGACGGGTGCATGGGGAGCATTGGCGCATGGGGTTGCGCGCATGGGGACGGGTGCATGGGGAGCATTGGCGCATGGGGTTGCGCGCATGGGGACGGGTGCATGGGGAGCATTGGCGCATGGGGTTGCGCGCATGGGGACGGGTGCATGGGGAGCATTGGCGCATGGGGTTGCGCGCATGGGGACGGGTGCATGGGGAGCATTGGCGCATGGGGTTGCGCGCATGGGGACGGGTGCATGGGGAGCATTGGCGCATGGGGTTGCGCGCATGGGGACGGGTGCATGGGGAGCATTGGCGCATGGGGTTGCGCGCATGGGGACGGGTGCATGGGGAGCATTGGCGCATGGGGTTGCGCGCATGGGGACGGGTGCATGGGGAGCATTGGCGCATGGGGTTGCGCGCATGGGGACGGGTGCATGGGGAGCATTGGCGCATGGGGTTGCGCGCATGGGGACGGGTGCATGGGGAGCATTGGCGCATGGGGTTGCGCGCATGGGGACGGGTGCATGGGGAGCATTGGCGCATGGGGTTGCGCGCATGGGGACGGGTGCATGGGGAGCATTGGCGCATGGGGTTGCGCGCATGGGGACGGGTGCATGGGGAGCATTGGCGCATGGGGTTGCGCGCATGGGGACGGGTGCATGGGGAGCATTGGCGCATGGGGTTGCGCGCATGGGGACGGGTGCATGGGGAGCATTGGCGCATGGGGTTGCGCGCATGGGGACGGGTGCATGGGGAGCATTGGCGCATGGGGTTGCGCGCATGGGGACGGGTGCATGGGGAGCATTGGCGCATGGGGTTGCGCGCATGGGGACGGGTGCATGGGGAGCATTGGCGCATGGGGTTGCGCGCATGGGGACGGGTGCATGGGGAGCATTGGCGCATGGGGTTGCGCGCATGGGGACGGGTGCATGGGGAGCATTGGCGCATGGGGTTGCGCGCATGGGGACGGGTGCATGGGGAGCATTGGCGCATGGGGTTGCGCGCATGGGGACGGGTGCATGGGGAGCATTGGCGCATGGGGTTGCGCGCATGGGGACGGGTGCATGGGGAGCATTGGCGCATGGGGTTGCGCGCATGGGGACGGGTGCATGGGGAGCATTGGCGCATGGGGTTGCGCGCATGGGGACGGGTGCATGGGGAGCATTGGCGCATGGGGTTGCGCGCATGGGGACGGGTGCATGGGGAGCATTGGCGCATGGGGTTGCGCGCATGGGGACGGGTGCATGGGGAGCATTGGCGCATGGGGTTGCGCGCATGGGGACGGGTGCATGGGGAGCATTGGCGCATGGGGTTGCGCGCATGGGGACGGGTGCATGGGGAGCATTGGCGCATGGGGTTGCGCGCATGGGGACGGGTGCATGGGGAGCATTGGCGCATGGGGTTGCGCGCATGGGGACGGGTGCATGGGGAGCATTGGCGCATGGGGTTGCGCGCATGGGGACGGGTGCATGGGGAGCATTGGCGCATGGGGTTGCGCGCATGGGGACGGGTGCATGGGGAGCATTGGCGCATGGGGTTGCGCGCATGGGGACGGGTGCATGGGGAGCATTGGCGCATGGGGTTGCGCGCATGGGGACGGGTGCATGGGGAGCATTGGCGCATGGGGTTGCGCGCATGGGGACGGGTGCATGGGGAGCATTGGCGCATGGGGTTGCGCGCATGGGGACGGGTGCATGGGGAGCATTGGCGCATGGGGTTGCGCGCATGGGGACGGGTGCATGGGGAGCATTGGCGCATGGGGTTGCGCGCATGGGGACGGGTGCATGGGGAGCATTGGCGCATGGGGTTGCGCGCATGGGGACGGGTGCATGGGGAGCATTGGCGCATGGGGTTGCGCGCATGGGGACGGGTGCATGGGGAGCATTGGCGCATGGGGTTGCGCGCATGGGGACGGGTGCATGGGGAGCATTGGCGCATGGGGTTGCGCGCATGGGGACGGGTGCATGGGGAGCATTGGCGCATGGGGTTGCGCGCATGGGGACGGGTGCATGGGGAGCATTGGCGCATGGGGTTGCGCGCATGGGGACGGGTGCATGGGGAGCATTGGCGCATGGGGTTGCGCGCATGGGGACGGGTGCATGGGGAGCATTGGCGCATGGGGTTGCGCGCATGGGGACGGGTGCATGGGGAGCATTGGCGCATGGGGTTGCGCGCATGGGGACGGGTGCATGGGGAGCATTGGCGCATGGGGTTGCGCGCATGGGGACGGGTGCATGGGGAGCATTGGCGCATGGGGTTGCGCGCATGGGGACGGGTGCATGGGGAGCATTGGCGCATGGGGTTGCGCGCATGGGGACGGGTGCATGGGGAGCATTGGCGCATGGGGTTGCGCGCATGGGGACGGGTGCATGGGGAGCATTGGCGCATGGGGTTGCGCGCATGGGGACGGGTGCATGGGGAGCATTGGCGCATGGGGTTGCGCGCATGGGGACGGGTGCATGGGGAGCATTGGCGCATGGGGTTGCGCGCATGGGGACGGGTGCATGGGGAGCATTGGCGCATGGGGTTGCGCGCATGGGGACGGGTGCATGGGGAGCATTGGCGCATGGGGTTGCGCGCATGGGGACGGGTGCATGGGGAGCATTGGCGCATGGGGTTGCGCGCATGGGGACGGGTGCATGGGGAGCATTGGCGCATGGGGTTGCGCGCATGGGGACGGGTGCATGGGGAGCATTGGCGCATGGGGTTGCGCGCATGGGGACGGGTGCATGGGGAGCATTGGCGCATGGGGTTGCGCGCATGGGGACGGGTGCATGGGGAGCATTGGCGCATGGGGTTGCGCGCATGGGGACGGGTGCATGGGGAGCATTGGCGCATGGGGTTGCGCGCATGGGGACGGGTGCATGGGGAGCATTGGCGCATGGGGTTGCGCGCATGGGGACGGGTGCATGGGGAGCATTGGCGCATGGGGTTGCGCGCATGGGGACGGGTGCATGGGGAGCATTGGCGCATGGGGTTGCGCGCATGGGGACGGGTGCATGGGGAGCATTGGCGCATGGGGTTGCGCGCATGGGGACGGGTGCATGGGGAGCATTGGCGCATGGGGTTGCGCGCATGGGGACGGGTGCATGGGGAGCATTGGCGCATGGGGTTGCGCGCATGGGGACGGGTGCATGGGGAGCATTGGCGCATGGGGTTGCGCGCATGGGGACGGGTGCATGGGGAGCATTGGCGCATGGGGTTGCGCGCATGGGGACGGGTGCATGGGGAGCATTGGCGCATGGGGTTGCGCGCATGGGGACGGGTGCATGGGGAGCATTGGCGCATGGGGTTGCGCGCATGGGGACGGGTGCATGGGGAGCATTGGCGCATGGGGTTGCGCGCATGGGGACGGGTGCATGGGGAGCATTGGCGCATGGGGTTGCGCGCATGGGGACGGGTGCATGGGGAGCATTGGCGCATGGGGTTGCGCGCATGGGGACGGGTGCATGGGGAGCATTGGCGCATGGGGTTGCGCGCATGGGGACGGGTGCATGGGGAGCATTGGCGCATGGGGTTGCGCGCATGGGGACGGGTGCATGGGGAGCATTGGCGCATGGGGTTGCGCGCATGGGGACGGGTGCATGGGGAGCATTGGCGCATGGGGTTGCGCGCATGGGGACGGGTGCATGGGGAGCATTGGCGCATGGGGTTGCGCGCATGGGGACGGGTGCATGGGGAGCATTGGCGCATGGGGTTGCGCGCATGGGGACGGGTGCATGGGGAGCATTGGCGCATGGGGTTGCGCGCATGGGGACGGGTGCATGGGGAGCATTGGCGCATGGGGTTGCGCGCATGGGGACGGGTGCATGGGGAGCATTGGCGCATGGGGTTGCGCGCATGGGGACGGGTGCATGGGGAGCATTGGCGCATGGGGTTGCGCGCATGGGGACGGGTGCATGGGGAGCATTGGCGCATGGGGTTGCGCGCATGGGGACGGGTGCATGGGGAGCATTGGCGCATGGGGTTGCGCGCATGGGGACGGGTGCATGGGGAGCATTGGCGCATGGGGTTGCGCGCATGGGGACGGGTGCATGGGGAGCATTGGCGCATGGGGTTGCGCGCATGGGGACGGGTGCATGGGGAGCATTGGCGCATGGGGTTGCGCGCATGGGGACGGGTGCATGGGGAGCATTGGCGCATGGGGTTGCGCGCATGGGGACGGGTGCATGGGGAGCATTGGCGCATGGGGTTGCGCGCATGGGGACGGGTGCATGGGGAGCATTGGCGCATGGGGTTGCGCGCATGGGGACGGGTGCATGGGGAGCATTGGCGCATGGGGTTGCGCGCATGGGGACGGGTGCATGGGGAGCATTGGCGCATGGGGTTGCGCGCATGGGGACGGGTGCATGGGGAGCATTGGCGCATGGGGTTGCGCGCATGGGGACGGGTGCATGGGGAGCATTGGCGCATGGGGTTGCGCGCATGGGGACGGGTGCATGGGGAGCATTGGCGCATGGGGTTGCGCGCATGGGGACGGGTGCATGGGGAGCATTGGCGCATGGGGTTGCGCGCATGGGGACGGGTGCATGGGGAGCATTGGCGCATGGGGTTGCGCGCATGGGGACGGGTGCATGGGGAGCATTGGCGCATGGGGTTGCGCGCATGGGGACGGGTGCATGGGGAGCATTGGCGCATGGGGTTGCGCGCATGGGGACGGGTGCATGGGGAGCATTGGCGCATGGGGTTGCGCGCATGGGGACGGGTGCATGGGGAGCATTGGCGCATGGGGTTGCGCGCATGGGGACGGGTGCATGGGGAGCATTGGCGCATGGGGTTGCGCGCATGGGGACGGGTGCATGGGGAGCATTGGCGCATGGGGTTGCGCGCATGGGGACGGGTGCATGGGGAGCATTGGCGCATGGGGTTGCGCGCATGGGGACGGGTGCATGGGGAGCATTGGCGCATGGGGTTGCGCGCATGGGGACGGGTGCATGGGGAGCATTGGCGCATGGGGTTGCGCGCATGGGGACGGGTGCATGGGGAGCATTGGCGCATGGGGTTGCGCGCATGGGGACGGGTGCATGGGGAGCATTGGCGCATGGGGTTGCGCGCATGGGGACGGGTGCATGGGGAGCATTGGCGCATGGGGTTGCGCGCATGGGGACGGGTGCATGGGGAGCATTGGCGCATGGGGTTGCGCGCATGGGGACGGGTGCATGGGGAGCATTGGCGCATGGGGTTGCGCGCATGGGGACGGGTGCATGGGGAGCATTGGCGCATGGGGTTGCGCGCATGGGGACGGGTGCATGGGGAGCATTGGCGCATGGGGTTGCGCGCATGGGGACGGGTGCATGGGGAGCATTGGCGCATGGGGTTGCGCGCATGGGGACGGGTGCATGGGGAGCATTGGCGCATGGGGTTGCGCGCATGGGGACGGGTGCATGGGGAGCATTGGCGCATGGGGTTGCGCGCATGGGGACGGGTGCATGGGGAGCATTGGCGCATGGGGTTGCGCGCATGGGGACGGGTGCATGGGGAGCATTGGCGCATGGGGTTGCGCGCATGGGGACGGGTGCATGGGGAGCATTGGCGCATGGGGTTGCGCGCATGGGGACGGGTGCATGGGGAGCATTGGCGCATGGGGTTGCGCGCATGGGGACGGGTGCATGGGGAGCATTGGCGCATGGGGTTGCGCGCATGGGGACGGGTGCATGGGGAGCATTGGCGCATGGGGTTGCGCGCATGGGGACGGGTGCATGGGGAGCATTGGCGCATGGGGTTGCGCGCATGGGGACGGGTGCATGGGGAGCATTGGCGCATGGGGTTGCGCGCATGGGGACGGGTGCATGGGGAGCATTGGCGCATGGGGTTGCGCGCATGGGGACGGGTGCATGGGGAGCATTGGCGCATGGGGTTGCGCGCATGGGGACGGGTGCATGGGGAGCATTGGCGCATGGGGTTGCGCGCATGGGGACGGGTGCATGGGGAGCATTGGCGCATGGGGTTGCGCGCATGGGGACGGGTGCATGGGGAGCATTGGCGCATGGGGTTGCGCGCATGGGGACGGGTGCATGGGGAGCATTGGCGCATGGGGTTGCGCGCATGGGGACGGGTGCATGGGGAGCATTGGCGCATGGGGTTGCGCGCATGGGGACGGGTGCATGGGGAGCATTGGCGCATGGGGTTGCGCGCATGGGGACGGGTGCATGGGGAGCATTGGCGCATGGGGTTGCGCGCATGGGGACGGGTGCATGGGGAGCATTGGCGCATGGGGTTGCGCGCATGGGGACGGGTGCATGGGGAGCATTGGCGCATGGGGTTGCGCGCATGGGGACGGGTGCATGGGGAGCATTGGCGCATGGGGTTGCGCGCATGGGGACGGGTGCATGGGGAGCATTGGCGCATGGGGTTGCGCGCATGGGGACGGGTGCATGGGGAGCATTGGCGCATGGGGTTGCGCGCATGGGGACGGGTGCATGGGGAGCATTGGCGCATGGGGTTGCGCGCATGGGGACGGGTGCATGGGGAGCATTGGCGCATGGGGTTGCGCGCATGGGGACGGGTGCATGGGGAGCATTGGCGCATGGGGTTGCGCGCATGGGGACGGGTGCATGGGGAGCATTGGCGCATGGGGTTGCGCGCATGGGGACGGGTGCATGGGGAGCATTGGCGCATGGGGTTGCGCGCATGGGGACGGGTGCATGGGGAGCATTGGCGCATGGGGTTGCGCGCATGGGGACGGGTGCATGGGGAGCATTGGCGCATGGGGTTGCGCGCATGGGGACGGGTGCATGGGGAGCATTGGCGCATGGGGTTGCGCGCATGGGGACGGGTGCATGGGGAGCATTGGCGCATGGGGTTGCGCGCATGGGGACGGGTGCATGGGGAGCATTGGCGCATGGGGTTGCGCGCATGGGGACGGGTGCATGGGGAGCATTGGCGCATGGGGTTGCGCGCATGGGGACGGGTGCATGGGGAGCATTGGCGCATGGGGTTGCGCGCATGGGGACGGGTGCATGGGGAGCATTGGCGCATGGGGTTGCGCGCATGGGGACGGGTGCATGGGGAGCATTGGCGCATGGGGTTGCGCGCATGGGGACGGGTGCATGGGGAGCATTGGCGCATGGGGTTGCGCGCATGGGGACGGGTGCATGGGGAGCATTGGCGCATGGGGTTGCGCGCATGGGGACGGGTGCATGGGGAGCATTGGCGCATGGGGTTGCGCGCATGGGGACGGGTGCATGGGGAGCATTGGCGCATGGGGTTGCGCGCATGGGGACGGGTGCATGGGGAGCATTGGCGCATGGGGTTGCGCGCATGGGGACGGGTGCATGGGGAGCATTGGCGCATGGGGTTGCGCGCATGGGGACGGGTGCATGGGGAGCATTGGCGCATGGGGTTGCGCGCATGGGGACGGGTGCATGGGGAGCATTGGCGCATGGGGTTGCGCGCATGGGGACGGGTGCATGGGGAGCATTGGCGCATGGGGTTGCGCGCATGGGGACGGGTGCATGGGGAGCATTGGCGCATGGGGTTGCGCGCATGGGGACGGGTGCATGGGGAGCATTGGCGCATGGGGTTGCGCGCATGGGGACGGGTGCATGGGGAGCATTGGCGCATGGGGTTGCGCGCATGGGGACGGGTGCATGGGGAGCATTGGCGCATGGGGTTGCGCGCATGGGGACGGGTGCATGGGGAGCATTGGCGCATGGGGTTGCGCGCATGGGGACGGGTGCATGGGGAGCATTGGCGCATGGGGTTGCGCGCATGGGGACGGGTGCATGGGGAGCATTGGCGCATGGGGTTGCGCGCATGGGGACGGGTGCATGGGGAGCATTGGCGCATGGGGTTGCGCGCATGGGGACGGGTGCATGGGGAGCATTGGCGCATGGGGTTGCGCGCATGGGGACGGGTGCATGGGGAGCATTGGCGCATGGGGTTGCGCGCATGGGGACGGGTGCATGGGGAGCATTGGCGCATGGGGTTGCGCGCATGGGGACGGGTGCATGGGGAGCATTGGCGCATGGGGTTGCGCGCATGGGGACGGGTGCATGGGGAGCATTGGCGCATGGGGTTGCGCGCATGGGGACGGGTGCATGGGGAGCATTGGCGCATGGGGTTGCGCGCATGGGGACGGGTGCATGGGGAGCATTGGCGCATGGGGTTGCGCGCATGGGGACGGGTGCATGGGGAGCATTGGCGCATGGGGTTGCGCGCATGGGGACGGGTGCATGGGGAGCATTGGCGCATGGGGTTGCGCGCATGGGGACGGGTGCATGGGGAGCATTGGCGCATGGGGTTGCGCGCATGGGGACGGGTGCATGGGGAGCATTGGCGCATGGGGTTGCGCGCATGGGGACGGGTGCATGGGGAGCATTGGCGCATGGGGTTGCGCGCATGGGGACGGGTGCATGGGGAGCATTGGCGCATGGGGTTGCGCGCATGGGGACGGGTGCATGGGGAGCATTGGCGCATGGGGTTGCGCGCATGGGGACGGGTGCATGGGGAGCATTGGCGCATGGGGTTGCGCGCATGGGGACGGGTGCATGGGGAGCATTGGCGCATGGGGTTGCGCGCATGGGGACGGGTGCATGGGGAGCATTGGCGCATGGGGTTGCGCGCATGGGGACGGGTGCATGGGGAGCATTGGCGCATGGGGTTGCGCGCATGGGGACGGGTGCATGGGGAGCATTGGCGCATGGGGTTGCGCGCATGGGGACGGGTGCATGGGGAGCATTGGCGCATGGGGTTGCGCGCATGGGGACGGGTGCATGGGGAGCATTGGCGCATGGGGTTGCGCGCATGGGGACGGGTGCATGGGGAGCATTGGCGCATGGGGTTGCGCGCATGGGGACGGGTGCATGGGGAGCATTGGCGCATGGGGTTGCGCGCATGGGGACGGGTGCATGGGGAGCATTGGCGCATGGGGTTGCGCGCATGGGGACGGGTGCATGGGGAGCATTGGCGCATGGGGTTGCGCGCATGGGGACGGGTGCATGGGGAGCATTGGCGCATGGGGTTGCGCGCATGGGGACGGGTGCATGGGGAGCATTGGCGCATGGGGTTGCGCGCATGGGGACGGGTGCATGGGGAGCATTGGCGCATGGGGTTGCGCGCATGGGGACGGGTGCATGGGGAGCATTGGCGCATGGGGTTGCGCGCATGGGGACGGGTGCATGGGGAGCATTGGCGCATGGGGTTGCGCGCATGGGGACGGGTGCATGGGGAGCATTGGCGCATGGGGTTGCGCGCATGGGGACGGGTGCATGGGGAGCATTGGCGCATGGGGTTGCGCGCATGGGGACGGGTGCATGGGGAGCATTGGCGCATGGGGTTGCGCGCATGGGGACGGGTGCATGGGGAGCATTGGCGCATGGGGTTGCGCGCATGGGGACGGGTGCATGGGGAGCATTGGCGCATGGGGTTGCGCGCATGGGGACGGGTGCATGGGGAGCATTGGCGCATGGGGTTGCGCGCATGGGGACGGGTGCATGGGGAGCATTGGCGCATGGGGTTGCGCGCATGGGGACGGGTGCATGGGGAGCATTGGCGCATGGGGTTGCGCGCATGGGGACGGGTGCATGGGGAGCATTGGCGCATGGGGTTGCGCGCATGGGGACGGGTGCATGGGGAGCATTGGCGCATGGGGTTGCGCGCATGGGGACGGGTGCATGGGGAGCATTGGCGCATGGGGTTGCGCGCATGGGGACGGGTGCATGGGGAGCATTGGCGCATGGGGTTGCGCGCATGGGGACGGGTGCATGGGGAGCATTGGCGCATGGGGTTGCGCGCATGGGGACGGGTGCATGGGGAGGGGTGCATGGGGAGGGGTGCATGGGGAGGAGCATATGCGCATGTGGTGGTTCAACTCTCTGGTCGTGGGTGCGGTTGCAGCCCGGCTTGTGCGTGGTGCTGGTGGGGTCTCATTCCAGCCTGATTATCCTCTCCCTTTGACCCCATCATTCAATCTCACTGGTCTGCCACATTACCCCACTTCCCCACCCTCCCCTCAGCCTGCCTCCTCCCCCGTTTCCCCATACCCTCCCCTGCTTCCCCATACCTTCCCCCGCTTCTCCATACCCTCCCCTGCTTTCCCATACCTTCCCAAGCTTCTCCATGCCCTCCCCCGCTTCCCCGTACCCTCCCCCACTCCCCCTTCCCTCCCCTGCTTTCACTCTTTCCCCTTCCGAAGCTTCGCCTCAGGCCGACCCTTAGCCAACAGCCTCTTTGCCCGCGCCCGAGCCTCCCGTGCAGGCGTGGCAATCGTCCTAACCGACCCCGAGGCTGTGCTTATGCCGAGCCTGAGTGTAGCTTTGGAAAAGGCACGGGACGTGCAGGGAGACTGGCTGCTAGTGGCAGGCGCGTGGAGAGTTGAAGCAGGAGGCTCGGCAGGAGGTCCAGGAGCTGGTTCGGTTGAGTGGAGGAGGGTTGGGGCAGGTAGGGCGGCACTGAGGGAAGAGAATAGTGCAGAAACGGGTGACAGTGAGGAGGAGTATGCATGGGTGGTAACCAGTGTAACAGGAGTGACACGTCAGCTGAGCATGGATGGGGCTTTAAGTCATCTCCAGTCGTCCTCCTTGCTCTCTCACCGGCCCTGCTCTCCCCCCATCCTATGGGCGTGGAACGTGGGCTGCACCCCTCTCCTCTCTGGCCCCATGCCCCCATTCCGCCTGTTGCAGCCCCACACAGAGAGGGGGGAGAGCAGGGGGGAGCGCGAGGGGTCAAGGGGGAAGGAAGGGCACAGAGGGCAAGAGGGCAAGGCCGGTCATGAGGAGGGGCAGCGAAGAGAAACGGTAGATTCGAAGGCTGGCTCTCAAGATTGGGGGAACGATTCTACACGCCAGGGGTTACCTGGTTACCACACACCTGGCCTTCACCACGGCACACCATCGTCAGTGCGGGGTGTGTGGCAGCAGTGGGTGCTGCACGAGTGCCTCTCCTCGCCCCTCCGCCTCGTGCTCGATGCTTCTGCGCTAAAGCCCGTGCTGCTGCTGCCACCCCGGGGGGCTGCTGCTGCTGTGGAGGAGGGGATGGGCGACTGGGAGGGAGAGGAGGAAGGGGAGGAAAAGGATGAGGGAGGGCGAGATTGGAAGGGAGAGGAGGGGGGAGGTGAGGGAGTGGGTGAGGAGGAAGGAGAGGAAGAGCTGAATGCCTACTTGGCTCTCTCCTACGGATCCTTTCCCCTCTCACTATCCTCTGTTCCTCCCGCCAACGGTCACTCCCACAACAAGCACGGTTCCACCAAGGACAGCAGCAGCGCCGCACAGCAGCAACTGCTGCAACAGAGGCAGCAGCAGAGAGTGAGCCGTGGGCCGCGCATGTCACTTGGAGATGTGCCGTGGGCCCTTGTCCCTTGTGCCTATCCTGGCGCTGCTGGGTTCTGCTTCCAGCCACGGGGCAAGCAGCAATGGCGGATGGTGCCACCAGAAGGAGGAAGCGGGGATGAGGAGGGGGGAGGCGGTGATCGGGGCGAGGGGCAGAGGTGCATTCGGCGGGTTGAGAGAGAGGAGTTGAAGCAGGCAGCAGCCGCGTGGAGGAGAGAGGGTCTTGGGTTAAGGCGGAGGCGGGAGGCCAAGAGGAAGGAGGTGGAGTTAGGGGTGGAGGTTGAGGAGGAGGAGAGTGGAGGGGGAAGGGGTGAAGATGAGAGAGGAGGGTCGGTCGGAGGTAGGAACGAGACTAGAGGGGCGGGTGGAGTGGCGGATGGAGGGACAGGGGTGGGGGGGCTTGCGTTTGAGAGAGTGGAGCATGATGAGGTGATGCTGCGGGTGCTGCGACAGGTGGTGGGGAGGGGGACGCGCATGAAGAGGGGGGGAAGCAGGGAGAGAGGGAAGGGAAGACGCACGCAAGAGGATGAAGGATTGGGCGAAAAGGAGGCTGCAGCAGGAAGGAGAGGCAGCAGCGTGCGGAAGTCTGAAGCAGAAGGAACAAAAGGGACACAAGGGAGAGAAGGGACAGAAGGGACAGGGGGGACAGCAGGGGTCGACGGGGCAGGTGCAGTAGAGGGAGACGAAGCGCGGACGGTGGTGCTGGCGGTGGTGGCGTCAAACTACAGGGAGGTGATGATGAGCTGGGTGTGTGGGCTGCGCCGCCTGCACGTGCACAACTACGTTATAGCCGCCATGGACAGGGATACTTACGACTTTGCCCGCGAGCAGGGCCTGCCCGTGTTCCCCCACGCGTACGATTATGCCTTCGGCCGCGACGACTGCCACTTCGGCACGGACTGCTTCCTCAATGTGACTAAAGTGAAGTCTCGGGCAGCCCTCCGCGTGTTACGGGCTGGTTACCATGTGCTGTTTAACGACGCGGATATTTACTGGTTTGCGGACGCGCGGCCGATAGTGATGGGGTATGGGCCGGGGCACATGGTGGTTCAGAGCGATAATCATAATGACACGGGCCCGGATAATGACTATCGGCGGCTCAACTCGGGGTTTTATTTCATCCGCTCCGAGCCGAGGGCCTTGGCGGCTTTAGAGGCGGTGGTGGCACATGCAGCAGCATCCCCCATAACGGAGCAGCCGAGCTTCTATGATGTGCTGTGTGGAGCTTCTTCTGAGTACACCGTGGGCGATTCCAAGTGCTTAAATCCGAAGTTCAACCTTACTGTGGATTTTCTGGATAGAAGTAGGTTCCCTAATGATGCAACGAGGATGTTGTTCCACATGGGGAATAGCGTTCGGACAGGGTGTGAAGAAATGGGTTGTGTGATAATCCATAACAACTGGGTGGCTGGGAGGCGGAAGAAAATACGGAGGCAGGTGAAGCAAGGGTTGTGGGACTACGATGTTGGGGCTCGAATGTGCATTCGCTCATGGTATAACTCTATGCTACAGCAGTTATACTAGAGATACATTGCTGGGAATGTGAGATGTACATGTGACATTGCCTCAAGTGCTGCAATTCAGCAATCACACAGGCGTTGAAATTTCACAAGTGTAGTTGCGTTTGGATGATTTATTGTATGCATCTAGATAGTAATTCACAAGGTATTAAACCCGTTCATTCTCACACCACCTGTACCACCACCTGGCCTTTCTAATAGAGTGAAGCACATCTCATTCATTGTAACAGTATGCTGAGTGAAATAGAAAGGGTACAGAATATACCTCTGAAGTGAACTGGGCGGACTTCTAAAGGAACTGAATTACATCGAAATCTGCGCCACCATTGGGCATCTCGTCTCGAACAAGAGTGAACGCGTTGCGCGTGTCAGAACAGCCATGTACACCCCTGTTACATGGCGTTGTTTGGGCGGGAATTGGTGACGCGTCGGTTGATTGAACCCCGACACGAAGTTACTTACAAAGTAACATGCGCATTCGTTTGTTCGCGCAACCCTACGCAAACGTAACGCACATGACATGACATCGACATGACATGACATGCCATGACATTGACTGTAAGCCCACATGACATGACATCGCCATCGATGCAAAGAATTGTAAAGAATATTGTCAGCCGCCATGGCACTTCGACAGTAAAACTCCGCTCCACACCCAAATGAAGCGTTGGTATATTTTTGGAATCAGGCAGGCACTCAAATACCGTGTTTTGTCCGAGTGACTCGAGCTGCGACCGTCCGTCGATGCGGCCCGGTTGATTTCGAAAGACCCACTGGTAGTAACGCCGCCAAAGGCCAGGCTACGACTCGTTAAGTAGTACCGTAGACCAGCGAGCCGCTGCCTTGCAGACTGGGCAGAGCTAGCCCGGCGGCACGCGCACGATCATGCTCAGAGGCCTCGCCGGCCGTGGCGGCGGCGGTCACTCTGTGCGAGTCGCATCCGTCGTCGGGCTGCTTGGATTCGTCGCAGTGATCGCATGCCTCGTGCCGCGGACGGCCGTCGCACAGATCATCTCGGATTCCGATGGTAGGTCAGGGGATGAATAGATGGGTCGCTGCTAGTCAGGGCGTGACATGGTCCTCAGGGACTCACCAACAAATCGTTCGCTTTCCAGCGAGGCGGTGAGTTGATCGTCCGACGAGGCGGCGAGGTGATCTTTCGACGAGTTGGTGGTCTGATCGTCCGGCGAGGCGGTGAATCGATACCTAAGACTTGCGCAACTCGTAGTAAGCTGTTGCGTTGCTCCCCGAAACAACGCCGTGATGCTCGTGCTCGTGCCCGTGCCTGTAACGCCTGTGGGGCTTACACGTAAGGGTATGAGAGCATCCGCTGCGCCTCAAATACAACCCTCGTTTTGACCCAGTGGGTAGCGAGGTGTTACATTTGGTATCAGAGCCTGGGGTTCGATTCCCGACTGGGTCACATTTTCCGCTTGCGAGCAAGAAGTTGAATGTGCCAGTCGCGAACCCAGTGAACGATCCGCCGCTGGGCTTGGCCCACCAGCGAGATTCAGGTCCTTGCGAGGGCCGACTCCCTGCCCAACGAGGACGTTGGCTCCAGGGGGGGACGAGTGTAACGCCTGTGGGGCTTACACGTAAGGGTATGAGAGCATCCGCTGCGCCTCAAATACAACCCTCGTTACAGTGCCCGTGCCCGTGCCCGTGCCCGTGCCCGTGCCCGTGCCCGTGCCCGTGCCCGTGCCCGTGCCCGTGCCCGTGCTCGTGCTCGTGCTCGTGCTCGTGCCCGTGCCCGTGCCCGTACCCGTGCTCGTGCTCGTGCCCGTGCTCGTGCTCGTGCCCGTACCCGTGCTCATGCTCATGCGTGTTGAGCCAGCAATCACAACCTCAACAGCCACCAAACTTCCAAGTCTCCAAGCATCCTGGATGCTCTTCCACAATTTCTGGACTGATCCTCTTCCAAAAACCCTTTCTGCCCGCTTGCTTTTTTCACAATGCCGTGCTTTCCTCTCTGCTTCCTTCTCTGCTTCCCTCTCTGCTTCCCTCTCTGCTTCCCAGTCTACTTCCCTCTCTGCTTCCCACTCTGCTTCCCACTCTGCTTCCCACCAAGCTTCCCACTCTGCTTCCCACTCTACTTCCCACTCTGCTTCCCTCTCTGCTTCCCACTCTGTTTCCCACTCTGCTTCCCACTCTGCTTCCCACTCTGCTTCCCACTCTGCTTCCCACTCTGCTTCCCACTCTGCTTCCCACTCTGCTTCCCACTCTGCTTCCCACTCTGCTTCCCACTCTGCTTCCCACTCTGCTTCCCTCTCTGCTTCCCACTCTGCTTCCCACTCTGCTTCCCACTCTGCTTCCCTCTCTGCTTCCCACTCTGCTTCCCACTCTGCTTCCCACTCTGCTTCCCACCAAGCTTCCCACTCTGCTTCCCACTCTACTTCCCACTCTGCTTCCCTCTCTGCTTCCCACTCTGTTTCCCACTCTGCTTCCCACTCTGCTTCCCACTCTGCTTCCCACTCTGCTTCCCACTCTGCTTCCGACTCTGCTTCCCACTCTGCTTCCCACTCTGCTTCCCACTCTGCTTCCCACTCTGCTTCCCACTCTGCTTCCTACTCTGCTTCCCACTCTGCTTCCCACTCTGCTTCCCACTCTGCTTCCCTCTCTGCTTCCCACTCTGCTTCCCACTCTGCTTCCCTTTCTGCTTCCCACTCTGCTTCCCACTCTGCTTCCCTTTCTGCTTCCCACTCTGCTTCCCTTTCTGCTTCCCACTCTGCTTCCCTTTCTGCTTCCCACTCTGCTTCCCTTTCTGCTTCCCACTCTGCTTCCCTTTCTGCTTCCCACTCTGCTTCCCACTCTGCTTCCCTTTCTGCTTCCCACTCTGCTTCCCTTTCTGCTTCCCACTCTGCTTCCCTTTCTGCTTCCCACTCTGCTTCCCTTTCTGCTTCCCACTCTGCTTCCCTTTCTGCTTCCCACTCTGCTTCCCTTTCTGCTTCCCACTCTGCTTCCCACTCTGCTTCCCTTTCTGCTTCCCACTCTGCTTCCCTTTCTGCTTCCCACTCTGCTTCCCTTTCTGCTTCCCACTCTGCTTCCCTTTCTGCTTCCCACTCTGCTTCCCTTTCTGCTTCCCACCCTGCTTCCCTTTCTGCTTCCCACTCTGCTTCCCACTCTGCTTCCCTTTCTGCTTCCCACTCTGCTTCCCTTTCTGCTTCCCACTCTGCTTCCCTTTCTGCTTCCCTCTCTGCTTCCCTCTCTGCTTCCCTCCAAGCAAAATTTACGTCTTTGGGCAAGTCTTGCCTCCATTCGCCACTGTCGCACAGTCCGTCCAGAATCAGAGTGAAGTGAGACGATGTTTGACAAGCCGCTTCTTAAAATCGAGTCCCGCAACCACTCGCCACTTCTCGCCACCACTCGCCACCAATCGCCACCACTCGCCACCATTTGCCACCACTCGCCACCACTCGCCACCACTCGCCACTGCCCCACAGCCCGACGTCGTCCGATGCCCCTCACTCATCACTCCGAAATCCTCCACATGCATGGCTGCCGCGTGTGCTGCTGTGATTGGCCCGTCCCGTTGCCCAGGTGCGGTGCTACAGGAGCTGCAGAAGGCGTGGAACTTCACATTCACAGGCTGGTTCCCTGGAGGGGACTGCAGGGGCGCGGCTGGCCTCACGTGTGACCAGGCTGGCAGCGTTACCTCCATGTACGTCCCGCGCTTTGCTCATCTTCTGAGACGTCTGAGAGGGCTGTTTTTGAGGAACGTAAAAAAACAGACTTCTGTTGAGGCGCCTCAAAAGTCGCCTCACGTGCGATAAGGAGGGCAGCGTTACCTCCATGTACGTGTGCGCGCATGCGCATTGCTCATCTTCCTAGACGTCTGAGAGGGCTGTTTTTGAGTTTTGAGACGTCCCAAAAGAATTCTCCTAAGTTGCAGCTCGCCCAGCTCTCATGGCTCATTGCTCATCTGTGTTTGCTGAGTTGTTTGTATGCTACTGCTCTTTGTTGCGACGTGGCTTTTCCATGAGCTTCGCCCTCAATGAGTCTTGAGAGAGCTCATAACACCACCAACAATTCTCATTTCTGTTTCTGAAATGCTTCTGAAATCACATCTCAAGCGCCCCTGAAGGCTCAGTAGAGTGCTTCAGCACAACCGACTGTCAATGTTCCATCCACCGTTTTCTTCCCCAGGCAATTCTTCAAGCTCATGGGGCCGTCCTTTCAGGTGTGTTTCGACTCGACTCAAAGCATCTTTTTGTTCCACACACCCTTTCACCCCCTCAGGCAATTCTTCACGCTCATGGGGCCGTCCTTCCCCACAGATAGTGTCACGCGCCTTGGTAGCCTCACGGAGCTGTAAGCGTGTGTGCGTGTGTGTGTGTGTGTGTGTGTGTGTGTGTGTGTGTGTGTGTGTTCGTGTGTGTGTGTGTGTGTGTGTGTTCGTGTGTGTTTTTGTGTGTGAGTGAACGTGTGTGTGTGTGTGTGTGTGTGTGTGTGTGTGTGTCAGTGCGTACATGCGTGCGTGCAAGTGTAATGCGTGCGTGGGTGTGTGCATGCGTGTGTGCATGCGATGCGAGTGTGTGCGTGCGAGCGCGTGTGTGCATGCATGTGTGTGTGTGCGTGCATGCGCGCGTGTGTGTGCATGGGTGTGTGTGCGTGCATGCGCGCGTGTGTGTGCATGGGTGTGTGTGCGTGCGAGCGCGTCTGTGCATGCATGCGTGTGTGATAGTTTGGTTTTCTCAAGTATCTAAACTAGCGTGCGTGCGAGAGTCCTCCAGGGAGGGCTCTGACAGAGGCCCTGTGCGTGTGTGTGAGTGCGTGTGTGAGTGAGTGCGTGTGTGAGTGTGTGCGTGTGTGAGTGAGTGCGTGTGTGAGTGTGTGCGTGTGTGAGTGTTTGCGTGTGTGAGTGTGTGCGTGTGTGCGTGCGTGCGTGTGTGCGTGTGCATGCATGCGCGTGTGTGAGTGTGTGCGTGTGTGAGTGTGTGCGTGTGTGCGTGCGTGCGTGTGTGCGTGTGCATGCATGCGCGTGTGTGAGTGTGTGCGTGTGTAAGTGTGCGCGTGTGTGAGTGTGTGCGTGTGTGAGTGTGTGCGTGTGTGCGTGTGTGCGTGTGTGCGTGTGTGCGTGTGTGCGTGTGTGCGTGTGTGAGTGTGTGCGTGTGTGAGTGTGTGCGTGTGAACGTGTGTGAGTGTCTGAGTGTGTGCGTGTGTGCGTGTGTGCATGTGTGAGTCCGTGCGTGTGTGAGTGTGTGCGTGTGTGCGTGTGCATGCATGTGCATGTGTGCGTGTGTGCGTGTGTGCGTGTGCATGCATGTGCATGTGTGCGTGCGTGTGTGTGTGTGTGTGCGTGTGTGCGAGTGCGTGTGCATGCATGTGTGTGAGAGCGTGCATGTATGCGTGCATGCGAGAGTCCTCCAGGGAGGGCTCAGACAGGGGCCCTGTGAGGGGCGTGCTTATGTGCGCCTGTGTGCGCCTGTGTTCTTGTGCTGCTTCACATAGCCACGCCTTTTCCACCCACACCGCCACCCACCACCCACCACCACCGCATTCATGGATGGAATCTCTCTGTCCTGTGCTCGGCTTGCGTTGTGCTCGGCTTGCGTTGTGCTCGGATTGTGTTGTGCCCTCTCCTCTGGCCTTCTGTGTGACGTCATCCATCCTCACCAATGCTTTCCACGCTGCAGGAGCTTCAGCAGCGCCGTCTATTTTCTGGACAACCCACTCTACAGCATCACGTGGCTCAAGGCGCTGTGAGTTGTTGTGATAGGAAAACACAAGCAAGGCTAGGCAGCGAGTAGGGCATTTATTAGTCGACTCATAAAGCGAGTAGGGGCAACCAGATTGAGCCTACAGAGCGGATAGGAGGACGCTTGCCAAGTTAGACTGGGCCATAAGGGGCATGTAAAACGGTTTTTCTTGCAATCCTGATGCTTCTTTCTATTCTGTATGACGTTAATCCGAGTAACATTGTCCTTGCTAATTTCCATTCTGCATGCCGAATGTGTGCCTTGTGCGTTGAGGCGCCTACGACGGAATGATTATGTATGCTGGCGAGCATCAAAAGTACTCATGCATTTGTTTTACTCCATGCATGTGCATGTGCATGTGCATGTGCATGTGCTTCTGCATGTGCATGTGCATGTGCATGTGCATGTGTGTGTGCTTCTGCATGTGCATGTGGATGTGGATGTGCATGTGCATGTGCATGTGTGTGTGCTTCTGCATGTGCATGTGCATGTGCTTCTGCATGTGCATGTGTGTGTGCTTCTGCAGGTCAGTGGAGTGTGTTCCGGGCGGTGTTGCAGAGAGCTTTCCTTCCACCATTGCCAACCTCGCGCAGCTCACCAGACTGTACGCCACTGCATGCGCCACTGCATGCGCCACTGCATGCGCCACTGCATGCGCCACTGCATGCGCCACTGCATGCGCCACTGCATGCGCCACTGCATGCGCCACTGCATGCGCCACTGCATGCGCCACTGCATGCGCCACTGCATGCGCCACTGCATGCGCCACTGCATGCGCCACTGCATGCGCCACTGCATGCGCCACTGCATGCGCCACTGCATGCGCCACTGCATGCGCCACTGCATGCGCCACTGCATGCGCCACTGCATGCTCCATTGCTATTTGAACGCGTGCTTTTTAGATAAAAAACAGTGTTTACTTGCTTGACGGCATGCATTGAGGGGGATGCCCAAGAAATGCCATGTGACACCATTGCATCCTTACAAAGTTCGTCTATCTGTTAGAGGATGGCATGGCATCGCATGCATGGAGCATGTCATGGCTGCCTTTTTGCTGATTCTCGCCGGCCCAAACACTTATTCAAAGCTCCAAGCACTCATTCAAAGGTCCAACGCTTCCCTGCTTGCCTCGCTTGCGGTGGCGTGCAGGAGAGTGAAGGACTGCGGCATGGGCACCAATGGCGGCTTCTCACTGCTCAGCTCACTCACCAGCCTCGTGGATGTGTAAGTACTGCTCTCATGTGCACTCCCCACATGCACTCTTCACCCTTGGCCCCACCTCTGCCCTTGCACCCACCTCTGCCCTTCCACACCTCGTGGCCACACATCTTCCTCCACTCCGGCATCTTAGGCCATGTTCCCTTCTCTGCTCCTACTTCCCTCTTCTGGTCCTTTTCGTTGCGCCTTTCCCCGCATGCTCCGCCGTGGCTTCTACCTCCCCGTCCTCCTCCCCTTCAGCGAGCTGCCATCCATAGGCATCTCGGGTCTATCCACACCTGCATCTTAGGCCATGAGTCGTGTTTTGTAGAGTATTTTTGAGAATTCTCAAAAATACTCTACATAGGCATCTCGGGTCTATCCACACCTGCATCTTAGGCCATGAGTCGTGTTTTGAGTCGACTCAAAACACGACTCATCTCGGGTCTATCGACAACTGCATCTTAGGCCACGTTCCCTTCTCTGCTCCTACTGCCTCTCGCTGCCCCTCTTGCTGTGTTTTTCTCCCCACATTCTCCGCCCTGGCCTTTCTCGCCCCGTCCTCCTCCCGTTCAGCGAGCTGCCATCCAACGGCGTCTCGGATCTATCGCCCCTTCACGGACTGGACTTCGCCAAACTACAGAAGCTGTACTGTTCCTCATCGTTCGTTCTTTGATACTGTTTGCATTGCAGCCACGCAAGCGGTACATAGCCCCTCCTCCTAGTGTGTGCGCATCTGCATGTGCATGCACACTCTCAGTGCTGCTTTTTTCATTCACGCTCTCTGTCGCTTTGCATGCACGCTATGCTCTCTGTGCCCTCCCACACCCCTTCGTTGCCCCTTCTACTGCCCCTTTTCATTCACTTCCTCCCTCTGTATGGCAGCAATCTGAGCTCCAACGCACTGCACTCCAACCAACTCCGGGGCCTGAGCAACCTCACCAGCCTCACGTCCCTGTGAGTGTTTTCAAGTCGACTCAAGTCGACTCAAAAGTACTGCCGGAGCTCCACATTGAAGGAGGCACATTGAAGGAGGCACATTGAAGGAGGCACATTGAAGGAGGCACATTGAAGGAGGCACATTGAAGGAGGCACATTGAAGGAGGCACATTGAAGGAGGCACATTGAAGGAGGCACATTGAAGGAGGCACATTGAAGGGGGCACATTGAAGGAGGCACATTGAAGGGGGCACATTGAAGGAGGCACATTGAAGGAGGCACATTGAAGGGGGCACATTGAAGGAGGCACATTGAAGGGGGCACATTGAAGGAGGCACATTGAAGGAGGCACATTGAAGGGGGCACATTGAAGGAGGCACATTGAAGGGGGCACCACTTCAAGGCCATGCCGTTACGTGGCAGAGGCTTCTTGTTTAGAGCGGAATACTGTGAGGTGCTTGCTTGCTGTGAGTAGGCATGCTGGAGAGGAGCAGCCAGGACATGTGCCATGCATGTACCATGCGCGTGCCATGCATGTACCATGCGCGTGCCATGCATGTACCATGCGCGTGCCATGCATGTACCATGCGCGTGCCATGCATGTACCATGCGCGTGCCATGCATGTACCATGCGCGTGCCATGCATGTACCATGCGCGTGCCATGCATGTACCATGCGCGTGCCATGCATGTACCATGCGCGTGCCATGCATGTGCCATGCACAGTACGGGTAGTAGTAGCACATGCAGCATAGTGGCTGCCTTGTCTCGCATTGCCTCTTTCGCCTGCACTCCCACTGCTTGTGTGCGCTGCTTGTTTTCTGTGCGCTGCTTGTTTTCTGTGCTGCCATGCTGAATCCGCTGCTGTGCATGGCGTTGTGCTTGTTGGGGATGGCATGGCATGGCATGGCATGGCATGCATGCATGCCTCCACAGGGATATGTCACACAATGGGCTCGAGGGCGATCAGCTGCTGCAAGGGCTAACCCTGCCCAACCTGCACCTTCTGTAAGCCCCTCTTCGAGTATTAAAAGCAACCACTGCCCTGCTGCTGATGTGATGAGATGACACACGTGATTCATCATTATGTGTTCTCTGCTGTTCGCTCCCTTGCCAGCGGTTGCCGGGTTGATTCTCCCTCCTTTTATGGTCATGCCCCCATGCCATGCTTTATCTGCCCTTCTCCTCATACCTCTCTCTCATGCCATGCGCATGCGTCTCTCTCATGCCATGCGCATACCGCCCTCTCATGCCATGCGCATTCCTCCCCGTCAGGCCATGCGCATGCGTCTCTCTCATGCCATGCCCATGCCTCTCACCCACCGTGCGCTCCTCACTGCAGGGATCTCTCTCACAACCAGCTCAGGTTTTGAGGCATGAGGGAGAGGCATGTGGGAGAAGAGAGGCATGAGGGAGAGGCATGAATGCCAAAAGTCGTCTCATGCCTCTCAATTCACCCACCGTGCGCTCCTCACTGCAGGGATCTCTCTCACAACCAGCTCAGTGGCCCTCTCCCTGAATCTCTCACGGCCATGACCTCCCTAGTTACCATGTGTGTCACTTTGACCCCTCTGTGTCACTTTGAACCCTTCGTTTCACTTTGAATGTTCATGTGTCGCTGGCAATTTCACCAAGTGTTAAAGGCGCTTGTTACTGCCTCATTTGCTGCTGCAACCCTCCTGTTGGTGCCGCTGCAACTGTTGCTGATGCTGATGCTGCTGCTGCTGTTGCAGCTGTTATTCATGCCGCTGCCACTGCAGCTGGTGTTAATCCCGCTGGAAATCCATTTTGTCTTGTGATGAAGATTCGTACGTCTGTCTCATGTACCTTTCCCATACCACACCACCATACACACATTCATACATGCCCCCCCACGTGCCATCACGTTGCGTCCACTGGCAAAACTAGAACCTAAGCTTCAAAATCCTTAGTGAAAAGCTTCTCTTGCTTCTCATGCGGCACAGAGACATGGGCTTCAACAAGCTGCAAGGAACCATCCCCCCCTCCTTTGGCAGCCTGAACAACCTCTCCACGCTGTGAGTGCTCTTCTAAGACTGGACTCCTCACAGCGACAGCACACCAGCACACAGCACACAGCACACAGCACACAGCACACAGCACACAACACTGGAGTGAAGCGGACTGGAGTGGAGCGGAGCGGAGTGGAGTGGAGTGGAGTGGAGTGGAGTGGAGTGGAGTGGAGTGGAGTGGAGTGGAGTGGAGCGGAGTGGGGTGAAGTGGGTTGGAGGAGGCAATGAGCTTCCTGCAGGAGTGATTGATGAGGTGAGGAGGCAATGAGCACATCTGCGCCCTTCCCTCATCCCCATGCTCCACCATCTGCCTGAGCCAGCTCCACCAGCAACACCTCTCTCTCTCCCATGCCCTGGCCGCGACAGCGGTTGTGGTGTGGCCCAGACCCAGAAAGCGTCCTCTGCCTTCTGGCGCACCTACAGAGACTTCTGCACCGCAATCAGACCCACCAGTCTCGCATGTCCTTCCCTCGTCCCCATCCCCTTGCCTTAATCAGCGCCACCAGCAACACCACTCTCGCGTGCCCTGACCGCTACAGCAGCTGCGGTGTGCCTCAGAATCCATCTACTGGCTTCTGCCGCACCTGCGCTGACTTCTGCACCACATGTGAGTCACCCCAGGCAGTGACCCCAGGCAGTGGCCCCAGCCTGCAGAAGCTGCTCTACTGTGCTGGATGCCTGGTACAAGCCCCTTGCCAGCTGAGCTAATGTGCTTGCACGTTCTGTGGTGTCTTTGCAGGCGACAAGTCCCAGTTGCCGGCACCGCCTGCAGCCAACCAGGGGAAGGCAGGAGTGTCTGTGGGAGTGATCGTCGGGGCAGTGGTTGCCGCCTGTGCTGCTGCCCTGGGCCTGGCTTCAATCCTCTACCACTGCTGCTTCAACAAACGGCAAGAGAAAGGTACTGAGCGCAGTACACAGCACACCACAGGCAACCAGGGAAAGCCAGTGTGGAGGAAGGCAGGAGTGTCATGGGAGTGATTGTCGGGGCTGTGGTTGCCGCCTGTGCTGCTCTCCTGGGCCTGGCTCTAATCCTCTACTGCTGCTGCTGCTTCAACGAATGGCAACAGAAAGGTTCGTTGATGTTACTTTTGAGAATTCTCAAAAGGTCACTCAAACATGCTCTCCTGGGCGTGGCTCTTCTGCTCTACTGCTGCTGCTTCAACAAACGGCAACAGCAAGGTGCTTCTCACGGCCCCACACTGCTGCACACACCGCACACTGCCGCACACACCCTTTTCCAACAACTAATAGTGCGGCACAGTGCTCCATTATAGTTGAATGAGCGTTGATGGGCGTTCCTTGCTCACTCCTCTCTCACGCACTCCCCACACCAGCGTTGATGAGCAGCAAGGCAGCAGTGCAGGCGTGTCAGGAGTACCCTCTGCAGTGGTGAAGGCCACTAACGGGTGGAGCGAGGCGAATCATCCCCCCTTTAGCCACCCCTTCCCCTTCCTCTCTCACCAGCGTTAATGAGCACCAAGGCAGCATCGCAGGCATGTCAGGAGTAACCGCTGCAGCACGTGGTGAGGCCGACCAACGGGTGGAGCGAGGCGAACCTCCTGGGCAGGGACCCAAACAAGCGCCCTGGTGCTCCATATCACATCATGCGCTTCCACTTGTTCTCTCATCTCCGTCTCGCCAGCACTGTTGAGCAGCAGGGCAGCAGCGCAGGCGTGTCAGGGTTTACCCGCTGCAGCACGTGGTGAAGGCCACTGACAGGTGGAGCGAGGCGAACCAGCTGGGCAGAAGAGGTGAAGAGCGAGGGAGAGGAGAAGGAGAGGCGGGTGGGGGGAGAGGGAGACGCAATCAGTGGATAGGGAGAGGCAGGTGGGGGATAGGGTGACGCAGGTACAAACAAGGGAGAGGGAGCTACAGACAAGGGAGAGGGAGGTAGAGACAAGGGAGAGAGAGTTACAGACAAGAAAGTGACATGTGGAAGACAGTGCGAGGCGGGTAGTGAAGAAAAAGATGCAGGTGGGAGAGAGGGAGTGGGAGGTGGCGGAGAGGGAGAAGGAGATTGGAGAGAGGGTAAGGCAAGTGGAAGAGGGTAAGGAGCATGCAGAAGAGAGGAAAATTGAGCTAGAGGAGTTAAGGTCAAAGCTGAAAGAGGTGGAATACAAGGCAGCTGATGCACTGGATATGGTAATGGCCCGTGATTTCATCATTGAGCAGCATATCAAAATCCAGGCAATATGTCGTATTGCTTGACCTGGATTCTGATATGCTGCTCAATGATGAAATCACGGGCCATTACCATATCCAGTGCATCAGCTGCCTTGTATTCCACCTCTTTCAGCTTTAACTTTAACTCCTCTAGCTCCCTCTTCCTCTCCCCTGCATGCGCCTTACTCTTTTCCACTTGCCAATCCCTCTCTCCAAATCCGTCTCCCTCTCCCCCACCTCCCTCTCCCTCTCTTCCACCTGCATCTTTTTCTCTACTACCTGTCTCACACTGTCTTCCACATGTCTCTCTCTTGTCTGTAACTCTCTCTCCCTTGTCTCTACCTCCCTCTCCCTTATCTGTAGCTCCCTCTCCCTTGTCGGTACCTGAGTCACCCTATCCCCCACCTGCCTCTCCCTATCCACTGATTGCCTCTCCCTATCCCCTACCTGCCTCTCCCTATCCCCTACCGCCTCTACCTATCCCCTACCGCCTCTCCCTATCCCCTACTTGCCTCTCTTCATCCACTATTCGCCTCTCCTTCTCCTCTCCCTCGCTCTTCACCTCCTGCCGCCGCTTCCCCTTGCTCTCTCACCAGCACTGCTGAGCAGCAAGGCAGATCGCAGGAGTAGGGAGGGCGACTGACGGGTGGAGCGAGGCGAAGGTGAATCTTCTGGGCAGGGACCCAAACAAGCCACGTGATAAAAGTGTTGTTTTGAGACGTCTCAAAAGACCCAAACAAGCCCCCTGGTGCTCCAACCGCCCTTCTGCCTCCCCTTCTCCTTCCTCTCTCACCAGCGTTAATGAGCAGCAAGGCAGCAGCGCAGGCATGTCAGGAGTATCCCCTGCAGCAGGTGGTGAGGGCCACCAACGGGTGGAGCGAGGATAATCTGCTGGGCAGGGGTGCCTTTGGGGACGTGTATCGCGCTGTGTCTCCCGCTGATGGCGCCACCCTGTGGGCTGTGAAGCGCGCCAAGCTTATTACTAACGACTTTGACACTGAGGTATGCGTGGTGTGGTGTGATATGGTGTGTGTGGTGCGGTGTGGTGCAGTGTGGAGTGGTGTGGTTTGGAGTCCTTTGAGGTGAATCTGCTGGGCGGGGCGCGTTTGGGGACGTGTACCGCGCTGTGTCTCCCGCTGATGGCACCACTTTGTGGGCTGTGAAGCGCGCCAAGCTCATTACTAACGACTTTGATACTGAGGTGAGGTATGCGTGGTGTGGTGTAGTGTGGTGTAGTGTGGTGTGGTGCGGTGTGGTGTGGTAGGCGAATGTGCTGGGTAGGGAGTGGGTGTGTGAAGCAGTGCCCAGGGACCTTGCGCTGTGGCTCACGAGGCAAGG
Source organism: Closterium sp. Naga37s-1 (assembly GCA_947471745.1). Taxonomy (NCBI): domain Eukaryota; kingdom Viridiplantae; phylum Streptophyta; class Zygnematophyceae; order Desmidiales; family Closteriaceae; genus Closterium; species Closterium sp. Naga37s-1. The sequence continues at coordinate 1,621,618 of CANJKZ010000004.1, forward strand.
CAGGATGAGACGGGCAACATATTGTGAGAGCACGTGTGTTTTACCGTTCCTCCACTGCTGCCCCCATTGGCAGGGCAGGTGTGCCAGCTGGCCTAGAAGGACCACCCCAAGCTGGTGAATTTGAGTCGACTCAAAGGTCTGTTGGATCATGAGAGGGTGTGTGTGTGTTTGTGTGTGTGCGGTACGGTACCTTTCTTCCACTGCTGCCCCGCTTGGCAGGTATGCCAAATGGCCTCGAAGCACCACCCCAACCTGGTGCGACTGCTGGGATTCGCCATAGGCATCACGGACAAGACCCGGGTGGAGCAGGTCCTCATCTACGAGCTCATGCCCAACGGGGACCTCTCGCACTGGATGGGCAAAGGTGTGGATTGTTTTGTGATTGATTGATTCAACTGGTGTGTCTTGAGTCGGGTCATAACACGCCATTGGCATCACGGACAAGACCCGTGTGGAGCAGCTTCTCATCTACGAGCTCATGCCGCATGGGGACCTCCCACACTGGATGGGCAAAGGTGTGGTTAAGCAAGGGTGTGGCTCGTGCTTTGTATTGAATCAAGAGGTGTGTTCTGGGTTCACTATAAACACGCCATAGGCATCACGGACAAGGCCCGTGTGGAGCAGATTCTCATCTACAAGCTCACGGCCATCATTAAGTTATGCCATCCCTGATGCATGTAATGAGAAGACACCTAATGGTTTCCTTTACTGTCTTCCCTTCCCTTTCACCCACCCACCCATCCATGGCACATGGGCCCTCCAGACGCACCCACGCTGCTGACTTTCCAGCAGCGTTCAGACATCCTCATAGGGGCTGCGCGGGGCTTTGAGTACCCTTGAGCTATCAAACACGAGCGCACACATATATACTCCCTGGCTCCCTTCCCTTTGCTACCTCCCATCCCCATCACGTGTGCCCTTCAGATACCCCCACGCCGCTGACCTTCCAGCAGCGCGTGGACATCATGATAGGGGCTGCGCGGGGGTTCGAGTACCTGCACAGCTTTGGCATCGTGCATCGTGACATCAAACCCGCCAACATATTGCTTGATGGAAACATGCAGGTGCGCGTGTGGGTGTGTGTTGGGGTGAAGGTGGGGGGTGTGTGTGGCTTTGAGTTACCTGCACAGCTTTGGCATCGTGCACCGGGATATCAAGCCCGCCAACATCCTGCTGGGTGGAAACATGCAGGTGCGCGTGCGTGTGTTTGTGTGTGTGATTGTGTGCATTGCAACATCAAGCCAGCCAGCATCATCTTGGATGGGATCATGCAGGAAAATGTGCCTCGAATGCCCGCCCACACTTGTTGAATCATGTATGCTCACAAGCATGTATGCTCACAAGCATGTGTCAAAAAGTAGAGCAGAAAGTTTATTGACAGTTAGCATGTTCATTGCAGCATGTGCATGATCTGATCATACATTGATATGCCATGTGCACTGCAGGCTAAGATTTCAGACTTTGGGCTGGTGAGGAAGGGAGAGGGCACGGGACTGCAGAGCACACGAGTGGTGGGAACACCAGGCTATGTGGATCCCGCTTATGTCGCTTCCAATAAGGCCACCACTGCCGCAGATGTGTACAGGTGAGCAACGGTGTTTGTAGGTGTGCAATGGTCTAAAGGTGAGCAATGGCAGTGCAGGGCCTACGAGTGGTGGGAACACCGGGCTATGTAGACCCCGCTTATGTCGCTTCCAATAAGGTCACCATCGCCGCTGATGTGTACAGGTGAGCAACGGTCTGCAGATGAGCAAAAGTCAGCAAGTTCCCATGAAGCTTGTATCGAGCACTTAAGCCGTTTTTTTAGTGTATCCCCATGCAACACAAGGAGAGCGGTGACACTGATTTGGAAGTAATTCAACAAGGGCCTGCCTTGACCATCACTTGAAGTGTTGCTTCCACGTGCTTGCACTCCCGTACTGTGCACCTGCATGTGCAGCTTTGGCGTGGTGATGTTGGAGCTAATGACGGGGCGGCAGGGTCAATGGTGTGCAGGTGTGCAACAGCCTTGCACTTCCGGGAAACCTGTATCGAACACTCTATTTGTACTGAGCACCTGCATGTGCAGCTTTGGCGTGGTGATGCTGGAGCTAATGACAGGGCGGGCAGCTGTGCAGGAGTCGCTAGCCCCGGGCGCTGACGAGGAGGCCCACTGCCCCGTGACCATCGTATCCTGGGTGAGTTGCTATTTGTCGGACGTAAGTAAGTTTTTGCTAACAGAGTCGAAACTTCCAGTGGTGTTCCCGGGCGCTAATGAGGAGGCCAGCTGTCCCGTGACCATCGTCTCCTGGGTGAGTTGCTGTTCTTTCGATGTGCCTTTTCAGCAAACTAAGTTTAAAAGCTGCACCATGCTTTGCAATGGATTCCATCCACTGCTGATGAGGAGGCACACTGCCCCGGGACAGCCTTGTGCTGGCCGTGGTGCCGCTGCCCTCAAAGCGCAGCTTCTTATTCTTTTGCCTCCCCCGAACCCTTCCTCTCCACATCAGGTGGAGCAGCAGCTCCAGCAATCCAGCAACGGCGCACCCCCAGGCCTTATCGACCCACGCATGCAAGCACGGGAGGACCTCGTGCTGGCCGTGGTGCGGCTGCCCTCAAGCCCTAGGATTTTTATATCTAACTTCCCGAGCCCTTCCTCTCCATCCCATCAGGTGGAGCAGCAGCTCCAACAATCCGGTGACGGCCCAGCTCCAGGCCTCTTAGACCCACGCATGGAAGCACGGTAGGACCTCGTGCTGGCCGTGGTGCGGCTGGCGCTGCGGTGTACTGCCAGGCGCACTGCCGCCCGGCCGGACATGGGCGCGATGATGGCGGAGCTGGAGTGATCCGCTCCAGCTCATCAAGAGTTTTGTGCTTTTCTGTCTTGGTCCCTTCAAACTCTTGATTTTGCACCTCTCTGCCTCGATGATCCCTGTATTCAATCCTCATCCCATCAGGTGGAGCAGCAGCTCCAACATTCAGCCAACAGGCTAGCACCAGGCCTCCAGGACCCACGCATGGAAGCACGGGACGACCTATTATTGGTCGTGGTGCGGCTGGCGCTGCGGTGTACTGCCAGGCGCACTGCCGCCCGGCCGGACATGGGCACAATCGCAGCAGAGCTGGGTGCGGTGATGGTGGAGCTGGGGGGATCCAGGAGGAACGCTGCAGCGGAGGAGGTGGATAGGCAGATGCAGGAGTTTAAACCCATGAGAAGCATGGAAGAGGAGTTTTCTCGGATAGAAGCCCGGTTCCAAGGTAGTCAAAGTGACTCGTACGCTCGCTTAGACCTGGTTTGAGTGCGGTGATGGCGGAGTTAGGGGGGTCGAGGAGGAACGCTGCGGCGGAGGAGGTGGATAGGCAGATGCAGGAGGTTACACCCATGAGAAGCATGGAAGAGGAGTTTGCTCGGATAGATGCCAGGTTCCAGAGTGGTAAAAGTGACTCGTATGTTACTTGACGAGCCTTCAGTATAGAAAACCCAATGAAAATTCTATTCTAGTGGTAAACGGTTTTGCCATTATATTTAGAGCTCAAAGGCAGTTTTGCAACCATGGTTCCCTCAGTAGATGCACCCTTACCAACAAACCTAATTTAGCAGAGAGTGAGCGCATTCCTACAGATTAATGTGACTGTAACACTTGGTTTTTCGGGTTCCCCGTACAAGAAGTCGCCTATTGTTCGCCTCGAGTCAGTTTCGAGTTTCCAGCGAGTGAGGTGTACCCAGAGTGAGCCATCATCGCACACGATTGTCGTGCGGTATCGCAACAATCAGGCATACCTGCACTGCTATTGCTGCCAAACTGGTGTGGTGCGAGGCGAGTGCGACGGACGAACAACCAGTTCACCTGCGCGTGAACGGTCAATTTGACTAGTTCTAGGTAATTTCCGCGTCGCGCTAGCTCATAACGCGGTAGTTAGATAAATTGTGTCCAAACGTGTCCCCGATTTCGCGCGTCGTACCGCCGTGGCATCATCCTACGTTCGTTGCAGTAACTATTGGACTATCAGCCACCCTACGTCGTGCGTTAGTGAACTAAAGAAAAGAACCATCTTTGCGAACTGGATGGTCTCGCAGCGCCGTTTTAAACTTCTTAACGAGTTGTGCTGGAGCGAAACGTGTTGCAACCGGAGGCCGCAGAACCTACGGGTGGGAAGGACGAACAAGGCATTACGCGCATAAGTATTTAAATAACCCTGAAAGTTAATACAACCGCGACACGGCAGTCATGAATCGCGGCGGCAACCCTGCGTCAAACCGCGCCGCGGCGCGCCAGCATCATCAGGCGCGGCGCGACGACGACCACCACGAGTCCCCAGCGGCGCCGTCAACGGTCACAAAGCCGGCGCGGCGGCGCGTGGTGATCTCCGCGGCGGAAGTGCGGCGGCTGAACACGCAGGCGGGGCAGTTGCGCGAGGTGTTGGGGAAGAGCAAGGCGGTGAGCGAGGAGATGATCACCATTCTCAACACCTTCGACGCGCGCCTCACCAACCTCGAAACCGCCATGCGACCCATTCAGGTGCGACGCCGCGAGTGTCGCATGCGGGTCGCACGGTGTCGCATGCGGGTGCGAGTGAGGAATTGTGTTACACAGGGGCGATGGCATGGCTCATGAGGGCGTGAGGTACGGGTAGCAAGTGATAGTGCCTGCTTACAACGACGCATTGCTGTAAATCGCTCTATAGATAGACCCTGCAACCATCCACCCATCTTCGCACCTGTAACAAATCCCGTTACCCTAAACTGCCCGCGTCCTCCCAAACGCGGAGGTCCCAGGAACCCATGCCCCCCCCTTTCCTCACCCATCCATCCTCACCCCATCCCTCCCCTCCTCCACCCCCCCATGCGGCAGGCGCGCAGGTTCCGCAAGGCGCATGCGAACATCGACGCCTCCACCCATCTTAACCATCCCCCAACCCCGCATCCCCCCATCCCCCCATCCCCCAATCTCCTCCCCCCTTCCTCCCCGCTCTCCGCAGGCGCGCACGCTGGCCTTCCGCAAGGCGCATGCCAACATCGACGCCACCATCCGTGCTGTGGAGACAGTGCTCGATAAGTTCGACATTCCGCAGCAGGTGGGGGGGGGGCAGTGGCAGGTGGGGCGGTGGGTGGGACCGTGTGGGCATGGTGGTGGGTACGGACAGACTGCAGCAGTGCAGCAGCGAGGGTGGTATCCGTGCCTTGGAGACAAGTTGGGCAGTCCGCAGCAGGTTGGGGAGGGAATGAGCGGGTGGGGGGAGTAGCAGGTTGGGGAGGGAATGAGCGGGTGGGGGGAGTAGCAGGTTGGGGAGGGAATGAGCGGGTGGGGGGAGTAGCAGGTTGGGGAGGGAATGAGCGGGTGGGGGGAGTAGCAGGTTGGGGAGGGAATGAGCGGGTGGGGGGAGTAGCAGGTTGGGGAGGGAATGAGCGGGTGGGGCGAGTAGCAGGTTGGGGAGGGAATGAGCGGGTGGGGGGAGTAGCAGGTGGGGGAGGGCGGGCTGCCTGTAGGTGGGGCGGTGTGTGAAACGGTCCCAACCTGTATACGCGGTTTGGTATGCTGGTGTTATCAGCGGCGTGGAGTGGAGACGGTGCGGGGAAATTTCGGGCTGGGCGTGCTGCGATGGTATGGTATGCATGCTGGTGGGCAGCTGGGATGGTATGGTATGGTAAGCTTGCTGGTGGGCAGCTGCCATGGTATGGTATGGTAAGCTTGCTGGTGGGCAGGTGGGATGGGTCGGTGGGCTGCTGGGTCCAGTCCAGCCTAGCAGCAGGTGGGGCGGTGTGTGAAACGATGGCAGGAGGGGCGGCGGGCTGCTAGGAGAGTCAAGGAAGGAGCAGCGACAGAGCAGCGGCGGCGCAGCACGGACGGTCCACCGCACGCCTGCCCTGCAAGCAAGCGCACCTCGCTGCGCTGCACTGCACCCCAGGGGGGTCTGTGCGAAGCGAACCTAGCAGCAGCAGGCTGTCTCAGAAACGGTGCCTAGCAGCGGTGGGGTGGACATGCTGCACTGCTGTGGACAGGGGTGGACATGCTGCACTGCAGGAGGCACTTTTCCTCTTCGACTCTCATGGCGAATACAAGTCGTCTGCGTCCTCTTCTCAACCCACCCATCCCATGTGCGTCACCTCTCCCTTGCACCGGCAGGTGGAGCAGCGCATCAAAGACGGGCCCCGTAGAGACTTGGAGGCGTATCTAGCAGTAGTGGATATGTTACAGGAGGCACTGCTCTTCTTTGACTCGCACCGCAGCAACTGCCACCCTCGCTCTGTGTCCTCCCTTCCCGTCTGCGTTACCCCTCCCACTCACAGGTGGAGCAGCGCATCAAAGACGGCCCTCGGCGGGATCTAGAGGCGTATCTAGCAGCGGTGGGCATGCTACAGGAGGCGCTGCTGTTCTTTTGACTTGCACCGCAACTACAAGTCGTCTGAGGGCGCGGCTCTGCTCTGCAGGCGCTGCTGTTCTTTCTTCGTCCACTCCCACCCACCGCAGTTACAAGTCCTCCTCTTCCGTCCTCCCTTTCCCGCCTTCCAATGAATGACCATGACAGGTGGAGCAACGAATCAAGGATGGTCCGCGTAGAGACTTGGAGGCGTATCTAGCAGCGGTGGACATGCTACAGGAGGCGCTGCTCTTCTTCGACTCGCACCGCAACTACAAGTCGTCAGAGGGCGCGGCTCTGCAGGCGCGCGGGCTGATGAAGGAGGCCATGGGCATGCTTGAAGCTGACTTCCGGCAGCTGCTGGCGAACAACAGGTGGGTGGTGTGGCGTGTGGGAGCACAGGCCTGATGGTGAGCAAGTGGCAGGTGGAAGGAGCTTGCAGCAAGGGCCCCTCAGTGCAGGCGCGCGGGCTGATGAAGGAGGCCATGGGCATGCTTGAAGCGGACTTCCGGCAGCTTCTTGCCAATAACAGGTGGGCGCGAGTGAATGTAGCAATTGTGTGACAATAGAGGCAGTGACAGCAGGAGGCAGAGGCCGAGGCGCTGCTCTGCAGGCGTGTGGGCTGGTGAGGGAGGCGATGCGCATGCTGGAGGCTGACTTCAGGCAGCTGCTGGCCAATAACAGGTGGGTGGTGTGCGGTGCGTAGGGGCGGTGTGGTGTGTGCTAGCACGGCAGTCACGATAGCAGACAGGCCGAGGGGCATGCAGCTCCCCTGCTCTGCAGGCGCGTGGACTGATGAAGGAGGCGATGGGCATGCTATGCTGGAGGCTGACTTCAGGCAGCTGCTGGCCAGTGGCCAATAACAGGTGGGCGCGTGTAGTAGCGGGGCAGTGCAGGGCGGCGGTGATACAACAGGACGACAGGCTCATTCAAAACCGCACTCACCTGTCTCGCATCCCCTCCCCGTCCCTTCCCACGTCATCCTATCCTCTCCTATCGTCTTCTTACCACCACCTACGCACCCAAACCAACCCCCACCGACCCCTTCCTCGTTGCATGTCTCGTCCCCATCCTCCCCCTTCACACCCCACAACAGCAAGCCCATGGACGTGTGGAGGATCATAGAGAGGCCATGCCAGAGCTGGGGATACAATACACCTGAAGGGGGCTGGCCCCTCATGCCCCTTCACCTGCTGCCCCTCCTTTCTCCATGCTAACCCCTCGTCCCCTCTCCACCCCCCCTTTTTCCAGAGCTGGGGATCGACCTGGCGGGGCCGCCACCTCCTTTTTATCACTCACCTTGTCCCACTCACCCTTCCCCTCCCCCTCTCCCCTTGCTCTCCCTCTTCTGCCTCCCCCACCGCACCTCAGCAAGCCCATGCCCATGGACGTGTTGAAGATGATAGAGGCGATGCCTGCCAGAGCTGGGGATCGACCTGGCGGGGCTGCCCCCTCCTGATCCCTCTCCCAGCCTCTCCCCATTCCCCCCCACCCCCCCCACACATGCAGCAAGCCCATGGACGTGTTGAAGATGATAGAGGTAATGCCAGATCGGGGAATAGACCTGGCGGGGCTGTCCTCATGTGTCTCCACCTGCTGTTCCTCGTCTCCCATGCTCAACCCTCCACTCCCCTCCCCGGTGCAGCAAGCCCATGGACGTGTTGAAGATGATAGAGGCGATGCCAGAGCTGGGGATCGACCTGGCGGGGCTGCCTGCCCTCTCCACCTTGATCCAATGTCTCTCTCCCCTGCCCCCCCTCTCCTCCCCCTTCCCCCTTCCCCCACCCCTCCCCCCAACAGCAAGCCCATGGACGTGTTGAAGATCATCGAGGCCATGCCAGAGCTGGGAATAGACCTGGCGGGGCTGCCACCGCCGGCACAGACGCCGGAGAATCTGATTCCGGGCATCGGGCCGAGCAAGGGCGGCAAGGGGCCGCCCGTGCTGCTGCTGCCCACGCTCATAGAGCGGTTGAATGCGGTGGCAAGAAGGATGATCCAGAACGGGGCCGCTTCCGTGTGCACTCGCGTGTACAGGTGGGTGGTTGAGTGCGGTGTGGATGGGTGAGCATTGGTAGCAGCAAGGGGGGCATCGGGCCGAGCAAGGGCGGCAAGGGGCCGCCCGTGCTGCTGCTGCCCACGCTGATAGAGCGGTTGAATGCGGTGGCAAGGAGGATGATTCAGAACGGGGCGGCTTCCGTGTGCACTCGCGTGTACAGGTATGGACAGGCGAGAGGCGTGGTTTGGTTTTGAGTGCGGTGTCAATGGGTCAAGAGGCGTGTGAGTGTGGACGAGGGCAAGGAAGGAAGCTTTGGAAGCAACAAATGGGGGCTACGGGGTTCAGCAAAGTGCGGCACTGGCCGCCGGTGCTGCTGCTGCTACTCACCCTTATCGTGCGGTTGAATGCGGTGACCTGGCGCATGATTCAAAACGGGGCAGCCTCGGTGTGCACTCGCGTGTACAGGTGGGTGCTTGGTTGGTTGTGTGCGGCGTGGATGGGCGAGAGGCGTGGGTGGTGGAGTGCGGTGTGGATGGGCTAGAGGCGTGGGTACTTACTTGAGTGCGGTGTGGATGGGCTAGAGGCGTGGGTACTTACTTGAGTGCGGTGTGGATGGGCTAGAGGCGTGGGTACTTACTTGAGTGCGGTGTGGGATGGGCTAGAGGCGTGGGTACTTACTTGAGTGCGGTGTGGATGGCTGGACGAGAGGTGTGTGAAGATGAAAAGTTGCTGCGATTTGAGGACAAGGACAAGGAAGCATCACCATTCCCCAACTCGTCCCTTCTCCTCTCCTTCCTGTTGGTCCCAGGGAGGTGCGCGGCGGCAACGTATTGGAGCTATCACTGACTCCCTCTTGCTGCCTCACCCATTTCCCCATCCCACCCTTGCTCCGTCTTCCATTCCTCCACCCCTTCTCCCCGAGGGAGGTGCGAGGCAACTCGTTGAAGCAGTCGTTGAAGCGGCTGGGCGTGGAGATGGTGACTCCCAATACATGCCTCTCCCAATACATGCCTCTCCCAATACATGCCTCTCCCAATACATGCCTCTCCCAATACATGCCTCTCCCAATACATGCCTCTCCCAATACATGCCTCTCCCAATACATCCAATACATGCCTCTCCCAATACATGCCTCTCCCAATACATGCCTCTCCCAATACATGCCTCTCCCAATACATGCCTCTCCCAATACATGCCTCTCCCAATACATGCCTCTCCCAATACATGCCTCTCCCAATACATGCCTCTCCCAATACATGCCTCTCCCAATACATGCCTCTCCCAATACATGCCTCTCTCCACTTGCCCCCTACCCTCAAACTCCCCCTTTCTCCCCTCCCCCTTCTCCCCCCCCCCTTTCCCAACCCGCTTTCTTCCTTCGTTCCTCCCCTCCCAGGGAGGTGCGAGGCAACTCGTTGGAGCAGTCGTTGAAGCGGCTGGGGGTGGAGATGGTGACACGGGACGATGTGCTGCGCATGCAGTGGGAGGAGCTGGAGACCAAGATCGGCAACTGGATCCAATTCATCAAGATCTGCGTGAGTGGCCTATGCCTTACTAACATACGCGTGAGTGACCCATTGCTTACTAACATACGCGTGAGTGACCCATTGCTTACTAACATCTGCGTGAGTGGGTGAGTGTGTGGCCTGGTTAATACAGTATTGCTGCACAATGAACGACCAAGATCGGCAACTGGATCCAGTTCATCAAGATCTGCGTGAGTGGTTGTTTCGGTTTGATCTGTGCTTGCTTGACTGTAGCTGGTTCTTTTGCAATTCACGTCAGAGGTATGAGCCGACTTTTGAGGCGCCTCAAAAAAACTGTAGCTGGTTCTTTTGCAATTCACGTCAGAGGCATGAGCGCAGAGGGCTGCATGGCGTCGTGAGAGCATGCCGTTCGGAAAGTGGAAACAACTCCATTGCCCGGTTCTCTCCCAACCCTTCCACTTCTTTTCGTTTTAAGGGCCCTCGAAACTGGCCTCCCCTTTTCTTCCCCTCAACAACAGATGATGCTGGTGTTCCGATTGGAGAGGGAGCTATGCTATCTGGTGTTCCCATTGGAGAGGGAGCTATGCTATCTGGTGTTCCCATTGGAGAGGGAGCTATGCTATCTGGTGTTCCCATTGGAGAGGGAGCTATGCTATCTGGTGTTCCGATTGGAGAGGGAGCTATGCTATCTGGTGTTCCGATTGGAGAGGGAGCTATGCTATCTGGTGTTCCCATTGGAGAGGGAGCTATGCTATCTGGTGTTCCCATTGGAGAGGGAGCTATGCTATCTGGTGTTCGCGGGCCTGGACCCGCACAGGGAGATCTCGCCCCCACCTCCCTGCTCGCCCCCACACCCCCCACACCTCCTTCCCCTCCTCCCCTCCCCCTCCCACAGATGATGCTGGTGTTCCCATTGGAACGAGGGCTATGCTACCAGGTGTTTGCGGGCCTGGACCCCCACAGGGAGATCTCCTACCTCATTCCCTCCCTCTCCCTGCTCTCCTCCTCCCTCCCCCCTCCCCGCCCACCCCTCTCTCTCCAGATGATGCTGGTGTTCCCATTAGAACGAGAATTGTGCTACCAGGTGTTTGCGGGGTTGGACCCGCACAGGGAGATCTCCTACGCCGAGATGGGCGACCGCGGCCTCTCGCTGCTGCCCTCCTTGCTGCTGTTGGTGCTGGTGCTACCAGTGCTGTAGCTGTCACTGCACCACTCGTTTTTCAACCACCCTCTCCACCTCCTCCCTCCTCCCTGCTTCCTCCATCCCCCCCCCACCCCTCTCTCCCAGATGATGCTGGTGTTCCCACTAGAACGGGAGCTGTGCTACCAGGTTTTTGCAGGCCTGGACCCCCACAGGGAGATCTCGTCCCCAACCCCCTGCTCCCCCCCACCCCTCGTCTTCATTCCTCCCCCCTCCCACAGATGATGCTGGTGTTCCCACTAGAACGAGAGCTATGCTATCAAGTCTTCGCAGGCCTGGACCCGCACAGGGAGATCTCGTACGCCGAGATGGGCGACCGCGGCCTCTCCCTGCTGCTCTCCTTCGGCGAGGCCATCGCGTCCAGCCAGAAGTCGCCCGAGAAGCTCTTTGTGCTGCTCGACATGTACGAGACCATCCGGGACTCCATGCCCATGGTGAGGAGGAAAGGAAAGGTGGTATGCCCATGGTGAGTCCGCCTCTCTTCTACCTCTTATGTCTCTTAAATGGTTAGTACCGCCCCCCTGCTGCTCTTTGTGCTGCTCGACATGTACGAGACCATCCGGGACTCCATGCCATGGTGAGCACAATGGGGCACATGCGCATGCCCATGGTGACATGAGATGAGAAGCCTCTCCCTTGCCTTCCCATCATGGTCGAGCGAAAGAATCTCTCACCTGCTTCTCCTTGGCTGCGCCACATGTACGATACGACCCCATCCACGACTTCCCTTCCCAGGCAATGGGTGCATTCTTGTTCTGTGCCGCGATTACCTGCGTTCCCTGCACCGCAGCCTTGCAAAGATCACCCCCCCGCCCTCCCCCACTGTGCCGCACCTTCAGCATTGACAATACCCTCCACCGTGCCCTCTGCCTCCGTCCCCCCCCCCCCCAGGTGACTGACGCCTTCCCCGGCAACGCGTGCATCCCGTGCCGCGAGTACCTGCGGTCGCTGCAGCGCAGCCTGGCGGAGATCAGTCGGGACACGTTCAGCGAGTTTGAGGACGCCGTGGAGAAGGACAGCACGCGCACGCCCGTCGCTGATGGCACCGTTCATCCTCTCACCAGCTATGTCATCAACTATGTGAAGTTTCTATTCGAGTACGTACGGTTCTGTGCAGTTCGGTGCTGTTCAGTGCAGTTCAGTGCGGTTCTGTGAGGGTTTGTGTGGTTTTGTTTGGTCCGAGGGTAACGCCGTGGAGAAGGACAGCACACGTACTCCTGTGGCTGACGGCACCGTGCACCCCCTCACCAGCTACGTCATCAACTACGTCAAGTTCCTCTTCGAGTGAGTTCTGGGGGTACAGTGCGGTACAATGCGGCTCTGTATGCTTCCTGTGCGGTTCTGTGGGGTTCTGTGTGGGTTTGTGCTGTCTGTGGGTGACGCCGTGGAGAAGGACAGCACATGCACGCCTGTCGCTGATGGCACCGTGCATCCCCTCTCGAGCTACGTCATCAATTTTGTCAAGTTCCTCTTCGAGTGAGTTCTGTGCGGTTCCATGCCGTTCTGTGTGGTTCTGTGCGGTTCTGTGTGGTTCTGTGCGGTTCTGTGTGGTTCTGTGTGGTTCTGTGGTTGACACTGTCTGCCTCCCCAAGGCTCCGTGCAGTCGCTGACCAATGACGCCATCAACTACGTCAAGTTCCTCTTTGGGTGCGTATGGTTCTGTGCGGCGATGTGCCGGTTTCTGCGCTTCTGTGGTTGATTGACAGTGTGTACGTCCACAAAGCACCGTGCACCGACCAGGTATGTCATCAACAACATCAGATACGGGAGCAGCATGCAGGCCAGACCTCTTCCCCCCTCATTCTGCTCCTCTCCTCGCCTTTTTCCGTCCACTCCTCCCCTCCTCCTTCCCCCGTCCCCCAGCTACGAGGGCACACTACGTCAACTCTTTGAAGAAGCAGAGAAGGACTGGCAGGGCGGGGACCCCTCAGCACTCCAGAAGCCGCGGCTGGAGGTGGCGACGCTGCGCATCCTGACAGTGCTGGAGAGCAACCTGGAGGGATGGGCGTGCATGGGGAGCAACTCTCAGGGCTCGGCCAGTCATCCCCCTGTAGTGAGGTGCATTTTGAGGTGCCTCAAAATGCGCCAGTCATCCCCCCCCCCCTCCTTACTCTGCTTCCTACCTCCCGTTTCTCCCTCTTTCCTCCTCCTCCCCACCAGCTACGAAGGAACCTTGCGGCAACTCTTTGAAAAGGCAGAGAAGGAGCGCGGTGAGAAGGACTGGCAGGGCGGGGACCCGTCGGCACGGCAGAAGCCGCGGCTGGAGGTGGCGACGCTGCGCATCCTGACAGTGCTGGAGAGCAACCTGGAGGCCAAGGCGAAGCTGTACAAGGACCTCGCGCTCACCCAGCTCTTCCTCATGAACAACAAACACTACATCGTTCGCTCCATCCGCAAGTGAGTGCTGTGCGGTGTGGTGTGGTGCGGTTCTGTGTGGTGCTGTGTGCGGTGCTGTGAAGTGTGGTGCGGTGCTCTGCCTGGAGGCCAAGGCGAAGCTGTACAAGGACCTCGCGCTCACCCAGCTCTTCCTCATGAACAACAAACACTACATCGTTCGCTCCATCCGCAAGTGAGTGCTGTGCGGTGTGGTGTGGTGCGGTTCTGTGTGGTGCTGTGTGCGGTGCTGTGAAGTGTGGTGCGGTGCTCTGCCTGGAGGCCAAGGCGAAGCTGTACAAGGACCTCGCGCTCACCCAGCTCTTCCTCATGAACAACAAACACTACATCGTTCGCTCCATCCGCAAGTGAGTGCTGTGCGGTGTGGTGTGGTGCGGTTCTGTGTGGTGCTGTGTGCGGTGCTGTGAAGTGTGGTGCGGTGCTCTGCCTGGAGGCCAAGGCGAAGCTGTACAAGGACCTCGCGCTCACCCAGCTCTTCCTCATGAACAACAAACACTACATCGTTCGCTCCATCCGCAAGTGAGTGCTGTGCGGTGTGGTGTGGTGCGGTTCTGTGTGGTGCTGTGTGCGGTGCTGTGAAGTGTGGTGCGGTGCTCTGCCTGGAGGCCAAGGCGAAGCTGTACAAGGACCTCGCGCTCACACAGCTCTTCCTCATGAACAACAAGCACTACATCGTTCGCTCCATCCGCAAGTGAGTGGGGTGCTGTGCGGTGCTGTGCTTTGTTGTGCTGTGCTTTGCGGTGCCGTGCGGTGCTGTGCTGTGCTGTGCAGTGTGCACTCCCCCCATTTCCTCCCTCCATATTGACATGTCGCCGCTTCCACTCCCTCCTGCCCCTGCAGGTCAGAGCAGGCGAAGCAGCCGGTGGGGGAGGAGTGGATTCAGCTGCTGTGCTGACATTTCCCCCCTCCTTACTGCCGTCCTACCCCCCTTACGCCCACTCCCTCCCAATCTCCGCCCCCGTCCCCTTCCCCCCTCCCCCCTTGCAGGTCGGAGCAGGCGAGGCAGCTGGTGGGGGAGGAGTGGATTCAGCGGCATCGCAAGATAGTGCAGCAGCACCAGGCCATGTACCAGAAGCTGGCGTGGAGCAAGGTGGGTTGGAGGGGCTTGAGGCGAGGAGGAGAGAGAGAGTATACATGAGTCACATGAGAGATAGTGCAGCAGCACCAGGCCATGTATCAGAAGCTGGCGTGGAGCAAGGTGAGAGATATTGCATGGGTGGGGGGGGGGAGAGCATGGGAGGAGGAAAGAGAGGGGGCAGCACAGCAGCACCCAGCCATGTACGTACCAGAGGCTGGCGTGGAGCAAGGTCAGGATGAGTGGGGAGGAGAGCATGGGGTGGGGTAGGCGAGCCTGTGCGCGTTTGAAGCCGAGATCGATATGCAAGGTCCGGGGGGTTAGAATGAGACTCAAAAGTCAGCAGGGCATGGGAGAGGAGAGAGAGAGTGTGTGCATGTGTCACATCACCTCACAGTGCAGTGCAGTGCAGTGCAGTGCAGTGCAGCATCAGGGAACACTGGTGCCGCCACGATCATCGTGGGATGCCAGTTTATAGAGGCGCCTCAAAACTACGTCAAGATCATCAAGGGATGGCCTAAAAGGCCCCTCTCAGCAGCAGCATGCGCCACTCCTTCCCGCCCCTCCTTCCCGCCCCTCCTTGTGTCCCCACTCGCTGTGCCATGCCATGCCATCAGGTGCTGGGCATGCTAAGCACGCATTGAAATACCCACCACACTCCATCCATCCATCCCACCATGCGCCATCCCACCATGCGCCATCCCACCATGCGCCATCCCACCATGCGCCATCCATCCCATCCCAGCACACCCCATCCCCCCCCCCTCTCCTGATGTCTCCCCTTCCCCACGCTGTGCCACCCACCAGGTGCTGGGCGTGCGTGCTGAGCCCGCAGTGAGCAAGGCTCAATATAGGCCCTAAACCTTAAACCCTGTGATAGAAGAAGTGCTTTGAGACGTCTCAAAACACCCACCAGGTGCTGGGCGTGCTGAGCCCGCAGTGAGCAAGGCTCATTCTAAACCCGAAACCCCACATCCGAAATTCTTCTGCTCTCCCCCCCACACTATGTGCCCCCACCAGGTGCTGACCGTGCTGAGTCCGGTGGGGGAGTTAATCAACAAGAACACACTCAAGGAGAGGTGAGTGGGGTCAGTGGGGTCAGTCAGTGGGGTGAGTGGGGTCGGTGGGGTCAGTGGGTTGTTGTACCTGCTGTGTGGGTGTGGGCTGCCTGGGTTGAGTGCGCTGCTGTACCTGCTTTGTGCTTTGTGCGGGAAGTGCTGAGCCCGCAGGGGGGGTGCACTCAAGGAGAAGTAAGTGCGCTGCTGTCCTTGCTCTGTGAGGGGGGGAGCAGTGAGTGGGCTGGGTGGGCTACCTGGGATGAGTGCGTTGCTGCTGTAGCTGCTTTGTGTGATTCGGATTTGGGTGTTAGTTGCTTCTGGGACGGTACCGGATTGGGATACTAGGCTGCTAAAGCGGAGTGAGCGGTCATGCGGTGGTGTGGTGTTGCAGTGAGTAAGGCAGCGACTGGGTGCCAGCAAGTGTGGTCCTGCGGAGCGGACCCGCAGTGACAGGGGCCCTCATGTCATGGATTTTGAGTTGCCGAGCGTGGGCCACGGAAGAAAGGGAGCTGCTTATGAGATGTCTCGAAACTAACTGAAATCACTTTTGTGAATTCTCAAAAGGGGAGCTGCTTATGAGATGTATAAAAATTAACTGATATGAAGGTGAGGGGGGCAAAACGAGTACACCTCTACTACTGTGTCAACCTTATGCTGAAGTTTTTTTTCTCAACTGCATCTCGTCCAGTCTACATACATGGCTGATATGAAGGTGAAGAGGGCTTCACAGACGAAGGTGAGAGGAGGAAAGAGTGATAGGTGTTTCTCTGTTGTGACAGGATTATTTTGGTGTGTTGTAATTGTGTGTGTGTGGACTGTAGTTGCCATGCCTATCTGCCCTGACCCCCACTACTCACACACACACATACACCTCCTTTTTCCGGGCTCCCTTGTGTGTGTGATGCCTTGCCAGGCTGAAGGTGTTCAACGCTGCGTTTGAGGAGCAGTACAACAAGCAGGTGCGTGCGTGCGTGTGTATGGTGACATTGCATTGTGTGGTGACCCTGGTCACTGTGACATTGTTGGTGTATGTGTGTATGCGTTTGAGGAGCAGTACAACAAGCAGGTGCGAGGGTGCTTGTGTGCTTGTGCGTGTGCATGCATGAGTATGCAGCACAGCACAGGCTACGCGATGCTTTGGCCGCTGTGAGAGTGCGGTAACATTGTTACCTCGTCCATTCACAAACAAACAAAGCAACCGTACCTAGTGCCGAGCCATCTCAGAAACAACTTGCACCGCCCGCCGAACGCCTCTTCCCCCCACCGTCCATCCGCCCGCAAGTCATTCCAGGCTCAAGGCTGATGGTGCGACACACAACCATCGCCCCAGCCCTCCCTGTCCTCGTGCTTCCCTTCCCCCTCCCTGCTTGTCTCCCGTGCCGCCCTCGCGCATCAAAGCAGCTGCACAGCTGCACAGTCTTGTTCTGCAGTCTGCGTATCAGCTGTGGACTCAGACCCTCTTTCCTTCCCCTCCCGCTACTCACCCCATCTCGCCTCATCGCCCCTCTATCCCAGCTCACATGGACCATCCCGGATGCAGAGCTGCAGAGGCGGTGCGCCAGGCTGTCATTGCAAGGCTCCTTGATGCATTATCCACTCGTGTTTTGAGTCGACTCAGAACACGGCTCCTTGATGCATTATCCGCTCCCCCTCTCCTCTTGGCCCTTCTCCGCTCCTCCCCACCAGCTCACATGGACCATCCCGGATGCAGAGTTACAGAAGGTGGTGCGCCAGGCTGTCATCGACCCAGGTGCTGCAATGCTCTAACCCCTCTCCCCATCCCCATCCCCATCCCCATCCCCATTCCTCCACCCCCTCCGCGCCCCCACCAGCTCACGTGGACCATCCCGGATGCGGAGCTACAGAAGGTGGTGCGCCAGGCTGTCATCGACCAGGTGCTCCCCGCCTACCGCGACATGCTCAAGCGCTACGGGTGAGTGGACGGTGCTCAGGGGAGCAAGGCGGTGCTGATTGGTGCCGAGGGTTGCTGTGCGGTGCTGAGGGGTGTTGTGTGGTGCTGATAGGACTGTTACGCCATTACAAGGGGGTAATGGCAGTCATCGACCAGGTGCTGCCTGCCTACTGCGACATGCTCAAGCGCTACGGGTGAGCGGTGCTCTGCGATGCCCAGGTGTGCTGATTGGTGCCGAGGGTGGGTGATGGGTGGTGTGGTTATGGGTGCTGTGCGGTGCTGCAGGGACTCTTATGCAAATAGATAGAAGGGGGTAATGGCAGTCATCGACCAGGTGCTGCCTGCCTACCGCGACATTCTTCGCCGCTACGGGTGAGTGAACGGTGCTCAGATGTGCTTGAGGGCTCTGTGCGGTGCTGAGGTATGCTGTGCGGTGCTGATAGGACTACAATACTTTTAAAACGGGGTAATGGCAGTCATTGACCAGGTGCTGCCTGCCTACCGCAACATGCTCTGCCGCCACTGGTGACTGGTGCTCAGGGGTGCTGCGTGGTGGTGAGGGATGCCGTGTGGTGCTGTTGTTGCTACAAAACGAAGGTAATTGCAGTCGCAAGGGTGATTGATCCTCACCGCCTTCACACGATGTTGCATTATTGTCATGCTTCGAGAAATCTGTCCATTGTGCCAACACCATCCCTGACGGACGCATTTGGAATCTCGTCCAGCACTTCAAACGCCACCTGGTCACTCTTCCTCCCTCCCCTCCCCTCCCCTCCCCTCCCCTCCCCTCTCGTTCCCCCATCCGCCTCCCCCTTACCCCCCCTCCTTTCCCCCACTCCGTCTCCCTCAGCCCGGTGGTGGACGCATTGAAGAATCTCGCCAAGCACGTCAAGTATCAGCCGGAGGACATTTTACCTCACCCCCCTCTTATTGTCCCCTACACCCCTCCTCCCCCCCCCCCCCCTCTCCCCTCTCAGCCCGGTGGTGGACGCATTGAAGAATCTCGCCAAGCACGTCAAGTATCAGCCGGAGGACATCGAGCGTCTCATCCGCCAGCTCTTTGAGGGCCGCCAGGTGGTAGGCGAGGCCAGCAAGGGCAAGGCCTCGCTGCTCAAGTAGACACGTTAGGTTGGGGCATGATGTGTGAGGCTTGTGGAAATTGAGGATAAGTGTGTAGGAATCGTTTTTTTTTTTTTTTTTAACAAGAGCATGTATTTAGGTCTGCATGTGACCTGTCCTTGTATTAAAAAAAATGGCTGAGTTGAATACTCTTTTGTTTTCAGCTTCAATCACAAATGGACTTACCATACAACCAAGAACTTTGTGTGAGTGTTTGGGTGAGGCTTTGTGATGGGGCTGCCTGGATTTTGGGCCTCGGATGGATGGTGTGCCTCCTCTGAGGCTTATTCGCCAAAGAAAACCACACTAGCGCCGCGATGGTCGCCATTGGTGTAACTTTTCCTTTCCATCCTCGGGCAGCCATTTTCAGCCCATGATGGTTTGAAGAGCTGCCCATGGCAACTTCGCCGCCAGTAGGTCGGTGCGCCACATCATATTCGCGAGTCGATCCCTGGTCTGGGTTTGCAGCGCCGGGGGTCTGGCAGGGTCCAAACCAGTTGAGAGCGAATGAACTCCCTGTGTTACTTGACCCAAACTTGTCGCTTGGTACGGCATACCAAACCTTGTTGACTGGTCAGTGTGGGAAGGGAAGCCGCAACCAACGCTGTCTTGTATGGCCCCAAACGTAGAATCGACAAGGCCGATGAGCCGATAGGGCAGGGATGAAAACCAACGCACCAGACCGTGAAGTATGGCTTGTGGCGGATGCCAAACCAAAGGCCTCGTCACCGAACCGAAGTGGAACATTTCAAAGCGTTTCATAGCACAAAGGCACAACTTAGCCTGGATGTTGGGCAGACAAAATATCGAATGCTGCTCCATCCACCAATCGTAGGATCTCGCGTGGAAATAAGCTCCCCAGCTTCCATCACCAAAATCAACCACCGCCCTCATCGTCAGCCCAACCTCTAGCAAAATTCGGCTGCGATGTGTGCTGCTCTTCTGTCGAGCAGCGCCAGTGGCAGCAGCAGCACCCACATACTAGTCTTCGCGACATGCACCCGTCGCTCGCGCGCACATCCTGGTACTGTACAAACGACGCTTCGGCGTTCCCCCCCTGCCGTTCTTATGACGAGCGTTTGCTTATCAAGCGCCTTATCTGAACCGAGCCTTGCTCCGAGCAAGCCACGACCTTTGCTGGGCCTTGGTGGTCCGAGACTCCATTCGGCGGTGATTAGTAACGCCCAGGTCGACCGAGGATACCCGACGCTTCAAGCTTCAGACTTTTAATCCGCGGAAATATTATTGTTCGGAATCACAGCTGGCTTTCCGGCCGCTTATCCGTTCAACGGATTTTCTCGGAGTTGGGTTTCTGCGACGCGTCATCATGAAGTCAGCGGCGGGAAGGCGGCGAACGAAGGCCGTGATTGGCGCGGCCCTCTTGCTGCTGCTCCTCGCCAGCACCTTTGTGGAAACTGCGGTCGCGGTGAGCCGAAAGGACGTGCGGCTTGCGCTGCAGAAGATTAGACGAAACCCGCGCCTTCAACGTTTGAACTAGAAGTTCTTTCAAAAGTTTGGTGAGTACCAGCATTTCGCTAAAGTCACCCCACGATTTAGTATTTTTTAGAATCTCGTAAGGAGGTTGTTCCGCACCTGCGGTCGCGTGGCGTCATGGCGTGGGAAATTGCAGATGTCACGTCGCTGGATCGCTGGCTTTCTCATGTCCCTCGTGTCCCTTTGCCACGCTGGCACAGCTGCCCTCTCACGCCGGCCTAACATTTGCCACACCGCCTCTACAGTCTCCATGCGTCGCCCCATCCATGCATCCCTGCAGCACACCCTTCCATTCTGCTCCTCCTCTTTCTTACCACTCTCCGCCCCTTGCAGTACTCTTAGCCATCAACCAGAAGGGCCCCATCACGCTCTTCCTCCCCACCGACCCCTACACCATGTACACAGCCTACTCAGCTGGCTACACCGCCCAAGACTTCGCCACTCTTGGCAAAAAGAACATGATCCCAGAGTACCATGTCTACAAGGACTTTGTGCATGATGCTGCGGGTAAAACCTACACCACAGTGCTGGGCGAGAAGGTAAAGAAGTGGAATGGCAAACGCACCAAATTGGTGGCTTTGCAGGCAGCCAAGGGCCTGCCTAGTCTTGTTACATGGCCCAACATGTTCCAAGGGGATACGCTTGTTATTCACCTCGTGTCCCTAGCTTTGATTCCCTCATCCATGTGATACTATGTGATGTAACAATTGTCTGTCTATGTAATTTAGCTATGTATAGCATGAATGTCATTCCAAAATGTGAGATACCGAATGGCCAATAGCATACTGTTGCCCACATGGCTTACTGTAAGGAATTTTCCTAATTCCTTACTGAGGCACTCCGTACGCGTACAAGTCCAACTTTTCGGAGTTCAGGCTCGGTCCGATGACCTCGCCTTCTGAACGTCCTCCGCGTCGCCTTCAGGTTTCCCAACCCCAAACCTACACCCGACCTTCGCGCGACTCCGCGACCTCGGCCTAGCTAGCCTTGCTATATTATGCCTAGGCCTCGTTGTTTGCTCAGTAGTTGCAATCACTTCCGCGTTATTGAATACTGCGCACTCTTCTTTCGTACAACTCATAACACTTACGCATGGAAAGGTAACCCCGCACAATCGTCTTACAGGTGCGCAAACTGCTCGCTAGTACCAACGGCCCCACCTTCCACACCGGATAGAGGTGCTCACTGCATAGGCATACAGTACCTCCGTTTTAGGAAGGTAAGCAGCCTAAAGTGCATGCATCCCCCTGTCACAATCTCATTCCTGGCATCCTGAGCTATTTTCTCATGCTATCTCAATTGCAGTAAAGAGAAGTAAGGAAAGGGGAATTTCTTAGTGTAGCCCCGATGAAGTCTGTACAAATATGTGGGCACTTCTCACATGTAATTCGTTTATATGAAGTGGTCCATCGCTAGAAGAACAGACAATATCCTTTGGCTCCAGCAATGCAACATTTTCACGTCGGTATTGGTCCAAGCACCGACGCGAGATCACGTCGAGCGAGTCGCGCAATAGACGACATTTATCAAGCCGCGGTGGGTGGTGAAGAGGCGCTAATGGCAAGATCGTATTGGTCAAACACTCTCCAGCTGCCTTGTAATTGGATGATCATCCCCATCAGGAACCAACCATGTTCGCGCGTTTCGAATTTGTTGGGGCAGGATGTACACAGCCGCCATGTCGGGAAGAAGAGCTGACCATAACTTGGCTCTGTTTGGGTTTCTGGGCGTTGGTGGATTTGGTGAAGAGATCGACAAAGATACACATCTTCAACGTACTGAAACGTTCTAAAACCAACCAAAATTCGAACCACCGTACTTGATCTCGATTCGGGGGTTGAAAGCCTGCTCTTGATCAGGGCTTCCCCGTCTCCCTTCTCACCCGCACCTCGATGATAGGGTGTTGGCAGTGGATCTGGACAGGGAAGTCTGTCCTTTCCCTTTCTCTCACACATCATGTTTCCTACGTTGGAACATCCGACAGCGGCTTACATTTCAGTGAAAAGAGGGCGCCTCATCCTGACAGCTTCACTTCCGCTTCTAGTTGCAGTGCAGACGAACTTGCAGCGTATTACTCACTCTCGTCCCAGGTCTCAATTAGCAGCTAGCGTAGCAACGATCGATTCGTATCCGCCACGCTTGCGACGTTACCATACCTATCAACTTCCTTTCTAACGACAGTCCCACACCGTCCGATCTGAAAATCGACGGTCAGTCCGAGCACAATAATGGCGTCGAGGACTGTACACTGCTCAAGGCGTCGTCGCGGCGATCAACCACGTCATCACATCTTCACCTCACCGCTTTTCCTCCTCCTCCTCGCGCTCTTGGCGGCTAGCGCGTTACCGCAGGCGCGAGCGGTGACGCGGAAGGACTTTGCGCGCGCGGTCAACAAGCTCGGCACGTACGCCAGCATCCTGCTCTACTCGCCGGGTTACAAGCTCGAGCAACTCCGTAAGTCAAAGGCGGGTTGTAAAAATATTGCTTCGCGAGTCGCGCTGCATGTAAGAAGAGCATGTGACCCGTAAGAACTGGGTGCGGGTTCAACAATGAAGGCGCGTACACCGACATTCTGCTCTACTCGTCCGGCTTCACGCTCCAGAAACCCCGTAAGTCACAAGCTTGTGAATAGTTTGCTTCGCGAATCACTGCGAGAACTGGGTGCGGGTTCAGCGAGGCAGGCGCGGCATTCTGCTCTACTCGTCCGGCTTCACGCTCCAGAAACTCCGAAAGTCGTCAAGTTTACGCTCTCAATCGATTCTGTAGCTCGCCAGATTGTGAAGTATGTATGGACAGCTGCGCTCGCTTGAACAAGGTCGCAGAGTACGTGAAAACCATCGCAATTCGTCGGATAGTAAAATGCTAAATCTTCTTGTACTACAAGCACGAGCAGCGTCACTTCATTCGGCCACACAAACGCAAGCCGTAGTATCGTTACGCGCTGGAATTTCGGATAGGAAGACAACTCATACTTCCATGTCGAGGCGACTCCATTCCCTATCACGCGAGGTTCGAAGGCTCGTTCCTGGCCCAT
This sequence comes from Closterium sp. Naga37s-1, assembly GCA_947471745.1. NCBI lineage: Eukaryota > Viridiplantae > Streptophyta > Zygnematophyceae > Desmidiales > Closteriaceae > Closterium > Closterium sp. Naga37s-1. The sequence continues at coordinate 1,644,727 of CANJKZ010000004.1, forward strand.
TTCGCTCTAGCACAACGCAGCACACCGCGCGTTTCTGCGGCTTTCTCTTCGCGCATCCGCAGAGCGTATGACAGTCTTACAATAGAGAGTGTTTCTCACTCCCGCAGTGCTATGGCGGTTGAACTTTCTGCTCCAATTAATTTTCTCGCCCGTCCTTTCCTCTCTTCCCTCTGTCTCGCTCTTCTTTCCCTTCCTCTGTCATCCTCTTCGTTCCAGTGATGGAGGCGCGTGGCGTCAAGGGGCCGGTTACCGCGCTTCTTCCTGTTCGCGGGTATCTCGCCTACACTCGCTCGCACCGGATGGGCAAAGCGAAACTTCGCAAGGTTCGGCGTTACCACTTTCTCAACGGGACGCACAGTTACGAGGATTTGCAAGGCTTGATGCGGTACAGTAAGGTCACTACCATTAACGGGCTGACCATAACGAAGATGAACAGCAACAAGTGGCCGCTGGTGTGGCTTCAAGGGGCGGCTGGTCCTCCAGCGGTGATAATAGAGAAAAACTACTACCGGGGGCTGTCGCTCACCATCCACCTGATATCGCGGGTGCTAAAACCAAAGCTGAGATGAGATCGAGCACGCGATTGTTCCAAGGGGGGGTTGTGGGAGGGGGGAGCGGAGCTCTGGAAAGGTGTGGCAAGACTACAGTACTGGACTGGAAACATCACTACTAACCGATGTAACTTAGAATATTATGGGGGTTTTCGAGTAGGGGCAGGGGCGTAGGAGGCAAGGGGAAGAAGGCAACGCAGGAGAGGGTGGTTTGAGATTGGAGCTGAAACTGTTGGGGCAGAGAGGCGGAGGAAGTAAGGGCAGCATGGAAGGAGAGAGGAGAGACGAGCATGGAATCAATGAGCAGCGGCAGATGAGCAAGCAAAGTCTGCAGGATGGCATATTGAAGCGAAGACTCTTGGTGGTTGGGTGCATCCCAGCTTGCAGCTGCCTCCCATTTTCGTTGGTCATGTGAGCGGTTTATTTTTGTTCAGCAACAACAGGCGCACTGACTAAGCAAGTGTTCAACGGTATAGTGGCACCAAGTAGGCTTATTGGCAACTATTGATTGCAGTGTAGAGTATGATGGGCCTTAGGATTGTATGCTCCCGATGCCATGCTTTCCACCTAGAGAAAATAAGCACATGTAGTGGGTGGTACTACTACCACCCCTGTCAAATGCTTCCTTGGTAGTAAGTCGTTGTTTTTTAGCCAAGTCATGCTGAGAAGATACTAATAAGTAATTTCACTAATGGAAAGCATTGCATCCATGCAATGTACGCTAGTTGTCTATCTGCTGCCTGGTACCACTACTAGTGGTCAATATGTTGCAGTCAACGCAAGCAACTAACTTTGTTTCCGCACCCAATGCATTGTACCTACGGTATGTGCGCTTAGTTTGGAGTCTGCACCGCATCCACTCCATGTAAAACAAAAAACTTCCCCTTGTAAATCTCTGGATCGTTCACCTTTGCATTCGCCTTGCCGAGCTCCATCCTCGTCTCCCCCGTGCGCAGGTTCGTCACCTCCTCTCTCTTCCCCATCCTGCGGCCGTTCATGTCTGTAAACTCCTGGGCGTTCTTAAGCCCCTCGTTTGTGAACATGCCCTTGACAATGTTCGCGCGCACCCACTGCCCGTAGTTCTCGATGTCCTTGCGGTCAGTAGCGCCGCCACGCAAAATGTCGGCGGCGGCCGCGGGGATCGCCCAGAGGATGGCCGTGCTGTCCGGCACCAACGCGGTCGTGCGCTCGAGCTCGTCTAGCTGCTCGTCATTCGGCTCCCAATCCTTTTCTGCACGTGCCAGAGGTCACCGTGAGATGATGAGATGATGATTTGGAGCCATCCAGAAAAAAAAAATGAAAAAAATAAAAATAAAAAAAAATCGGGGGAACTATTACCTGCCTAACGTATTACTACAGATGGGATTATATCGAAGGCATGCACGCACCGAATTCCGGGATGAGGTGGTCGAAAGCCGCGGTAGTGGCGAAGTATTTGCCGTTGTACTTGGGGTCCTTGAGCGCTTCGTTTGCCTTTTTCAACTCGTCGACGAACTCATCCTTCGTTGGCCGCTTCGCCAATGCAGGCGCGACGAGCAGCGCGAGCAGGGCGCAGATGATGAGGTAAGAAAAGCTCCACGGAGCGTGACTATTGTCGTGACACGCCATGATTGGAGGGATAAAAGCGACAACGATTGCACTGAGGGAGATTGCAACGACAAGTGCCATCCCTGTGCTCACTCCCAGATTTTATAAGTGGAAGACCTGTCTCACAGGAAAGAGTGGTGGCTAAATTTGGCATTGGGACATTTTCGTTTCGTGAGTGGTAACTGGGTTCGCAGCCAATACAGTTAGTCTTCTGGCGTCGCAAATCTGGGATATGTACAGTTCCAAAATTTCATGAGATACGCAATGGCGTCGCCGAGTTCGACGTCGTGGCAGAAGACCACATGCCTGAGATACTGCTGGTGGTCCGTCTGTTGCGGCCAGGAAAAAATTATCCCCTACCTTTCACACCAGGTTTCTCCGTATCGGTGTCGCCAGGGCACGAAATTCACGAGCGAAATGGGTAACCTTCGGAGACGCAGGTGGGCAGTGGTCGTTCAGGTCGTTCAGGTGGGTAATCTGGCCTGCACCTCCCCTTCCCCTTACCCCCCCTCCCCCACTGGCGTGAAGCGCGCGCGGGTCTTCTGCTGCCGTGCTGCCGCCGAGCCGAGTACAGGTGCTCGTAGAGCACTCTGTGCACTGTGCAGGCGGGTGTCTGTGCCTGCGAAATGGCGGAGCTATTCCAGGCGGTTCAAGATAGCTGTTATGAGTTGTACTAAACAGAGTGCGCGGAAGACTTCTATAAAGAGACTGTGATTACAGAATTACTGAATCAGCATTGAATGAACAAGAGAAGCATTTATAGGGCGAATGCGTGCTAGGCGCGGACCTCGGGACGTGCGAGGATTGGATGTGTCGCGATTGGTGCGGAGCGACTCGGGAGTGGTTCGGGCCGAAATGTAGGCCGAACCGGAATCCGACGCGAAGAGCTCGGGGCTGTCCTCGCTAGGAGCAGCCTCTACAGTAATGAATTGCATATTCATTACACTCTCCCACCTTCTAGATAAGGCCCCCTTATCTGTAGTCGAGTCTTGCAGTAGCATGAAAACTGCAGATCTCGGTTGAAAACGGATCTGACGGTGCAGAACGCGTTGACCCTTGAGTTGACGCGAAGCTGACTAGTTGACCAGGCGGTCGATCTGACGATCGCGATTGAAGTGCCGAACTGCATACGTAATTAAATGATAGTCGTTGATGTAGCGGTTTCGAATCGGACGGTGAAGATGAGCGCGATGCTGGGCGGGGTCTGACACGTTGTCAGAGGTCTGTTAGAGTGAGGACCTTGGATAGAATAGGAGGTGCTTTAGTAGAGTTGGTAGCGAAAGTCTTTGTAAGAACTCTGATCATAGTGAATGTAAATGACCAAGTTAATTAAAAGATAGAATACAAGGGATATAAATAGTCCTAATCAGGGCCTATGATTCACTTTTATGCACGTAAAGGCATCAGGGTCCCCTTGTGTAGAATCCCTGATAATCAGTGTCTCTAAAAAAAAATCCCTGAAAGTTCAGTGTTCCTTTTTAAAAATCCCTGATGCATCAGTGTCCCCATTTTCTAAACGCTGATACACTTCAATAACTAGAACACACTAACTAGCTAGCTTGCAAGCATGGGCGCAACAGCATAGCAGAGAGAGGGTGCCAGCACGACCTGGATAAAACGTGCCACACGACAACAGGTGCAAGAAACCCTCGCACCGCACACTGCCAGCATTGCTATGCTGCAACCCTGTGATTGGTCAACCCATGCAATGATGAGAAACTGGGCAACGATCGTTCCACGCGCACCAAATTCAACAGCCCACCAGGTGTAGAATTTGTCTCGTTCTCACCGCCAGGTGGTGCTGGCGGTGAGTACCAGACAATTTTTTTTCCAAACACCGCGGGAATCTGATATTCCCTGTACTTCTGGGCACCTACACTCGGCACGTGTAGGAACCGCATTCAGGGTCAGTTTCGTTACAACGTAAAGTGATCAGTGTCTTTTCGAAAAAAATCCTGAAAGATCAGAGTCATCTAGCACCTAAAGGCTGAAAAATCAGCCCCTTAAAAAACTGAACACTGAAAAACCAGGATAGGTACAAAAAAAATCCCTGAAAATCAGGAATTTCAGGGAAAAATTCCTGATAACGTAGGGCCTGGTCCTAATCTAGCCATGTACTCTAAGGGGTACATTCCCTTGTTATAACTGTTTTACAGGCATTTCTACAGTGACTCTGACTGTTGTACTACCTTCTTGTTACCGAGTCGCTGCATGTAACCTGTACGGTTACGCCTGTTGCCATTCCTCGATGGTAAGTCAAGCGTCGGTCCAGATGGTCAACAGTCGCGACAGTTGACTCTTGCGACTGTTGACCTTCCTGCCCTCGATACGGGCTGATCCGATACTGCGGTTGTTGCTGCTTCGACAGAATCAGGTGCGATACTACTGCACCTACGGGAATGCTAAGTGTAATTCCCTTCACACTCCAACACTCCCCTTCATTCCTGGAGGTGCGCCACGTGGCTTTTGCGAGTGACTCCGCACAGGTCCGAGCAGTACTGAAACTTCTGACGTGGCAGTTTCTTCGTGAGGAAATCAGCTGCCATTTCGCCAGTTGGACAGTAGGTGAGCTGGACGTTCCCCTTGTCGATTTCGTCCTTCACGAAGAAGTAACGCAGGGCGATGTGTTTCGTGCGGTTGACGAAGCCTGGCTTGTTTGCGATTTTGATCGCGCTCTGGTTGTCGCAGAGTAACTTGAAGGACCCGTTCATCGCCGTCTTCGTTTCCTGCAGGAGCTCCGTGAGATAGAGTCCTTCGCGAACTGCTGCGCTTGCTGCGATGAATTCTGCTTCTGCTGACGAGAGGGCGATGAGTTCCTGTTTGTTGGAGTTCCAGGAGATGGTTCCTGCAGGCTCAAGTTTGAAAATGAAGCCTGTGCGGGACCTCCTGTTGTCTGAGTCCCCAGCTTGGTCAGCATCCACATAGCCGGTGAGTTGTAGTGGTGCTGTTAAGTTGGCCTTGTAGGTGAGGCCGACATCAGGCGTAGAGATGAAGTACTGTAAGGCGCGGCGCAGGTCTGCTAGGTTCTCCCCTTCAGGTCGGCGCAGGTACTGGGCGAGCTGGCTGGCGATGTAGGATAAGTCCGGGCGGCATGTGACGGCGGCGAACAGTAGGCATCCGAGCTGCTGCTGGTAGAGGCGGTGATCAGACGGTGAGAGTGGGGTGGTGTTAGGCTCGTGGTTAGGTGGAGGGATGCGGAACGGGGTGGTGATGCCGACGGGAGCGATCCCGAACTTCTTAGCGAGAGTCTCGGCGTATTTCGCGGCGGAGAGGTGGATTGTATCCGCAGTTTGAGTGACGTTGAGCCCGAGAAATTGGGTGACTTCATGGTCGATGGTCACTTCTAGCTTCTCCTAGATCTCGCGTTCGAAGCGATCGAGCAGGTCTGTGTCGTCTCCGGTGTAGAGGAGGTCGTCGACGTAGGCGACGAGCAGGATGAAGTGACCGCGGGATTCGAGGCGGTACATCCCCTGGTCGTGGGGGAGTTGCTGGAAACCGAGCTCGATGAGGACGCCGTGAAGATGCTGCTGCCACAGGCGTGGTGCCTGCTTGATCCCGTACAGGGACTTTTGAAGGAGACAGATGGCGTCCCCTTCTTCCTCGAATGCGTGTGGCTGCTCGACGTAGATGATGGCGTCGATGATCGCGTAGAGGAACGCGTTGGAGACGTCGATTTTGCGTAGTGGGCGCTGTTTCACGGCGGCGATGCAGAGAAGGATGCGCACTGAGGTATGACGACCGACAGGTGCGAATGTCTGGTTGTAGTCCACAAATTGTGTCTGCTCGAATCCGCGAACCACCCAGCGCGCCTTGAATTTTTCGACCGTTCCGTCCGCGAGAGTCTTGATGCGGAAGACCCACTTCCCTGTAAGAATTTTCCTACCCTTTGCGTGGCGACGTGGTACCAGCTTCCAGGTGCCGCGACGTTGGAGTGCAGCGACTTCTGCGGCCATGGCGGCTCTCCACTTCTCGGCATCGGGCCCGTTGAGAGCCTGGCGAACGGTGGTGGGCTCGACCAGCTGCTGGTTACCCCGTACGGCGACAGCGAGGCCGAGGATGCGAAGGCCCGTGAGGTTGGTTTCGGCTGTGGTGGTAACTTCGACCACGTCGTCGTCGTCGCCAGGGATGTTGCGAAAGGTGTCGCGGGAGGAGTCGCGAGTTGAATCCTCGTTCATGGGTGAGTGCATTTCTGCACTTGCATAATCGTGCTGTGCCTGTACTGCTTCATGAGGATCGATGTTTGTTGGGAAGTATGCAGGAGTGCCGAACTGCTCCGTAACGGGGATGAAGGGTGCCTCGTCTGCCACGTCTGCTGCTGGCTCGTCCGGTTGTTCTCCTGCCACGTCAACGTCGTCCTCGTCATTGGCGAAGCTGTGCTGTCCTTGGAAGATGTTGTCTGGTGCATTCTGTGCAGTGCGGTGCTGGCGGTACAGTGGCAGGGTCAGTCTTTCGTAGAAGATGCAGTCACGTGAACGCGTGAGCTGGTGGGTGGCGAAGTCCAGGATTGTCCAGGCGTGGTATTCGGATTCGATTCCGAGGTGAATGCCCCAGCGAGCGCGATCTTCAAATTTTCCGGTTTGGGCAGTGTGAGGGCGGTACTGTACCATGCACCCGAAGACTCGCAGCATGCGTGTGTCAGGGTGTTTTCCAGTCCATTCCTTGAAGGGTGAACTGTTGTTGGGCAGTGCCTTCGAGGAGAGCATTGTTAGAATTTATATGTAACTGCCTGTAGCTGTAGTTTAGTGTAGTTATTATAAACTGTTGGTGGTGCACCTTCTTTGCATGCTCTGTTTACTATATGTACCCTAGTGCTATAGTGAACATCACTTTTCCCATTCTCGACTCTCACCTTGGCACAACCTCCTCGACTTCCCCTAGGCCTAGGCTACTAAACCTAGGCCCTACCTAAAACCTAAGCTTACTCTTACTTAGTAACTCAACATGGCATTAGAGCGAGTTACGTCCTGGCCTGTGGGCCCGCCTCACGCTTCCGCTGCTGTTTTTCCGGTCGCGCGCCTCGGGCGCGTGGCGATTTTCGTCCTGTCCCGCCCCCGGGTGGCGAGTGACATCTTTTCTGCCCGTCGCGCGCCCCGTGGCACGCGACGGTGCCCTGCCCGTCGTGCGCCCCGTGGCACGCGACGGTGCCCTGCCCGTCGTGCGCCCCGTGGCACACGACGGTGCCCTAAACCTGCCCGTCGTGCGCCCCGTGGCACGCGACGGTGCCCTGCCCGTCATGCGCCCCGTGGCACGCGACGGTGCCCTGCCCGTCGTGCGCCCCGTGGCATGCGACGGTGCCCTAAACTGCCCGTCACGTGCCCCGTGGTGCGCGACGGTGCCCTGAGCCGCCGCGGAACCGCCCCTGGCGCCTGCGACGGTGTCCTGAGCCGCCGCGTACCCGCCCCTGGCGCACTCGGCGGTGCCCCTGCCTCACCCGCGCCTGCACTCGCTGCAGCCGCCCCTGCACCACCCGGCGCCTGCCCTTGGAGCAGCCGCCCCCGCTCCTGCACTCGGTGCAGCCGCCTCTGCCTCACCCCGCGCCTGCACTCACTGCAGCCGCCCCTGACCTACCCGCGCCGACCCTCTGTAGCCGCTCTGCGGCTTTCTCCCCGCCCACCCCCTCCTCCTTCGTCTCCCTGCAGCCGTGGGGGGGAGGGTATGGGGGTGGCGGGTGTTGGGGTGATGGGTGGTGTGCTTCCCTTCCCCTCCTCCTCCTTTCGTTCCCACTGCTGCAGCTGCCGCTGGGGGGGAGGGTGTGAGGGTGTGGGGGAGCCGGGGGAGTGGCACTGGGGTGGCGGGTGTGAGACCAACCAGCAGCCGTCCCTCCACCTCTCCTCTCTTCCCCCCTCTGCTGCTCCTGCAGCAGTGTGGGGGGGAGGGGGAGGGGGAGGGTGAGGAAATGGAGGGGGTGACCAGCCAGAGCCAGCCCGCCTCCTCACTCTCCCTGCTGCCCCTCCTGTGGTTGGGGGGGGAAGAGAGTAAGGGGGTGGCAGGAATTTCTTGCTGTCGCCTGTCCCTTTGCTGCTGTACCTGCTCTGTTACCGTACCTGCTGTTGCTGTTGCTGGTATACCCCTGCAGGTTGTGTTCTGCACAAACTCCTGCTGCAGGCAGTTATGGGGGAGTGTTAGAATTTATATGTAACTGCCTGTAGCTGTAGTTTAGTGTAGTTATTATAAACTGTTGGTGGTGCACCTTCTTTGCATGCTCTGTTTACTATATGTACCCTAGTGCTATAGTGAACATCACTTTTCCCATTCTCGACTCTCACCTTGGCACAACCTCCTCGACTTCCCCTAGGCCTAGGCTACTAAGCCTAGGCCCTACCTAAAACCTAAGCTTACTCTTACTTAGTAACTCAACAAGCATGTTGTGCAGCCGAACTGCATGCGCCATCGCGAAGGGCCAGTACTTGGTTGGCACAGCCGAATGCTTCATGAGGGCTCGCATTTTTGTCGCGAGGCTCCTGTTGGTTCTCTCGGCCAATCCCTGCTGTTCGTGGGCGTAAGGCAGAGAGATCATCCTCTTGATCCCCTTTTGCTTGCATAGGGTTTTGAAGTCGTCCGACATGTACTCCAGAGCTCCGTCTGTCTGGAACGCCTTCAGTTTGTACCCGTCGCTTTGATTTTCTGCCATGGCGAGCCAGACTTCGAAACAGTAGTAGGCGAGGTAGCGGTCCTTGACGTTCACGGCCCAGACAAAGCGTGTGCCGGCGTCGATGAAGGTAAGGGTGTACTGCTCCCCTCCGACTCCTTTCGCCGTGAGCACCAGGAAGTCGCTATAAACTTTCTCCAGCGGTTTGTATCGTTCGGCTCCAGGAATCTTTTCGGCGAAGGGTGTGTGGCGGAGCGCGGCTGCCGGGCAGACGGTGCAGGTAGGTAGGTCGGTTCGTGATTTCAGCAGCTTTCCATCGGGCAGCAACAGTGCGTCTGCCGCAAAAACATTTGCGTTGATGCAGTTGTTGAGCACTTCGATTGAAGGGTGTCCCATGCGTTGATGCTAGATGTCTCCGTCGGCCCGATATCCCTTAGTGCGCGCGTACAGCTCCTTCTCTCGTGCTAATATCTCCTCCGCTGTTTCTTGCCTTGTTTGGTCCGCAGGTTCGTCGGGCACGGTGACTTGAAATGCCGCTGCTTGAATTGTCACGCCATGATACGATCCGCTGGTGTCGCCGACGGTGACAGTGTCCATCGTCACCGGTAGCTCCAGTGGCTTTTCTGGACGCGGGGGCGAGGTTCATGCGCGACGATCTTCGGGTTGCGCAATTTCTTCTTCCTCGAGTCTGGTATCGCCGATCGCCACTCCCCTTGTCTCGAGGCGAAGATAGTCTCTGCCGTCCGTCGTGATGGGAAGCAGGTGAGGTCCGTAGTCCGTCAGTGACTCCTCCTCCTCGGCTTCTGGTGCCTCTTCAGTAATTTCCGGTTCCTCTGCTGCTTCTTCTGCAGGTACGTCGGCGATGTTTCCCCATCCAGTTTCAGCTGCGATGGCTTCGCCCATCGCGGTGTTCTCCATGACCCAACGCATATCGACTGCGTCCCAACCTTCAGTTGTGTTCCAGCCGGTGGGGCGTTCAATAGGCGGCCAGAAGGTTTGCGTGCTTGTCGGCTCAGTTGTTTTGACTGCCGTTTCTGATGTGATCTCCTCTCCTTCTTCCACTACTTGCGGTCCGGTTTCTACAGGGTTCAATGTTGAGGCGACGGGCACGGCGAGAGCGCGGAAGGTGCCGTCGAGGCCGGGTTGTTGATAATCGGTTTCTTCTGGGTGGCTCCATCTTGGCGGCGACGGGTGGCCTGGAGGGTCAAGAACAAGGATGTGTTCGTTGTCGCCAGAGGTTCTGGGCGACTGGAAGTCGAGCACGAAAACGCCTTCCACACTTGTTGCCTTTCCGATGAAGATGCCGTTGTATATTAAGTGCATTTCGTCTTCTATCGTTTGCAGGCCAACCCCGCACTTCATCAGCTGGTGGAGTGACAAAAGATGAGTTCCGGCACGATGAGAACATCGTTTATGTGGATGCAGTAGCCGGTGTCGTGTGACTCCAGTTGCACTTGTCCGCGGCTTCTGGCGTAGATGGTTTGGCTGTTGGCGACGGTGATCTCCACTTCGTTGAAGAGTCGCTCTCTGTTGAGGATGAAGACATCTGAAGACACCATGTGCTGACCACAGCAGCTGTTCAGGTACCACGTGTTGACTTCTTTTCTTGCCTTGGCCAGATTGGCAAGCTTCGGAGTGATGTGATGTTCCATGTCGTGATCGTTTTCGTAGTCGTAGTAACATCCTTCGTCGTCGTATGCGATGCGTGCAGGTGGTGACTCCTGAATCCACTCCGGCGCTTCCCAGTCGAATTGCATCCGTCCGACCGTCAACTCATCGTAGGTTGGATCATTCTCTTCTTCTTCTTCGACCGATCCTTCGGGCCGCTCCTGAGGCGGGTCTGCGAACATATCTTCCCAGCCGCGGAAGAAGCGGTAGTGACGGTTGGGGCGAGGCGGTCCATGACGCACCATGCAAGTCAAGACCTTACTTTTGCCTTTGTCGCTTGTGTTCGCAGAGAGACGCGCCGGGGCTTGGGACGTACTGGCGACGGCTGGCGGCGACACAGTTTGGTTGCGCGCTGCGGCTCCTCCTTGCTGGTGAGCAGCGGCACCCTTCTGGTTGTTGTTGTTACCGGTCAGCTTCCAGCAGTCTTGAATCATGTGCCCAGTCTTCTTGCAGTACTTGCAGAAGAGTCTTTTCTTGTCCGGTGGCGCTTGAGCGTAAAAGGCGATCTTCTCCTTCTTGTTGCCTCTTTCGTTGTACAGGTCGATTTCCTTCTGCTCGGAGAGAAGCGTGGAGCAGAGGGCAGTTTCACTGAGAGTGCCTTGTGTGCGAAGGAGGGACTTGCATTGACGCCATTCCGGGCTCAATCCAGCAATGATGATGGTGACGAATATGTCGTCAGGGAAGTTGCCGCCGCTTTTCCTGAATTGGTCTCTCAGGTGCCTGCAGCGGTTGATGTATGGTCCGGCCTTTTCGCCGGGAAACATTTTGACGTTGTTTAGCTGGTTGAGCAGGCGACTGAGTGTCACCGAATCTGTTGCCATGTGGCAGGTGCGCAGGTGTTCCCAGGACTGTTGCGCGGGCGCCCACTCGTTTTTGAAGGGGCGAATGCTCAGCTGTTCTTCGGGCGACAGGTTCCGAATCAGGACGGTGAAGGCCAGGAGCGATTCGTTGTAATATTCCGTCTTCTCCTGAGGTGAGCCGTTTGCTGGGAAAGCGTATGATCCGTCGTAGTACATCCAGATCTGAGCGCCCTGAGCTAGCAGCTCGAATTCGAAGCTCCAGGTGTAGAAGTCTTGTCCATCGAAGGGCTTGGTCGTCCTGAGCTTTGATGTCGAGGGGAACTTGCTCTGCATTGAAGCCATTGCCTCGTAATGTGTTTGTTGTGCTTGAGCAGATCCTTGAGCTCCGCGGCTATCGAAGGTGAAGGATCGTTCAGATCCAGCTCCTTGAGGATCGGGAGGTCTTCGGGCGTAACTTGAGCCGTCAATGCTCATTGGCTGGTGGCTCTCCAGTGCGCTGATGCAGGAGATCAACTGCTCGAGGAGCGCTGTGTCCACGGTCGTCGTAGTAGAGGCGACATTGGTGGAGGGTTGCACTGGATTTTCTCCAGCCTCTCCGCAGTCTGCGCCTGACATGTTGATGCCCTTGATGTCGTTTGATGTTGAGATTAATTTATAAAGAAGCTTTGTTGGAAGCCCCTTTAGCAGATCCTATAATCCAAACTAGCTCTCATACCATGTTAGAGTGAGGACCTTGGATAGAATAGGAGGTGCTTTAGTAGAGTTGGTAGCGGAAGTCTTTATAAGAACTCTGATCATAGTGAATGAAAATGACCAAGTTAATTAAAAGATAGAATACAAGGGATATAAATAGTCCTAATCTAGCCATGTACTCTAAGGGGTACATTCTCTTATTATAGCTGTTTACAGGCATTTCTACAGTGACTCTGACTGTTGTACTCCCTTCTTGTTACCGAGTCGCTGCATGTAACCTGTACGGTTACGCCCGTTGCCATTCCTCGATGGTAAGTCAAGCGTCGGTCCAGATGGTCAACAGTCGCAACAGTTGACTCTTGCGACTGTTGACCTTCCTGCCCTCGATACGGGCTGATCCGATACTGCGGTTGTTGCTGCTTCGACAGAGTCAGGTGCGATACTACTGCACCTACGGGAATGCTAAGTGTAATTCCCTTCACACTCCAACAAGGTCGATGAGTAGAAAACCGTCGATGTCGGTGAAATTGATAACGACCGTTCATCGTGCTGTCAGGGTCTGACGAGGCTGTTAGGAAATTGCCAAGTGCTCTTTCTCCCCCCCCTTCGAAAAATGGACTGCCATGCCACCTCAAGATCTCCGCGTGGCAGCATCGATCACTCTCCTGCTGCAGTATCTCCCGTTGTCAGCAGCTGCGAGCCGAAAATGCTGTCTGTTTTGTCTTGTTGCTGTGGCAAAATCCTCGCTGTCACTGCTCCAGCTGTCAGCACCTCCGGCGGTCCTGTCGTCACCCGCCGAGGCCTTTGTCGCATTGCTCCGGAAACTCCCGGGCAGAGGCGAAAACGGTTGCTCCTTTTCCCCTTGACATCGCAAATATTTTTTCGAAGTTGAACTGGAACTGTCGATAACGTCAGCTACCTCGGCGATGTTGTCGTGACTCGCCGAAACCTTCGGGGTAGAGGCGAAAACGCTGTCCTTCCTCCCCCCCACCTGCTGCGATAAATTTCACCGATGTTGCGGCTGGTACCCCCGAACGGAGTCGGAATTAACTGCCAATCGTGTTCCCGTCGGTTTTGTGCGCTTAACCAAGCGCCTCTGCATCCCCGCCGTTTCGAACGGAACTGCTGACCGTTGCCGCCGGACTCTGCTAAGACCCAGCTCCCAGTACTGCTGATGAAACCCGTAAGTGTCGGTGCCGAAAATCCTCGTACGCTTGGTCAGCTGCAGGTTGTCCCCTTGAAGAACCGGTGTATCTAGTGTGCCCACCCATCGCCACTCTCATCGCCTGTGGTTAACCACACTAGCAACCCACCAAAAGGGAGGCGCTTTTCTATGTGGAACCCAGAACTGTGGGTCTACCAGGACCGAATTTCACGGAACCTAGCCGCATCAACGCCGCAGATCTCGCTGTAGGATTTCCCCAGATGGCCTCGAAGTATACCGTAAAACTCTCAAACAGCTGGCGAGCAGACGTTCACCCGTCGCCCACCGTCGAAATTGCACCCGAAAATCATGGTTGCGGAATCAAGCCCCGAAGTATTTTCTGCCTTGTAGCCCCGACGTTTCCGCCATAACCCTGGTACTCCGACGTTCACCCATCTTCATACCCGTCGAAATTACTTAGCAAATCCCAGGCATCCTTGGCAATACACCCCTCGCCGCGCCTCCATGTAACAATATCAAACCCTTTCGGGTGTCTACCGAATAGACTCTGAAATTCGCGGTGGAGTGGTGTACGGGCTCAGCCTATCACTCAAGTAGCTTGAAGCGGCACCCGCAACTTTCCCTCCTTTTGTAATTTTCACCCCCCGACAATTTCGCTTGCCGCCGTTCACCCAACGTCCGCTTTTGTCGGATGAGGTATTCTCCGTGTTGACCCACGATTTTTCTGGCGTTCGATGAAGGCGCGAACGCAATCGTAGTCGGAGCGAGTTTATCATATCAAACTCTCAACCGGCCGCTTCGCTGCCCACCGTGCCTATCGCTGTTAAAACTCCGCAGCTTCGGGAAACTCCGTCTTCGCTGCTACACCGTCGTCGGGTAGACCGTTGAATCAGGAGATACACCGCCAGCTGCCACAACTTCCTCAACTCCGACATTTTCGGCGGAGTATTGTTGCCGATGATCCGTTTTTGTCGGGGCCGAAACAGTGTCGCATCCTTGAATTTTTCTTGAACGCCCTGCTGTTGAACCAGCGCCACCCACGCCTTTCTAACCAGCACTGGGCTAAAACACAGGGCCCCACCTTTTTCGTCCAGGTGCCAACAGGACTTACGTATTGCCTTCGAGGCAACCTGGTGTGAGGTATGTGAAACGTCGGTAGACTTTGGCCGGTAGGGAGCTCCTTCTGCTACCGCCGCTTAGCCGCGAAACTTGGCCTCAGCAAAAAGTCGTCGTAGTAGGTCGTTTCCTCCCCTCCTGAAGCTCGAAATCCGTTTCTCTCGCCAGACCCGTATTTGTCGCAACTCCGTTTATTGTAGCCGGTAGACTAGGAGAAATTCGCGAGTCTAGACGCTGCGCCAAACCGTTGTCCCGTCGGTGTACTGCCCTGTCTGCGGCGCAACTTCCCTTGATCAGGGGGAAACTGTGTCGCCTGAAGTACAGTGTCGGCTGCTGCTGTAGCTCCGAAAATTTCGGCCGACTGTGTTGCAGGCGCAGAAGTGACCCTAACGCGAACAGTCTAGTCGTAGGCGGCCTTTTCCGATATTTTCGGCGGGTTGAAAATAACTTCCGTCCCACACTGTGCCGCTCCTGCCGAAAAACGCCCACGACGCACCCTCCTGCAGCAACACCTGCCGCACCCGGGCGGGACGACGGTGACCCCCGATTTCTTCGGGCAGTCGCCACGCCGCCTAACCTCGCCGTCGATTTTTCTTTCACAAATCACACATTGCGCCTGGCTGCTCGCACAACAGTCGTTTTCCACGGACTGCTACCCGAAATCTTCGCGCACGGTGACAATGCGCCACTTGCCGAAGACCTCCAGCAGGCTCATGCGCAATGTGACGAAGACACTTCAACGCCACTTGCTGCATGCAGTCCACTCCGATGTTTTCGTGCGCGGTTGACGACCACGTGAAGAATGTCAACCCGCACCACGTTGCTTCCGACAATTTCGGACGTGCGCCGACGACGAGCCTGTCGACGTCAGCCGCTACACAGAAATAACTCCGAAATTGACGAAAACCAGCACAGTTAACTCACGCATTAAATGCGACGACAGCAAAAGCTGTCCGCCACCCAGGGGGAGGGAGGCCACGGTCCATCTCGACCGTCGAGGGCAAGGATCCGTCGGTGCAGCAGGAGCGCCCGTAAAAACATGGCCGCTAGGAGCAACTATCCGTTCTCCTGGCCGGCTACTGCGCTGCTCCTGTCACCACGGCATCCTTCCCTACCCCCCCCCCCCCCCCCCCGAGGGGTAATACACTCTAAAAAACGGGGAAGCTAGGAAAGTAGCTCTGATACCAAGTGTTATGAGTTGTACTAAACAGAGTGCGCGAAAGACTTCTATAAAGAGATTGTGATTACAGAATTACTGAATCAGCATTGAATGAACAAGAGAAGCATTTATAGGACGAATGCGTGCTAGGCGCGGACCTCGGGACGTGCGAGGATTGGATGTGTCGCGATTGGTGCGGAGCGACTCGGGAGTGGTTCGGGCCGAAATGTAGGCCGAACCGGAATCTGACGCGAAGAGCTCGGGGCTGTCCTCGCTAGGAGCAGCCTCTACAGTAATGAATTGCATATTCATTACAATAGCGAAGTGGATAACGCGGTGTAAGTACAATGTATGGAGGCTTAAAATAAAATGAGTTTTTTTTTTCCGGGGGGGGGGGGGGGGGGGGGTGGTGGTGGCGGGGGGGGGGGGGGGAGTGCGCTTCTAGTTGAGTACAATGTATAAGCGCATGCGCCTGTAATACGTTAATAATAAAGTTTGTTTATTTTTTATACCAAAATGAAGCTCTCAATAAGGCGAGCACACTCGAACCACGTTCGCGTGGGTTCTTATATGAAAAAACGTCAGAAAATGGCAGCGATTCGGATTTCCACCGCACAGTTGAGTCCATCAAACGTGCCAGCGCTAACTCGAGACTGGTGAAATCGTCCCGATCCCTCTAGAAGAGGGTCGAATATTCCCTGGCAGCGCAGCGTATTTCGGGCCACGCATGGTCCTCTGCAGGCTCAGGCGAGGGTTTCCCGTCATTCATTAACGAGGAACCCGACCCGAGCCGCCAACCTGACGGGGTCCTCTCCCTTTGCCCATTACTGCACCCGTTCTTGCATCTTTTCTTCATTCTCTCAGGAATTAACTGGCACACACATTCTTTTCAAGAAGCGTCCTAGGCCCCCGTTTAGAGTAACCGAGGACGGCTGGTATAGCTGTGTTCCACCTGAACCTCCTGAGCCACCACAACCATCTGCGCCACCTGCACACCTTGCTCCTTCTGCTCCTCCGGCGCCTCCCATTCCTCCTGCCCCTTCGAGTCCGCCTGCTCCAGCATACACGGGCAATGGGCCCGTCCTCACACTCCTGCTGTCAAATGTTATATTTGTGTTGTAGGCTGTAGTGAGGCACACTGTTTTCAGTTATTAACATGGTACCCGAGTAGGTTTGTTTTGGCTGCGTTGCTGCCACTCTGCGCGCACTGCCCTACCGTTGTGCTACTGCCGTTGCTGCTGCACTGCCCCGCACTGCCCCGCGCTGTCACGCTACCCTACACTGCCCCGCGCGCGCTGTCCTGCGCTGGCTCCCGCGCGCTACCTCGCGCTGCCCCGAGCGCGCTGCTTCGCACTGCCTCCCGCGAGATGCCCCGTGCTGCCCTGCGCGTGCTGCCTCGCACTGCCACCGTGCCCTGCGCTTGTTGCCCCGAGCGCGGCCGCGCTGCCGTTCGCGCCGCCGCCCACGCTCCCCCAGTGCGCTGCCCCACCGCTGTCGCGCTGCCGCCCGCGCCGACGCGTGCGCTGCCCCACCACGCTGCCGCCCGCGTTGCATCCTGTCCTGCGACACTGCTGCCCGCGCCACCGCCTGCGCTGCAGCTCGCGCACCACCGGCTGCCGCCAGCTGCCCGCTGCTGCCCGTGCGCCGCCCCGCACTACCGCCCGCTGGCCGCCCAATGCCGCGCCGCCTGCAGCCGCGCTGCGGCCGCCGCACCGCCCTGCCTCCTGCCGCACCGCGCCGCCCTGCCGAGCCGCGCTGCAATGCACTGCACTGCCGAGTTGCGCCGCGCCATGCCGCGCCGCCCAGGTGAGCCGCGCCGCGCCGCACCGCCCTGCCGAGCCGCACCGCGCCGTGCCGCGCCGCCCTGCCTACTGCCGCGCCGCGCCTTGCTGTCGCTCTGCGTGCTGCCGAGCCGCTCACCTACTGCCTTGCTCTACCCTGAGCCGCGGTCCGTGCCTAATTCTGCGGCTAGTTCCTAGTGCTGCTGTTTGACCTAGTTTCTACCATGGCGAATGTCACTGTCCTTACGCTTGAAGCAGAGGGGCGCCCTATAGAGTTCGAGTCCTGGCTAGAGGACCTCCACTTGTACCTGCAGAGTGTAACCAAGGATGATGCCTCGCTGTTTGAGCACACGTCGGGGTACCTCAAGACCCTCAAGCCTCCAGTAGAGCCTGCCGCTGACGCTGCAGAGGATGTGCTGAAGAAGTACCGCGCTGACCGCCTTGTCTACACGCAGTGGGCGGCACGCGATGCCACTACTACACTTGCAGTCCGCGCTCACCTCTCGCCCGACCAGAGGGCCCACTTTCGCCAGGTGAAGTCGGCCCAGGCGTTCTATGCCGCTGTAGTTAAGCGCGACTCCTCCCCCTCTTCTGCCACTCTAGGCCGTCTTGCGCTGCCATTTCTCTTCCCTGAGCTGTCAGACTTTGTCACTGTAGCTGGCCTCATGACCCATCTCCGCTCTCTTGATACTCGCTACCATGCTGCTCTCCCGCCAAAGTTTTTGGCTGAGAACCAACCCCCCATGTACCTCACTCTGTACTTCCTCGTAACTCGCCTCCCTGACACCCTTCGTGCTGTTCGAGACCACTTCTTCTCCCTAGACCCCACTAGTCTCACCCTTGAGTCGTTTGAGACTCGTCTCCTTGAGGCTGAGACCAGTGCCCGCGCTGTAGCTGCCTCTCATGGCATCCCTAGCACCTCCTTCTTTGAGGGGTGTGCTCCCTCCCTTCTCGCGTCCTATGTTGCCTCTGCTGCTGCTGTTGACTTCCTTGGTGCTGAGGAGGTCGGTGCGGCGTCCGCTCCTAGCGGAAGGCGCGGCAGGGGTGGGCGTGAGAGGAGTAGGGGTGGTAGGGGTGGTGGAGGTGGCGGAGGCGGTGGGGGGGGCGGGGGTGGTGGGGGCAGCGGGGGTGGCGGGGATGGCGTAGGAGGTGGGGGTGGTGGTCGTGGTGGAGCTGGCGGGGGTGGTGGCGCTGGTGTGGCGTCTGGTGGAGCTGCGACTGGTGGAGCAGCAGGTGGAGGTGGTGGCCCTAAGGGTTGACTGCAGCAGCAGCAGCAGCCGCGTCGGCAGGAGACTCCTTCGCCGCAACAGCTTCGTGAGTGGGTGGCTCAGCGGGGCTCCACAGGTGGTGGTGGCTCTGGTACTGGTCCTTGCCCGTACATGCGTCGCACTGGCCCTCGGGCCGGCGACGCCTGCGGCAAGTTGGGGCACGGTGAGGCTCGTTGTTTCTGCCGCCTCGAGGACGCATTTTGTGGAGAGTTCGGTGAGTAGGCCAGGGTCCCTGACAGGCAGTTTTCACGTACAGCCACCCGTCTTATCCTTTCCTCCCTCAGGTGTGTCGCACGTAACCCCACTCCCCTCGGTTGTGCCTTTGGAGCTCTCCTCAGACTCCTCTGGCCCGACTGAGGAGGGTGACCCTGCTGCTGATGACACATCAGCCTCTCGTCGCTCGTCGCGCTTGGAGACACCTCCGGGCTTTCCACTGCGGAATTTCTCACCTCCTCTGTAGCCTGTCGGTGTGGACTCCGGGGGCCTTGGTGCTGTTGGGGTTGGTGACGCTGGGGCACTGGTTCTGGGGGTGCTGAGAGTCCTCTTGTTGGTGTGGTCGAGGGTACTGCTGCAGGAGGTTCTGAGGGTGCGTTGCAGCCACTGCCGCGACGGCCATTGTTCTAGGAGCAGCAGCCGTTGTCGCCGCCGCTTCCTGGTGCGGCTGCTGGAGGTTCTGGGGGTGCTGTCTCTGGAGGTCCTGCCACTGGGGGTGCTGTCGGTACTAGTGCTGGAGGTGGAGGTGCTGGAGCTGGAGGTGCTGGTGCTGGAGCTGGAGGTGCTGACACTGGAGATGGAGGTGCTGGAGCTGGAGCTGGAGGTGCTGGAGCTGGAGCTGGAGGTGCTGCCACTGGAGCCGGAGGTGCTAACTCTGAGGGTGTTGGTCGTGCTGGCGCTGGAGGCGTTCCTGGGACTGGCGGTCTTGGGAGCTGAGTCTGGGGGTGCGTCGCAGTCGCTGCCGCAACGGCTGTTGTTATGGGAGCAGCAGCCGTTGTCGCTACCTGAGTCAGCAACAGCAACAGCAGCCGCCGCAGCAGCAGCCGCCCCAGCCACCACTTTTGCAGCAGCTGTTCCCCCCTGTGAGTGGCCGTCGGGCCCTTGGACTTCCCTCACCTCCTCCTGTCCGCTCCCTGTCTCCCCCTGCCTTCGGTCCTATGTTTCCTCCTTTGGACGTGTCACCAGCTGTTTACTCTCCTCCTCGTTTCCCGTCTCCTCCTCCTGTTGTCCCACACGACTAGACCGTTCATTGTCGCCCGCATTCTCGTCCCTCGTCTCTGTTTGAGGACCTCCGCACTACCTTGTTTCGTTCCAGTCCTCTTTGTTCTCCGCCTGAGTCTATTCTCCCGTCACCTCCTGAGTCGTCTCTCACTGTCTCCTCTCGCCCTATCTCTGACTACCACCGTGCTGCTCGCCCTATTGTCTCACCTCTTCTTGCCTCTCTTGTCACCAACTCCCCTGCCTCTCCGTCGTCTGTCTCAGCTCTTACTGCCGCTGTCGGTGACTTTGCTGCCACCTACTGCCTTGACTACGCCACCCGTGTGGTGGAAACCCCACCTACCCGTCCTCTGTACGCCGGGGGTGAGTCTGCACTTGACTGTGACGTCCTAGAGGACAGGCAGTTTGAGCTGGAGTTTTTGGCAGCCTCTTCTCGCTCTCTCTGTGTCATGCTGCTATTCCCTGAGCGAGACTCCGACGCCCTTGACATAGCGAATCCTCGCACGTACCGTGAGGCAGTGTCAGGGTAGTGGGCCTCTCAGTAGAAAGCGGCCATGGACTCAGAGATGGTGCCTTGGAGATCTACAGGCACTTACGTCAACGCAGTTCCCCCTCCCAAGGGGAATGTTGTCGATGGCACGTGGCTCTTCAAGGTGAAGCGGCCGCCTGGATCACCGCATGTGTTCAAGGCGCGCTACGTGGCTAGGGGCTTCAGTCAGCGTCAGGGAGTTCACTTCTTCCAAACCTTCGCCCCGACCCCGAAGATGACTACTCTTCGGGTTGTACTTAAAGTAGCAGTACAGCGAGACTACGAGGTGCACTCCCTCAACTTCTCCACCGCCTTTCTCCAGGGCCGCCTGCACGAGGAGATCTGGATGGGACGTCCTCCTGGCTTCACTGGCACTTTCCCACCTGGGACCCAGTGGAGCCTAAGGCGACCAGTCTAAGGTCTCCGTCAGTCGCCCCGTGCATGGCACGACACGCTACGCACCACTCTTGCTGACCTTGGGTTCCGCCCTTCGTCCGCCGACCTGTCGCTGTTTGTTCGCAGAGGCTCCATTCCTTTCTTCGTCCATGTCTACGTCGACGACTTGGTCTTCGCTACAGCTAACATGGTTGGTCTGGCTGAGGTGAAGTCCAAACTGCAGAAGAGACACATGTGCACTGACCTCGGTGAACGGCGCCGCTACCTAAGCCTGCAGACCACCAGGGATAGAGCCGCTCGCACCATCACTCTGACTCAGTAACACATGGTGGAGCAGGTCTTTCGGCGGTTCGTATTTCAGTTCTCCACCACACAGCCCACTCCTCTTGCTATATAGACCACTGACTCACCGGCCCTTTTCCTGTCGAGCTCTTTGAGTCCAGTGGTCCCTACGCAGAGCTTGTGGGCTGCCTCATGTACATGATGACTTGTACTCGTCCAGACCTCACCTTTCCCCTCAGTGTCCTCTCTCGTTTTGTTGCGACTGGGAGACACCGTCCTCTTCACTGGACGGCTTCAAGGGTGGCGAAGTACCTGGCAACTACATCAGGCATGGGGCTTGTGCTTGGAGGGAGAGAGCCAGTTGTGCTGACCGGTCACTGCGACTTCCTATGCCAACGCCGTTGAGACCCAGCGATCTACACAGGGTTACTGCTTCAGCTTGGGCGCTGGTGCTATGCCGTGGAGGTCTACTCGGTCGTCGTCTGTGACAAAGTTTAGCGAAGAGGCAGAGATCTACGTTGGTGCTATGGCTGTGCAGGAGCTTCGTTGGTTGACCTTCTTGCTCACCGACCTTGGTGAGAGGCCTCGCTCTGCTCCGTCCTTGTTTGCTGCCAACAAGGCCATGATCCTCCTTTGTTGAGAGCCTCGACTAGAGAGCAGAGTGAAGCACATTGACGTGAGGTACTTTCTCCTACGAGAGCTGCAGCGACGCGGCCAGGCACGTGTAGATTTTGTGGCCTCGGTGACCAACACTGCAGACATCTTCACCAAGGTTCCTCCGCCTGGTGACCACCACATGTTTAGTCTGCAGTTAGGTCTTGTTGAGGCCGGCCCTCGACTGCTGTAATCTTGCCTATTGTTTCTTGCTCTGTGTGTCCTTGCCTTTACATATACTTGTGAACTCTTGAACTGGCCTTGTGTCCCCTTGCTTGTGCCCGGACTATGTGGTGACTTCGTGATCCACCCTGAGCTTTGTATTGTTGCTTCTCTTGACTGGTCTTGTGACCATCTGCGTTTCTTGCTCTCTCGTGCTGTCCCTCACTTAGCCTATTGGGGTGTGTCAAACTATGTATATATATATATATTGTTAGGCTGTAGTGATGTACGCTTTAGGGGGGTACAACACATTAGGGTTCCATTTTTGTATCACCCATGCCGTCTAATCCAATCATTCCGCTGTTCTGCCCCTAAAAGCTCCTTCTATGCCGCAACCTTCTCCGACCTCACCCTCCTGGACCTCCCTGCACCGCACTGCACCGCATTGCACTTCCCGGCACCACCAGGTGTGGCGCATGCTGCCGGCCATCGAGACCCGTGTCTTTACACAGGTCGAAGACCCAGTCATCCGCCAAACTCTCATGTCCGCCTTGCTCTTCTCCTCCTAGCTGCTTCTGCTCGTGGGGGGGTGCTTCTCTGCCCACATGGGCTACCTTTGTGCCCGTTCCTGCTGCTCTGATCCTAGCTACTGCTGCTCTACCCTTAGGGACTGCTGCTCTGCCCAAACGGGCTGCTTCGCTGCCCTGAGCCGCTGCTGCTCTGCCCATAAAGGCTGCTGCTCTGCCCCTAACTGCTGCTCTGGCCCTATTGTCTATTGTAGGACATTCCGTGTGTCGCGTAGTCCAATTGAATGTGTCCCTCATCTGCACATATCCACTGTCAGGATTCAGGAGCTGCTGGCCCATTACAGGCTCATATGCATGCATGATGGTTGCTGGTTGCTTGCTACTCTTCTGTTCCACTCCCGGGGCCTCAGTGCCTCACTCGCGCCCGCAATGCATCAGAAAAGGACTACAATTGCAACTCGTGTACGGTATGCTCCTTGAAGAACGTATGTGATTGTGGTAGCAAATTAACAGCCACAAGCACGGTATCCAAAGCACGCACCATGGCTATGCGACTTGTGGCTAACTACCGGTACGGGTACATACGCTGTCCAGCGTGCAGTAATAACAATAAAAGTAGAACAGAACATGCAAGGGGCAGTGCTAGTCTAAACTGTGCCCTCACACATTAAGAAACAGCAACAGGGGTTGGCCACCTGAAATGACCTGGAACCAATCAACACCCACATGCCAGGCCTTCACCCATGGCAGCTACTGCATGACTCTCAAACTTCTAACTCAGGTACCAAATTAAGATCCAGTGCATGCCGTATGCCGAAACTCAAGCACCACAACAGTTGGGTCCAGCCTTGGTCGTTTCGCAAGCGTCAGTCAGTTGGGCACGAGAACGCAGTCAATGACATGCCCCTTAACATACTTGCCGTTGAACAGCTCCTCGTGTCCACCTGCGCCCAAAACAGCTGCTGCGCTCCCGGGCTGCTTCATTCCACAAGCGTCAGTTGGGAACTAGAACGCAGTCAATCACATGCGCCTTCACATACTTGCCGTTGAACAGCTTCCTCGTGTTCACCTGCGCCCAAAACAGCTGCTGCGCTCCCGGGCTGCTTCATTCCACAAGCGTCAGTTGGGAACTAGAACGCAGTCAATCAGATGCGCCTTCACATACTTGCCGTTGAACAGCTTCCTCGTGTTCACCTGCGCCCAAAACAGCTGCTGCGCTCCCGGGCTGCTTCATTCCACAAGCGTCAGTTGGGAACTAGAACGCAGTCAATCACATGCGCCTTCACATACTTGCCGTTGAACAGCTTCCTCGTGTTCTCCTGCGCCCAATACAGCTGCTGCGCTCCAGGGCTGCTCACCACCACGCTCGTCCCGGGATACCAATACCAACTGGCCCTTCATTATGCTCTTCTTCGCTGCAGTGTGTATCTTGCTGCGGTTGGGCAGGCCTTTAAGCTGCGCAAGGCTGTAATGTCCTGCTAAAATGTGATATTCTGCGAGCTGTTGACGATCGGCAGCAGAGACCTGCGGTCGGAAAGCTGCTTTTGCCCAAGCAAAGTCGGTAGGTGCGAGGAAGGTTAACTGCTCGTAGCCTGCGGAGAAAGCAATATCAGGGACGGACTTTGTTGCGGACAGGGGGAAAGTGAGGTGGGTCGTAGGGAAGAGCACTGAATGTCAGAGGTCCACTGGTGATCCCCGATTGATCCTAGGGAAGGGTTATAGGCACGTTGGCCTGGGGGGTTATGGGCGCACTGACCCGCAACTTAACAAGCCCTTTTATCCCAATGGTCTAATGATTGGGATTCTGACACTGAAGTCGGCCTGTTTATAAAAATCTGTATAACCAACTGTTCCCGGTAGCCTGCCGAAGAGGCAGCGTCAGGGACAGTCTCTGGTGCGGACATGGGAGGTGGAAGGTGGGGGGGGGGGGGGGGGGGGGGGGGGGGGGGGGGGGGGGGGAGTGGGGAGAGGAGAGAAGTGAGGTGGACAGGGAGGGGTAAAAGGTGAGGTGCGACTTAGGGAAGAGGTGTAAAGCCCAGTCCTGTTAATTCTGAACAACTAACTACTCCTGGAATCCTGCAGAGAAAACAGCGTCAGAAACTTTCTCTGGAGCGGATAGGGAGGAGGGTCGGTGGGATGGGTGTAAGGAAGAGGAGTCATACTATTTCAGGTGGCATGAGCATGGTGAGTTCTGGGTGTCACATCAAGAGGAGACAACATTGGAAACCTCCTCTGCCAAAGAGAGGGAGTGGGTGTGGGGACGAAGGTGATGGGAGAAAAACAACCAAATGGTGTTTGGGGAGGGAGGTGAGGTCCCTGTGTTCT
The DNA here is from genome assembly GCA_947471745.1 of Closterium sp. Naga37s-1. NCBI lineage: Eukaryota > Viridiplantae > Streptophyta > Zygnematophyceae > Desmidiales > Closteriaceae > Closterium > Closterium sp. Naga37s-1. The sequence goes on from CANJKZ010000004.1 coordinate 1,669,191, forward strand.
TAGGAAGTATGCGTGTGGGAACAAGGCAATGCTGGAGTGGTCTGAATCAGTAAAGTACAAAACGTGCTCAGCAGGACTGAAACCGGCGCGGGCAGAGCCCAACAGATTTCTAGTCTGTCCCGTTAACCATATTCTAAGGACACTGTTTTCGCCAAGATACTTATGCTGCATTTGATCTATTACTTCCAAAACATCAACTATTATATAGCAATTTGGGTTAAGAGGCATGTAACGCATGCATGTTGTTGTGATTAACATTCTAACATACATATAATACATCGCATTGCAGCCGATACATCACATTGCACCTGCCAATGCCCATAAAACTAGGAGTCTGAATGCGCCTCCTCACTCGTATGTCAGTTATCCATAAAGATACGTCGCGCCGCGCCGCCACTCTAGGAGGGGATGCAGAGGGGCATGCCGGCGAAGAGGCTTTGGGAGCGGCACATCCAGCCGCGGTTGAGTTCGCCCACGAGCGGCGGCTGGCGCTGGAACTGCACCACCACCAGCGACGCACAGCTGTCCCCCGCCCCCACCGTGTACCGCCGGTTTGCCACCGTCTTCGACCGCGCCTTACCGCACGCCACCGCTCCCAACGGCGTGCCAGCGACACAAATCTGGGGGGTTGGAGAGAGAGAGAGGGAGGGAGGGAGGGAGGGAGGGAGGGAGGGAGGGAGGGAGGGAGGGAGGGAGGGAGGGAGGGAGGGAGGGAGGGAGGGAGGGAGGGAGGGAGGGAGGGAGGGAGGGAGGGAGGGAGGAGGGAGGGAGGAGGGAGGGAGGGAGGGAGGGAGGGAGGGAGGGAAGGATAGTGCGAGACTTGAGCGAGGTGCCTCAAAAGGCAAGTTTTGCCCTGCTTGGTCCTTAGTGCCAGACCGTCAACACCACACCGCTAGCGCCAACCCCCTATGTGTTGTTGGCCCGGCTTGCTGCTGACTGGATTATAAGGGCATGCTTGTATGGTGCGTAGCACAACTTGAAAACCTACCAGTTTTCTAGTCGACTCAAAAGTCGAGCCAAGACACGCCCTACCTGTTGAAACTAGTCAGTTTCTCACAAATCGCGAGGAGCCCGCTTGTTGAAACCCAGCTCCTCAAGCCACCCTCCATTGCACATAGCCCCACCCCACCTAGGAATAGGTACCTCGGAGGCGGTGAGCGAGCCGAGGGTGTCGCAGTTGATCCCCGGGTTGAGGCGGTAGAGGTCGAACCACGTCATGCCGTAGTTTGCGACGGCGCTGGCGCACGTGAACAACTGGCTGACTGGCTGATACTCCGTGCACAGGTTGTAGTCCGCTGCTCCTGACACGGCATCTCCAACTTGGATGCAGATCTGAGGGAGAGATGGGGAGCGGAAAGGAGGAGAGGGGAGCGGGTGAACCACTGGCCGAGACATGCCGTAGTTTGCGACGGCGCTGGCGCACGTGAACAACTGGCTGACTGGCTGATACTGCGTGCACAGGTTGTAGTCCGCTGCTCCTGACATGGCATCCCCCACCTGAATGCAGATCTGTGGATGTGAGGAGGGAAGAGGAGGTGATGGGAGGGTAGAAGGGGGTAGGTGAACCACTGGCTGACTGGCTGATACTCCGTGCACAGATTGTAATCCGCTGCTCCTGACACCGCGTCTCCCACAGATCTGCGGAAGGGGGGAAGGGAGGGGAGGAGAGGGTGAGGGAAGGAACAAAAGGGCAAGAGAGGGATAGAGATGCCTGAGGGGAGAGGGGAGCGCGTGAGCCAATCGCTGACGTTAACGCTTGTGCTGGCGAGGCAAGCACACTTAAAGCCCATGATACGCCCTTCACTCCCCACTCCCCTCACCCGCTGGTTGGGCACCAGGGCTGTGCAGTCGAGGTTGGGGTTGATAATTGCCGAAGTGCTTAAAGCCTTTGCTACCCCCACTCTCCCCCACTCCCCCGCCTGCCACACCTGTAGCCCTTCTTCCCACCGCTCTCCCCACCTGCTACACCACTGGAACCACTCTGCACCACTCCCCTCACCTGCTGGTTGGGCACCAGGGCTGAGCAGTCAAGGCTGGGGTTGATGGTCGTGACGTCGATGCCAAAGCGGGTGTTGATGGGATCACAGCTCCTTGCTGCTGCATCCGCCTGTGGGGAGCGGGGAGTGGGACGGACAGGGGAAGAGGTGGGGAAGGAACCGATGGGATCACAGCTCTTTGCTGCTGCATTCGCCTGGGGGGAATGAGGATGAGACAGCAGTTAAGAGGGGAGAGAAATGAGCGTTGACAGGTGGTGTGTATGAGACTGGTCTGATAGAGGAAAGCGAGTGACAAAGGATGCAGCTGGGCGACTTGTAACACACCTGGATGACATGTAACGCACCTGGGAGACATGTAACGCACCTGGGTGACAGTGTAGCGCACGCGGCAGACTTGAGCCGAGGAGGGAATGGAGATGTTGAGAACCTGACCCGCCTTGAGATTGTCACAGTCCACTCCCTGGTGAGAGAGAGAGGGGTGGAGGGGAGAGGAGGGGGACGGAAAGGGGGGAGGGTAGGCATGGATGAAGTTGAGATGTTGAGCAGCTGACCCGCCTTGGGATTGTCGCAGTCCACTCCCTGGTGAGAGAGAGAGGGGAAAGGGATAAGGAAGGTGAACAGGGATAGAAAGGATGGATGGAAGGGGTGGATGGTAGGGATGGATGGAGATCTTGAGCATTTGACATGCCTTGAAATTGTCGCAATCTGGGCCCTGGTGGTGGGGGGTTGAGGTTGGAGGGGTAGGGGAGAGTAGAGCAGGGGAAGAGATAGGGAAAGTCCACTCAGTGCTCTTACCTCGTTCTGCTGTAGGATCTGCTCTGCTCTCATCCCAGACCTCTGCTCTCATCCCAGACCTCTGCTCTCATCCCAGACCTCTGCTCTCATCCCAGACCTCTGCTCTCATCCCAGACCTCTGCTCTCATCCCAGACCTCTGCTCTCATCCCAGACCTCTGCTCTTATCTCTCGCCTCTTATTGCTGTAGGAACAGCTCTCATATCTCTTATCACTCTTACATCGTTCTGCGGCGCCTCAGAAGCTATCTCTCATCCCTCCTCTCACATCGTTCTGCAGGAGGAACTGCTCTGCTCTCAGTTGTCTCATCATTAGGATCGATCATTGATGGTACCTCGTTCTGCTGTAGGAACTGCTCCTGGGTGAGGCCGATGAAGCCAGAGATGGCACCACATGTCTCCCCCCCCTGCACTGTGTACGTGCCTTGCACTGCTGCTGCTGTACTCCCAGACATCTCTGCCATGCCACATATGGGATGGGAGGAGAGGAGAGGAGAGGAGAGGAGAGGAGAGGAGAGGAGAGGAGAGGAGAGGAGAGGAGAGGAGAGGAGAGGAGAGGAGAGAAGAGAAGAGAAGAGAAGAGACGAGAAGAAATAGGAAAAGAAGAAAGAAAAAGAATTGAGCGTGCTGGGCTTCGGTTACCAGGCACGCAGGTGGCCTGGCCAGAAGCGAGCGTGCTGGGCTTGTAGTTGGGCGGGCAAAGGCACGAGTAGCCACCATTCCACCACTACACTTCCCTCCCAGTCCCACTCTCCCCTCCCTCCTCCCCAAACCCCCGCCACACCCCCAGCTCTCAGCTCACCAGGTGTAGAGAGGGTATTTTTGAGACGTCTCAAAAACACACTCCCAGCTCTCAGCTCACCAGGCGCGCAGGTGGTCTGCCCAGAAGCGAGCGTGCTCGGCTTGTAGCTGGGCGGGCGGAGGCCTCCTTCCCAGCCCCACTCTGTCGATGCTACTTTTGAGAGTTCTCAGAAGTAACAACTTTTGAGGCGCCTAAAAAATGCTACTTTTGAGAGTTCTCAGAAGTAACATCAACATAGCTTGTAGTCGGGCGGAAAGAGGCCTCCTTCCTTCCCAGCCCCACTCTCCCCTCCCTCCTCCCATAGCATACAACGTTCCCCCTAGCCTCACCAGGAACGCATGTAATTTGGCCAGAGGCGAGAGTGCTGGTCTTGTAGTTGGGCGGGCAGAGGCACGAGTAGCCGCCGTCGCCGCTGTTGATGCACTGCCCCACGACGCAGGGGTTGCTGGGAAGCACGCTGCAAATGTCGACTGAAAATGAAGGGTGAAGGGGAGAAGGAGAATGAGAGAGAAGTGGCGCAGGGGTTGTTAGGCGGCACGCTACAAATGTCGGCTGTGGAAGGAAAGGGTGGAGGGTAAGGAGCTGAATGCGTTGAGGGAAAGTGGAGCGGACAAGCAAGCAAGACAGCAGCATGCGTTGTCACGTGAATGGGGTAGATAGAAGCAGCATCGGCTGTTTGTAAACCAGGTCATCCCGACCACCAAGTGCACCTTCCCAAGCCTAGCGTCGGAGTAGCAAAACCACGGAAGGATTTCAAGTGCCAAAGCACCCAAAGAGGGGTCAACGCACCCCAAGGGGTCAACGCACCCCAAGGGGTCAACGCACCCCAAGGGGTCAACGCACCCCAAGGGGTCAAAGCACCCCAAGAGCCCACAAAAGGGCCTACTCACCGACGGTGCAGGTGGGTGTGCCATCGCGGTTGACAGCTGGCACCAGCAGGTCCCTATCCTAGTGGGCTTGCTGTGTCGTGTGCCATTGTAACGACGAGGCGACTTTTGAGTCGACTCAAAAGTCACCGCGGTTGGCAGCGGGCGCCAGCAGGCTCCTATCCTAGTGGGCTTGCTGCTCAAAAAGGAGTAGCAGCAAAGCAGGTCCGTGCACTCTCATCCCAACAGCCAAAGCACCCCACAAGTAGAAAGTTGATTTTTTAGACGTCTTAAAAATCAACTTTCTACAAAAGGAGTAGCAGCAAAGCAGGTCCATGCACTCTCATCCCAACAGCCAAAACACCCCACAAGCCCCAAGGGTAGAAAAACTACCCCTCCCATCCCACGAGGGCCCACTCACCGATGGTGCAGGTGGGTGTGCCGTCGCGGTTGACAGCTGGCACCAGCAGGTCCGTGCACTGACACGTGTACTTGCCGTTGCCACTCGTGTCCGCCTCACAAGTGCCCCCCCCACACGGCGACGTGCCGCAGGGGTCCGTGGTCTGGCGGGCTGGCGAGGGGGTATGGGTTGGGGGAAGAGGAAACAAGGGGAAGGGGGGAGTTTTCAAGAAGGGTGGCGCTTTTTGTCAATCACATACGTGCCTCCCCCACACGGCGACGTGCCGCAGGGGTCCGTGGTCTGGCGGGCTGGCGGTAAGGGTGGAGAGAAGGGAAGGGGGAAAGGGTATGACCTGACGCTTCTTGTCCAACACACACGTGGCCCCCCCACACGGCGACGTGCCGCAAGGGTCCGTGGTCTGGCGGGCTGGCGAGGGGGCAGGGGATGGGAGAGGGGCATGACGGAGGGAGAAAGGGGAAAAGGGAAAGGGGGAAATGCGAGGGTAATAAGAGGGATTGAACTTCATGGCACCATCAGAATAGGCAAGGAAGAAAGAAAGAAAGAAAGAAAGACAGAAAGACATAAAGAAGAGAAAAAAGAGGGAAATATATATATATATACATATATATCAAAGAAGGAAACAAGCGCAAGGGGGTAAAAATTGGAAAAGGACGCCTCACTCACCGTTCACAACAGGGTACAGCCCGCGATTGACCAGCATGCCGCACGTGCCAAACGCGTCCCCCTCCATGCGAATCCGCATGTACCCATTCTCGCCCCACCGCGGCCCCCAGCTGTTCTTCAGAATGAAGTAGTTATTTGAGGCGCCCGGCCCCTCGTAGTTATACCCCACGGCCAGCATCACGTGGTCCAGAAGCCCCGTGTTGTTGGTGGCTGTGGCCGTCGCTCTGAACGCGTTGCCCTGCGTGTCCGCCCACACCTCCCCCACCGGGCTGTAGCACTTCAAGCCCTCGTAGATGCCCTCCTGTGAGGGGAGAGAGGGAGGGAGGAAAGGGGAGAGGGTAGGAGGGCGGGAGGGAGGGAGGGTGGGGAGGGAGGATGGGAGGATGGGAGGGAGGGAGGGAGGAACGGGAGAGGGACGAGGGGTTCAAGCCTTCAAAGACTCAGCGTCAGCTGAAGCAGCAGCAGCAGCAGCAGCAGCAGCGAAACACCCCAACTCACCGCGTAGTCGATAAAGTCTTGGGAGGAGGCGCGGATGGTGACGATAACGGGCTGCTTCTGCAGCGCGAGAATCAGCCCCAGCGGCCCCGGCAGTGGCACCTGCTCGTACATGCAGATGTTGAAGAATTCCTGAGAGCGGTGGAGAGGGGTGGTGAGGGGTGGTAGGGAAGAAAAGCAGCGCAGATTTAGAGCACCGCTGTGCATTTTGGGTAACAAGGGGCATTTTGGGTACCGATGCGCATTTTGGTACCAAGGCACGCATATCGGGTAGACTGGAAACTCACCAAGTCCTTGTTAACGCTGCACTTGCCGCTCGCCCCCGTGTAAGCATAACCCGCCTCATCCTGCAGCCCGATCTTCGCCACGTACTGCAGGGCAGCCTCGGGGTACCCCCCCCGGCACGAGGCAGAGGAGCCCGTGCAGTCCACCAGCTGCTGCACCGACAGGCTCATCCCGCTGGGAAACACATCATCGTCCGTCTCTTTCAGCTTCGCATACGCGCCCTGCACCGCCCGCGCCGCCGCATACGCCCAGCAGGAGCCTGGGATAAGGGGAGGGAGGATGAAAAGGGAGGTGGGGGTGTTGTGGCATTTGAAGGGGTAGCAGCAGGAGCTTCGCATCCGCGCCCTGAACCGCCCGCGCTGTCGTGTACGCCCAGCAGGAACCTGGGAGGGGTTTGATGGCATGCGGGCCCAAGTCAATGAAGTCAATGACCGCCCACAAGTCAACAACACTTCGACAGCAGTCAAACCAGGTCAACAGAAGTCGACGCGGGTCAACAGAGTCATTGCAGGTCAACAGAAGTCAACGCCAGTCAACAGAAGACAATGGCGGTCAAGAAAAGTCAACTTCGATCAGCAGAAGTCAATGGCGGTCAACAGAACGAACGCCGGTCAACAGAAGTCAATGCCGGTCAACAGAAGTCAACGCAGGTCAACGGCAGCCAACAGCACGCACCGCAGTTGCCCTGGTCGAAATCGTCTTCAGGAAAAAACTTGCTGTGGTTCACGCTCCTCTTGAAATCCCAAGAGACCTTCTGAGAGATGGGGTCGAGCGTGAGGCCCACGGTGAGGTAGCGCGAGACGGTGTTGAGATTCGGCAGCTTGGCGGGATTGAGGTCCTTGGTCGTGGGGGGGACGTACCCCAGACTGCGGTCTGGCGGTGGGGGGAGGGGAGGCACAGCGAGAGAAGAGGGAGATAAGAGGGATTGGTGTAAGTACATGCAGCTTGGCCAGGTCCTTGGTGGTGGGGGGGGTGTAGCCTAGACTGCGGTCTGGCGGTGGGGGAGGGGGAGGGGCAGGATGGGAGGGAAAGGGGGAGGAGCAGGGAGAGAAGAGGAAGAGAAGACGGAGAAAAGCGGGATTGGCGTGAGCACGCATGGCAGCAGCAGCGGGTAAGAGTCCAGGTGAGCGTCTGCAAGGCGGGGTCGAGCGTGAGACCCACGGTGAGGTAGCGCGAGACGGTGTTGAGATTGGGCAGCTCGCGAGATCCTTGGTGATGGGGGGGGTGTAGAGACTTCGGTCTGGCGGGGGGGGAGGGGGAGAGGAGGGGCAGGGGAAGGGGGGGGAGCGGGAGGAGGAAGGAGAGTGAGGGGGAGCGAGTGAGAAATCACCTTCCCTAAGCACCTTACCAGCAAGGATTTGCGTTCACAATCCCAGGAAGCGCACCTTTGAGAACCGTCAAACCATGCCCTTTACCCCATTCCACCGCACTCCACCCCTCGTTGCGCCCCCGCGCGACTCTCACCAACAGTGTTTCCGCCCGCGCTGTTCCCCTTGCTCGTTCCGCGCCCCTTCCCCCCTCCGCCCGCCGCCTGCTGAATCAGCTTCTGCACGCGCTTCCTCACCGCCGCGAGCCACTTGCGCGCCGCAGCCGCGAACGCGTCTTTAGTTAAGTACGACGCGCGTTCGGGCGGCTTGCCGACGCCCGTCAGGTCCGCGGCGCCCATCAGCGGCGCGAGGGCTTTAATCTCCGCGCGCGTCTTCGCGTCCACTGCTAGAGCCGAGAGGTCCGTCGCCGACACGCCAGCTGTCGCGTCGACAGAGGTCGCGGTGCCGAAATTGGCGTTTGTTGTTGTACCGGATGTGGCTGTAATGAGGAGTGGGGGATTTGGATGGGGGGAAAAGGTGGGGGGGAGGGTGAGGGAGGGAAAGGAGAGAAGGGGGGAGGGAGGAAGGGAGGGGCGGAGGAGGTAGTAAAGACGAGCGGCATTGGGTGGAATGTTGCATTCCACGGTCGGAAGCCTGGGTTTCGTGAGGTGACATGCGTTGCCATGTGGTGCCATGCGGTCGACGCGGTGCCATGCGGTCGACGCGGTGCCATGCCGTGCCGCACGAAAGGCTATTCTAAATGTGGTGACCAGTCACGGAGTCGATGCGCGCTGCCGGATGAACGCGGCGCGCGGGGGGGGGGGGGGGGGGGAAAGGGGGTGGGGGAGGGGAAGGGCGTGGTTTGTGCCCTTGAAGCGCGTGCTGAGTGCGCTTATTGGAACGATACTCCGGTACCTCCGCGGAGCCGGCTGCACGCTGCAGCAGAGCCGGCCGGTACTTTCCGCGGAGCCAGCTATAGGCTGCAGCGGAGCCAGCCGGTTCCTCCGCGCAGTTGGCTGTAGGCTTCCGCGGAGCAGGCTGTTGCCGTTATCTCCCCAAACTTCCGCCGTCTTCCACCGTGGTCCAGCGTCTTACAGTGGCGTCCACCGCTTTCCATCGTCGCCCACCGTTTTCCACCGTCGTTCAGCGACGTCCACCGTCTCTCCTTTCAAACCTCCAGACGAAGCGGGTACATCCTTCATCCCAACCGTGCGCACCCAACGGCTCGACGCAACTTGCACCACGTCAGCATGATAAGATCGTTTTCCCGCCGGCGCGTGCCAGAGCTTACCTTGCATTCTCCGATGCGCGCCAGCGCTTACCCACGTCAGCTCCACATCAGCACGATGGGCCGCTTACCTTGCATTATCCGCCGGCCAGAGACGGCGGCGAACGGTGCGGCAGTGACGATCAGTAAGACTGCTAATAGCCGAAGCGCGTGGGGTGAAAACGCCGAGCCGCGACGACCCATCGTGTCAGGAGGTCGCACACCTCTCTCCAGTAGTACTGGCGCCGCTGTCGCACGGGATGTGCAAGCCTGGCTTACTGGATGACTGGGCTACGCAGACACGTCAGCAATACCGTGACGGGAGCGAAATCCGGATGGGGTAGGAATGCGCGCGGCCCGCGCATGTGAGTCGGAATGTCGAGGCGGCCGTGGAATCTCGAATTAAAAGAACCTAGCGTCCGTCGCCGTGGTGATTAGTATGTCTGGTTTATGCCACATTTACTGACACGTGGCCTCGCTGTAGCCTCTTGCGCGATTCACGCTTCTATGGCGGCTCGTTTCGCGCGACGTGTGATGACAATTGCTAAGGAGCGACGTAAGCCAAGCCTTGGTGGGCAGGCGTAAAAGAGACTTGAGGAAGATTGTACGGAATCAAGCAAACTTGATCAATGTGCGTATATCAAAACAACCAAACTCGTAAGGAGCGTAACTCGTAAGGAGTAGGTCAAGCAACCTCGATGAGAAAATTACGGGTTCGTCTGCGACTGCTTTCCCTGCCTATTGTACGAAACTCCTTGCCACTCGAGCCGTGTTGTACTTCTGTACACTGTAGGCTCCCCGAAGGTCAGAGCATACACTTCACTTCGCGGCACGGATAAAAAGATGTGCACGGGTGTGCTGTGCACTGTGCTTTGAATGGACCAGCAGAGCAGGGAGAGTGACAGCAGCGAGCTTTGCGGCATGCCAGAACAGCAGGCTGGCTTGGCCATCTCCTGCGCAGACACTCAACGTTGGGGGCTCAGGTGGAAGAAATGCGACGAAAACAGCTGCCGCCCAGGCTCACACGGTGAGCGAGTATTGTCAGGTGAACGCGCAGTCATTCGTCCAGTGAGGGCTTGGGCTTGGTTCGAACTTTGCATGAATCCACAAATTGCCACTCACGGGCAGCTTCCTGTCATTCGAGGACTTACCAGAAAATATTTACCTTTCAGTAGTGAAAATACTCACCTTTCAGTAGTGAAAATACTCGCAGCATAAAGGCACATTGATGTTTCCCTTTTGACAGTAGAAATCATAGCCGGAGATCATTCGAGCTGTTTGAGGGTTCGTTCTTGGCCGGTGTCTAGCTTCGGGCAGTTTGTCTGGTGTCAGACCCCTCCAGGGAGGTCTGACACAAATCGTCTATTTTGCCTCATGCCCGTCAATTCCACCTCCTATCAAGCAGCCCAGTCCGAAGTAAGACGCCGGCCAAAAAAAGAACTCTGAAAGTGGAAATGTCACCACCTGAAATGGCGAGCGGCTCGGTTGAACCACCTGTGATGCGAGCAGCAAACCCGATTTCCGCGCTTCCCGTAGGTTGGCTACCGCAATCTACGGTCTGCACATTTTAACCTGCGGTTTGGAGTGCGAAACTCCCCTTGGTTCGTTTGGAAAAAAAAACCCAAATATTCCACGCCCTTACAACTTCTCCAGTTCCGTCCGTATGTATTTGATTCACTTCGTATTTCATAATTCGTGTACTGTACAGTACACAGACCGCTCGAGTGCGAGGGGCTTCCTTCGCGAGGCAGGGAAAATAGTCCCAGGTGAGCTGTGGCGGTTCAGAAGTTGTCAGTTCTTGTGCCATTGCGTAGTTATCTCCCTCGAATCTCTTCGCTGCCACACTCTCCCTTGAGTTTCTCACGTCTGCCCACCTCTCAAACCCTGCTTCTCAGCAATTACCATCACACGTTGCGCGAATCGAGCCGTCATAAGAGCGTAGCTCACGACGAGGCCACGTGTCAGAACAAGTGGCATAAACTAGAAATACTATTCGCCCGGCGACGGACGCTTAGGTCCTGATTCGAGAGTCACGTGGCGTCACCTCGACAGTTCGACTCACCCGCGGGCCGCGCGCATTCCTTCCCCCGTCTGCATTCCGCTCCCACGCGCATTTTTTCCCCCGTCCTCATTCCGCTCCCGTGCGGATTCTTTTCCCCATTCAGTACAGCTGACGTGTCTGCATAGCCCGGGCATCACGTAAGCCAGACTTGCACATCCCGTGCGACAGCGGTGCCAGCACTACTGGGGAGAGGTGCGCGGCCTTCTGTCACGATGGATCGTCGCGGCTCGTCGCAGCTCTTTCATGTAGCAGTCTTGCTGCTCATCACTGCCGCACCGTTCCCCGCCGTCTCTGGCCGGCGGAGAATGCAAGGTATGCGGCCCGTCGTGCTGACTTGGAGTTGACGTGGGTAAGCGCTGGCACGCGCAGTGGAGGACGCAAGGTAAGCTCTGACACGCGCGGCGGTCCTATCATGCTGACGTGGTGCGAGTTGCGTCGAGGCGTTGGGTGCGCTCGGTTGGAATGATGTACCGCTCCGTCTGGAGGTGTGGAACGAGATGGTGGACGGTGGAAAACGGTGGACGACGGTGGACGCGGCTGTAAGACGTTGGACCACAGCGGGCGACGGCGGAAGTGGGGGGAGATAACGGCAACAGCCGCTTGCGCGGCAGCCTGCAGCCAGTCCCGCGGAAGTACCAGCCGGCTCCGCGACAGCGTGCGGGCTCCGCGGAAATTGAAGTACCGGAGTTTTGTTCAAATAAGCGCACTCAGCAAGCCCTTCAGGGGCACGCGCCACGCCGTTTCCCCCTGCGCGGCAGCGCGCAGCGACTCCGTGACTGCTCACCACATCTAGTACAGCCTTTCGTGCGGCCTCGCATGGCACCGCATCGCAACCCATGGCACCTCGCCAAACCCAGGCCTACGCCTTGGAATGCAGCATTCCACCTCATGCCCCTGCTTTTGAACCACCTCCTCCGCCCCTCCCTTTCTTCCTCCCTAACTTTCTCATTTCCCTCCCCCACCCTTCTCCCCACCCAAATCCCCCTACTCATTACAGACACATCAGGTACAACGAAACTCGCGGATTCCGGCACCGCGACCTCCGTCGACGCGACAGCTGGCGCGGCGGCATCGGACCTCGCGGCGCTGGCGGTGGACGCGAAGACGACGCAGGAGATTAAAGCCCTCGCGCCGCTGATGGGCAGCGCGGACCTGGCGGGCGTCGATAAGCCGCCCAAACGCGCGTCGTACTTAACTAAAGACTCGTTCGCGAAGGCGGTTCGCATGTGGATCGCGAAGGTGAAGAGGCGCGTGCAGGCGCTGCAGAAGCAGATTCGGCAGGCGGGGGGAGGCGGTGGAAACGGGCGAGGAATGAAAACGGGGAACAGCGCGCGCGGGAACACCACTGCTGTTGGTGAGAGTCGCGGGGGGGGGTGCAACGAGGGGTGAAGTGTGGTGGAATGGGTGAATGGTATGGGGTTACGCACTGCTGCCGCCTTGCGTGCTAAACGCAAACCCGGCTCTCTTCCCTCTTCTCTCGCTGCTCCTCCCCCCTTCCCGTGCTCCCTGCCCCTTCCCCCCCTCCCCACCGCCAGACCGCAGTCTGAGTTATATACCCCCCCCCAGCACGGATTCACCTGGAACCGTACCCGCTGCTGCTGCCATGCGTGCTCACACACAAACCCCTCGCCTCTCCCTCTTATCTCCCTCGCCTCTCCCTCTTATCTCCCTCGCCTCTCCCTGTTCCCCCCCCATTCGCGTGCTCCCTGCGTCTCCCACTCCCCCCCCGCTCCCCCCACCAGACAAAATTCTGGGCTACAGTCCCCCCCCAGCATTGATCCCACAAAGCTGCCCAATCTCAACACCGTCTCAACTCCTCCCCCAATCCCTTACTCCCTGCCCCTCTCCCCCCCCACCAGACAAAAGTCTGGGCTACACTCCCCCACCCATCATGGATCCCGCCAAGCTGCCCAATCTCAACACCGTCTCGCGCTACCTCACCGTGGGTCTCACGCTCGACCAAACCACCCAGAAGCTCACGTGGGATTTCAAACGCAGTGTGGACCACCGGTCGCTGTATTTGCCTGACGACAATTTCGACCAGGGCAACTGTGGTGCGTGCTCCTGACCTTCGTTGACTGTTGTTGACCTGCGTTGACTGGTGTTGACCTGATTTGCTGGGACTTCGATAGGAGTGTGTCTGGACCACCGCTCGCTGTTTTCGCCTGAAGACGATTTCGACCAGGGCAAATGCGGTGCGTGCTGTAGACGAAAGTTGACGCCGTTGACTGCTGTTGACGCCGTTGACTACAGTTGACCCCGTTGACTACAGTTGATCGCGTTGACTACAGTTGACAGCGTTGACTACACATGACCGCGTTGACTGTTTTGGACTGATGTGACTGCTGTTCAAGTGCGTTGACCGCTGTTGACCTGTGTGATCTAGGACGTATTCAGGGCGTATTCCGAAGGAGTAGTGCTGTTCTTGGTTCACTGCACGGGCGCTGCTGCTGCCGCTGCTGCTGCTGCCGCCGCCGCCGCCGCTGCTGCTGCTGCTGCTGCTGCTGCTGCTCTTGCAGCCACCTTCAAGCCACAACAACCACACCTCCCTCCTCCCCTCCTCTCTGCCCGCCCAGGTTCCTGTTGGGCGTACGCAACAGCGCGGGCGATTCAGGGAGCGTATGCTCTCGACGCGGACACAGACTCGTTCCCCAACGGGACCCGGCTGTCGGTGCAGCAGCTGGTGGACTGCACTGGCGCTGCTGCCACGTGCCGGGGTGGGTACCCCGAGGGTGCCCTGCAGTATGCTGTGAAGAACGGGCTGCAGGATGAGGAGGGTTATGCTTACACGGGGGTCAACGCCAAGTGCGGCGCCAAGAAGGACATGGTGAGAAGGACGGGAGGGATGGGTGAGAACGGGCTGGCGAATGAAGAGGTAGTAAGAGATAGGCACACACACCTACAACGGGGGTCAGCGCCATGTGCGGCGTCAATGTCTAAAGTGCAGGAGCCCATGAGCCTGAGCTGGTTTCTGAGAATTCTCAATAACCCGCAAGGAGACGGTGGGTTTCCAGAGTCGAGCCAACAGGTGCAGCATCACATACGATGTCAGAAGAGGGTCCGAAGTTGACATTGGAATGACCCAAAGTGATATCCCCAAGGGCTACAAGTGTCGTCCTGGGGGGGTATGGGTGCGCTGACCCACCATGGAAACATGTCATTTTATCCCAGTTGGTTAGCGGACTGGAATGCTAACCCTGCATGGTGCGACTTCCTGTGCCCTAGTGGTGGGCCCTCCCAGTGAGGGAGTGTTGGAAGTGGACACTGGAATGGTGGACCCTCCACTGGGGCCGCGTGCTCAATGCTTGTCTCAAGCTCTCTCTTCCTTACCCCACCCTGCTCCCCCTCCACTACCGCCCCTCACCCCTCTCCATCGCTCCCCTAAGTGGAACATCTCGATGTACGAGCAGGTGCCGCTACCGGGGCCGTTGGGGCTGGCGTCTGGACAATGCTCCCTCCTCCTTACCGTGTGCTTTTTCTTCCCTACCACTCCTCACCCCTCTCCACCGCTCTCAGCCCAAGTTCAACATCAGCATGTTCGAGCAGGTGCCGCTGCCGGGGCCGCTGGGGCTCATTCTCGGGCTGCAGCAGCAGCCCGTTATCGTCACCATCCGCGCCTCCTCAGAGGACTTCATAAACTATGCGGTGAGTCTTTGCTTCTGTGAGTTTCTGCTGCTGCTGCACGTCGTGAGTTGGGGTGTGCCACTCCGCTGGTGCTGCTCCTGCTCTTGCTCATGAGTCACGCTGAGATTGTGCTGCTGTTGCTGTTGCTGCGGCTGCTGCTCACCCTGAGTGCTGCTGCTTCTGCTGCTGCTGATACTGTACACACTATCGTGCCCACCATACTTACCTCTGTTTTTGAGTCGACTCAAAAGTCTGAGTGTTGCTGCTGCTGACTCTGTGTTTGTGCTGCTGCTGCTGCTGCTGCTGATACTACACATACTATCGACCCCACCATATGTACCACTATTCGGCGACGTCGTGAGTTGTACCATTCCTCTCCTCACCATACCCCTCCCCACCCGCCACCCGCCACCCGTCATCCGCCCGCCCTCTCTTCACAGGGCGGCGTGTACCAGGGGTGGGGCTGCTACAACCCGCTGGGGTTCATCTTTGATAGCGGGAGCCCGGCTGCCACAGCTACAGCCACCAACAACACGGCCCTTCTAGACCACGTGATGCTGGCCGTGGGGTATAACTACGAGGCGCCCGGCAGCTGGAATAACTACTTCATTCTGAAAAACAGCTGGGGGCCGGACTGGGGCGAGGGCGGGTACATGAAGATTAGAATGGAGAATGGGCCGTTTGGCACGTGTGGCATGCTGGTGAACCGCGGGCTGTACCCTGTTGTGAAAGGTGAGTTAGGGGCCCTTTTCCCACTTCGAACCACCCTCTTGCTGGTCAACCCCTCCTTACCCCGTTGCAGAGTACTTATGGGATTTCTGTTGGTACTTCACCATGTATCTGTGCTCCTTAACCCCTTCTTTCGAGGCGCCTCAAGACTTTCTAAGTCGAATTTTGCGGCGCCTCAAAAGGAATGTTCTATTGGTACGACACCATGTATCTGCGCTCCTTGACCCCGTCGTTCCCCTTTTTTCCACACCCGTTACCTGTCAAAGTCTCAGCCACTAGACCACTGGGATAAAAGGGCTTGTTTCAAATGCGGGTCAGTGCGCCCAAACCCCCCTAGGCTAACATGCTTGTAACCCCCCTATAATCAATCGGAGATCAACAGTGTAGGTCTTCTGACATTACCATCTCGCCCGTCCCCCAGAGCACGGACCTCTGCAGCACGTTCCCCTGTGGGGGGGGCACACTCTCTTAGGTGCATTGACCCCTCCATTCACCTCTCTATAATCTCCCTTCCTCCCCTTGTTTCCTCTCTCTACATCCCCTACCATCTCGCCAGTTCCCCAGACCACCGACCCCTGCAACACGTGCCCCTGTGGGGGCGGCACGTGTGTGGCGGATGGGAGTGGCAACGGCAAGTACACGTGTCAGTGCACGGACCAGCTAGCACCCGCTGTCAACCGCGACGGCACACCCACCTGCACCGTCGGTGAGTTGTGGGGTGGGTGATTTGACCCCTTGAGCTCTGGGGATGAGAGTGCACGGACCAGCGTCCCTTTAGCTCTTGGCGTGCTTTGACCCCTTGGCGTGCTTTTTAACTCCTTTCCCTCCACCTGCTCCATCCTACACAGTCAACGTCTGCAGTGTGTTGCCCAACAATCCCTGCGCCGTGGGGCAGTGCATCCCCCCCAACACCTTCTCACTGCCCCATTTGTCTCTCATTTCCTTCCCCCGTTCACCCTTCCTTTCCAGTCAACGTCTGCAGTGTGCTACCCAACAACCCCTGCGCCGTGGGGCAGTGCATCAACAGCGGTGACCAACCCTACCCCGTCTCATCCCCCCACTCCTCTCGCATCGCACCTTTTCTTCCATCCCTCCTTTCCAGTCGACGTGTGCAGTGTGCTCCCCAACAATCCATGTGTCGTGGGGCAGTGCATCAACAGCGGTGACGGCGGCTACTCGTGCCTCTGCCCGCCCAACTACAAGCCCAGCGTTCTCGCCTCTGGCCAGACCACATGCGTGCCTGGTGAGCCTGGGAGTGTGGCGTGTGTTCTTTGGTGAGCTGGGGGAACGGGGGAATGGTGAGCAATTGGGAGAGAGAGGGTACGGGCGAAAAGAAGAGATGCATTTTTTTTTGTGTGTGTGTGTGTGTGTGTTTGTGTGTGTGTGTGTCTTGAATCACTCATTATATCTGTCTGACATCCCACATGTGGCGTGGCAGAGATGGGAACGAGCACAGCAACAGCGGTTCAGGGCACGTACACAGTGCAGGGGGGAGAGACATGCAGCGCCATCTACGGTTTCATTGGCCTCACCCAGGAGCAGTTTCTACAGCAGAATAAGGTATGAGTGATGAGCGATATGAGAGAAGTTTGTGGCACAGAACGAGGTATGAGGAGGAATGAGAGTGATCAGAGTGATAAGGGCCGTTGCTGCTGTTGAATGAGGTTGGAGCAGCAAAGAGAGCAATGAGGGCAAAGAGAGAGATGAGAGCAACGAGATCGATTGGAGCTTTCCGTGTTTCTTCCGCTCGTGTCTCGTTTCCCTCGCCCTTTCCCTTTTTTTGAGGCGCCTCGTATTTGTTATGCGTCTATTGTTCAAGCGCCTCATGTTTTGTAGGCGTCTGTTTCTTAGGCGCCTCAAAAATGCAGAATGAGGTTGGGGCAGCAATGAGAGCGATTGGAGCTTTCCGTGTTTCCTGTGCGATGAGATATGGAGTGGCGTGATATGAGTGAATTTTCGAGACGTCTCACAATTCACTCATATCACGTCGCTTTTCCTCTGCGATGAGATATGGAGAGAGAGATTCTTCTTCTGCTCCTGTCTCGTTTTCCCTCGCCCTTTGCTTTCCTTCTGTCCATCGCCCTGCCCTTACGTGGGAATGCATACCTGTGTTGCGACAATATCAAGGCATGCCACGTGCACAACATCTCAACAACTCAACATCTGAACATTTCAAGAACATATCAACATCTCAACTCCATCCATCTCTGCTCCTTTCCATATCCTTTCCCCCCTCTACTCTCCCCTATCCCCGCTCCTTTCTCCATCCTTTCCTCTCCATCCATTAGAAAGTGGATTGTGAGAATCTCAAGGCGGGACAGGTGCTCAATATCTCCATCCCCTCCTCTGCGCAAGTCTGCCGCGTTCGCTACTCTGTCACCCAGGTGCGTTACATGTCTCCCAGGTGCGTTACATGTCTCCCAGGTGCGTTACATGTCTCCTAGGTGCGTTACATGTCTCCTAGGTGTGTTACATGTCTCCTAGGTGCGTTACATGTCTCCTAGGTGCGTTACATGTCTCCTAGGTGCGTTACATGTCTCTTAGGTGCGTTACATGTCTCTTAGGTGAGTTACATGTCGCCCGGTGAGTTACATGTCACCCAGGTGTGTTACATGTCACCCAGCTACACTGTCACTCTCCCACTCTCACTCACTCTCTCCCCCCTCTCAACCTTCCACCCCCTCCTCTATCTGCACGCATGCAGCCATCAACACTCACTTCTCTCCCCCCCTCCTCCCCTCCCTTCCCGTCTAAACCCCTTCCTCATTCCCCCCAGGCGGATGCGATAGCAAAGACCTGTGATCCCATCAGTGCTCAAGTCTTCCCCCACTTGCCGTTCATTCCCCTTCCCCAGCTCCCTCCCCTCTCACTCCCTTTCTGTGTCCGCCTCCACTCTCTGCCCCCCCCAGGCGGACGCGGCAGCAAAGAGCTGTGATCCCATCAGTGCTCTACCTCCTCCCACCTCGCTCCTCATTCCCCTTCCCCTGTCCGTCCCCTCTCCCCACTCCCCCCCAGGCGGATGCAGCAGCAAAGAGCTGTGATCCCATTAATAATCGCTTTGGCATCGACGTAACGACCATCAACCCCAGCCTCGACTGCTCAAGCCTCACGCCCAACCAGCAGGTGAGGGGAGTGGAGAGTGGGGCTGCTGGGGCAGCAGGTGAAGGAGTTGACTTTTTTAGTCGATTCTAAAGTGGAGTCACTGGGGCAGCAGGTGAGGGAGTGGGGGCGGGCAGCATAGGCTTTAAGCTTTTTTTGCATCGACCTCGCAAGCATTAACGCTAGAGGGGAGCCCACCTGCTTCTCTCTCCCCTCTTGCTTCACTAACCCTCCCTTACCCGCTCCTCCTCCTCTCTTCCTCTCCTCTCGTCCTCCTCTCTCTCCTCCCCTCCCTCCCCAAAACCTGCAGATCTGCATTCAGGTTGGCAACGCGGTGTCAGGAGCAGCGGACTACAACCTGTGCACGAGCTACCCGACCATCACTGAGTGAACTACCTGCTCCCCTCGCCTCTCTTGCCTCTCATGCCTTCCCTCACCCTCTCCTCCTCTCTCTCTCCCCCTTCCTCAGATCTGCATTCAGGTTGGCGATGCCGTGTCAGGAGCAGCGGACTACAACCTGTGCACGAGCTATCTGCCGGTCAACGAGTGGACCACCTGTGCCAACGCTGTGGATTGGTACCAAATCTCGTGGCTCGACCTCTACCGCCTCAACCCCGGCATCAACTGCGACACACTCACCGCACTCACCGCCTCTGAGGTAGGGTGGCGCTATAGGGGGTGGCTGTGGTAAAGCGAGTAGAGGAGTTGTAGCGCTGAGGAGGGCGCAAAGGGGGGGGGGTCCTGGCATCAACTGCGACACGCTCACAGCACTCACCGCCTCCGAGGTACCGATGGGGAGGTGGTGCTAGGGGGGGGCGTGGCACTTGGAGTGCGAATAGAGGGGGTATGGGGCATGTCGTGGTTCGACCTCTACCGCCTCAACCCCGGCCTCAAGTGCGACACCCTCGGCTCGCTCATCGGCTCGCTCACCCCGAGGTACCTATGAGGGATGGCACTAGGGAGGTTGGTGCTAGGGATCAACTAGTGCCAAGCCCATGGCAGATGCAAAGCTCGCCTTTTGAGGCACCTCACAAATAGCTCGAATCTCGCATTCTTGCTCGCTCCTCCCTCCCCTCCTCCCCCACCCATCCCCACCCCCCAGATCTGCATAGCCGGCACGCCGTTGGGAGCGGTGGCGTGCGGTAAGGCGCGGTCGAAGACGGTGGCGAACCGGCGGTACACGGTGGGGGCGGGGGACAGCTGTGCGTCGCTGGTGGTGGTGCAGTTCCAGCGCCAGCCGCCGCTCGTGGGCGAACTCAACCGCGGCTGGATGTGCCGCTCCCAGAGCCTCTTCCAAGGCATGCCCCTCTGCATCCCCTCCTAAAAATGGCAGAGTGGCATGGCATGCTCCTCTGTATCCCCTCCTAGAAGCAGCGGTGTGGCACAACATGCCCCTCTGCGTCCCTTCTTAGAACCAGCGGCGCGGTGGCGTTGCAAGTTGTTGTAATCTACACAGAAGCGAGGCACCTTCTGACGCGCCTTCTTGTCTAATGAATATTAACTGCTGCAATATGATGTATTGTATGAAAATGCCATGGTATTATATGTATCAAAGTAATACATGCATGTTTACTGGCTATTGGCACAGACCGCTAAAGATTCGCGAAGATCAAATGTGCCAATAATAACTACCGTACTAGTATCTAAACATCTATAACATGTTGGGAAATTTTGGCAAAGGCGCATTAATGCAACTAAAGGAGCCTTTGAAGCAGTTTATCCATTCTTGGTAAACGTGTATACATTTGAACACGCAGGGGCCCCCTTCAAGGTGAGATTGAAATCCCCTGAGAGTAATGAGGTGGGAAAGCAGGTGAGTCAGGCACACGTTCGTGACCAAACCAACGAGAAACCCTAAACCCGCAAACCACCCCCAACCGAGCAATGTCGATCGTTGCCTTGCACTAGCCACATACATATGACAAAGGGCCCATGTCCGCTGCAAAAGTGAATGCCAAAACCACCTAGCCTTGCATGGAGGTGCAGCTGCAAGCGAGCCATTCACGACTTTAACTGATAATTCTCTGTCAATTCACGCGTTTACACTTGTATGTGCACATTATATGCTATGTTGGGTTACTCTGTAGAGGGTACATGTTTGATACCTGTATAGCAGTGTATGCCCCTCACTAGTCATTCTCTGATTCTGACATGATTTCATCTCTAGGTTTAGGTCGTACGCTTCCGCCCCGCTTACCCACCCACCCGCCTCGCCTTGCGTCCCTTCCCGGGATCTTATCCACTCTATGCTCCTCCGTTCTTGTCCCCCTCGTGTTCCGCCACCTCCTGTTATGTCGTTACATCTTTCATTGTCCCTTTCTGTCGTTTCGCCTCCGTTAGCTGATTTCGCCACTCACTTGGTCTCTTCTCCTGCCCGTTCTTCGTCCGTCGGGGGTGCTCCTGCCCTAGAGGACAGGCTGTTCGAGCTGGCTTTCATTGCGCCCGCTGCTCCTCATCTCTGTGCCATGCTACTAGCCCCTGAGGATGACCCAGATGCTCTTGACATCCCCACCCCTCGCACCCCCCCTGAGGCTGTCTCGGGAACATGTGCCTCTCAGTGTGTAGCAGCCATGGACGCAGCGATAACATGTTGGAGGTCCACAGGCACCTACGTTGACGCATGACCCCATGCTAGGGTGAACGTTGTCGATGAAATGTGGATCTTCAAGGTGATGCGGCCACCTGTAGCACCGCGTGTCTTCAAGATGTGCTATGTGGTGAGAGGCTTTAGTCGTCAGAGGGGGTTCACTTCTTTCGGACCTTCTCCCCCACTCTTCGGGCACTGCTGCACATCGCGGCGCAGCACGACTATGAGCTCCACTCGCTTTACTTCTCGACTTCATTTCTCCATGGCAGTTCGCACGAGCAGATCTTCCCCCACCGTCCACCTGGCTTTACTGGGTCGTTCCCTCCTAGGACCCAGTGGAGCCTTCGGTGGCCAGTCTACGGTCAGCGTTTGGCTCCTCGTGAGTAGCACGACACTACTCTAGCTGACGTCAGCTTCTTCCCATCCTCTGCTGAACCCTCTCTCCTCTCAGCATCGTTGCTCGCTTTGTTGCGACTGGGAGACACCGACTCGAGCACTGGTCGGCTGCTAAGATGGTATTGCGCTATCTAGCTAGTACATCATGCATAGGCTTGTGCTTGGAGGACGATAGCCAGTTCCAATTACACGAAACACTGACTCTTCTTGGGCAGATGGCACCGAGACGCTCAGGTTCTCACGGGGCACGGCAGACGCGCGCGGCAGCGGTGCAGTAGGCGCGGGCGGGGCAGCAGCGCGGGCAGCGCATGCAGGCACGCGGCTGGTGCGGGCAAGCGTGTAGCTGGTGCTGGCGGCGCACGGGCTGGCGCGCGGCTGGTGCGGGCGGCACGCTGGCTGGTGCGGCTGGCGCGGGCTGGCGCGTGCTAGCGCGGCTGGCGCTGACGGCGCATGCTGGCGCGGGCTGGCGCTGCTGCCGTGGGCTGGCGCTGCTGGCGTGGGCTGGTGCTGCTGCCGTGGGCTGGCGCTGCTGGTGTGGGCTGGCGTTGCTGCCGTGGGCTGGCGCTGCTGGCGTGGGCTGGTGCTGCTGCCGTGGGCTGGCGCTAGCGGCGTGGGCTGGCGCGGCCTGCGCTGCTGGCGTGGGCTGGCGCTGCTTGCGTGGGCTGCCGCAGGCTGGCGTGGCTGTCGCGCGGGCTGCCGCGGGCTAGGGCGGGTGGCGAGAGGGCTGGCGTGGCTGTCGTGCAGGCTGCCGCGGGCTAGGGCGGGTGGTGAGAGGGCTGGTGCGGTTGACGCGGGTGGTGCAGGCTGGCGCGTTAGAAGGCGCGCTAGGGGGCACGCTAGGGGGTGCGCTAAGGGGTGTGCTAGGGGCGCTAACCGCGACGTGGCAACCAGGACAGGGCACACTAAGGGCACTTTTGGGCGGTACTAGGGTCAGCTAGGGTAGACGAGGCGGAAGCTATGGCCTAACATAGTTTAATACCACGTTAACGAGAAAAGGAAAGAATGACTAGAATGAGGGCATAAAGTTGTGATATGTACCAAACATGTACCCTCTACAAGTAACCCATCCTAGACTACCGTATAGCCCCGGATATAAGCGCCGTCCGTTTAAAGGCGCCGGCGCTTCTATCTGGAGCAGGCGCTTATAGACGCGACTTGATTATAAGCGCACCCCTTGTGAAACCTGTACTTATTATAAGCGCCCCCTTGTTCGGTATTGGTAGTTTTATCTTTTTTTTTAGTTTTATCTAACCACAATTCATCTAGCTAGTACTCGCAAAGACAACATAATGTTCTAATGATTACACTAGCACGGTCTGAGCATACAATCACTACGTATATTCAAGCTATTGCACGGCTTTACAGCCCCTAGCACGTCTCCTCATCTTCGTCTGACTCAGGGTCCGGGCAGTTGTTGCCCCAGAAGCCGTCGGCCGTGATGTCGTCGTCCACGTCCACTTCGTGCGTGAGCTGGCTCCTCCTGTGCGCCATAGTGAGATTCTCCTCGCTCCCGTCTAGTGCGTTGCTGATGCCGCATGTTAGAAACGCCTTCTTGATAAGTTCGGCGGGGACTGCCTTCCAGGCCCCGGAGATCCACCTGAGAACCACCTCTGCTGGCGGCTTCTTCAGATTCCCTGCACCACATGGCACTCACGGGGGTGATTAGAACAACAAAGGGAGAGGACAAAACTGCTAGACGTTAAACAACAAGGCCAAACCATACCTGCTTTGGTGAGCCTCTCCAAGCCTTCTTCCTCAAACCAGCTCTGGTACTGCTGGCGGACGGAGGCTTTGAAACTCTTGTTGACCGAGACGTCGAGCGGCTGTACCTCCGCCGTACAACCTCCTGGGATGATAGCCGGGACGATGTTGAGCTCGGCGAACTTCTTCTTCACCTCGTCCGTGAGATGCCCGCGGTAAGAATCCAGAACGAGCATCGCGCTCTTCGCCTGCCTGCCGAACCGGGGCTTCATGAAAGGCTTGATACACCCGTCAAGCCACTTCGCGACGCCGTCGGCGTCCATCCAGCCGTTGTCTTGGCACCCCACCACCACATCTGCGCACGCAATAAAAGGAACTACGCATGTTAAACTGCGACGACATCAAACATGAGTACATGAATAGGCAAGGATGTCTTACCCGTCGGGAAATCCCCCTTCGGCACCGTCTTGCGCTTGAAGAAGACCCATGGTTTCAGCTTCACCCCGTCAGCAGTGCACGCCAACATCACGGTTACTCGCTGCTTCTGGTAACCCGTGCTCCTGATGGGCACCGAGCGAACTCCCTTCTGATCCACGGTGGTGGTGGCGGGCATCTCCAGCCACAGCGGCGTTTGGTCGGCGTTAATAATCCACGCCGTATCAATCCCGCGCTCACGCCGGTTGTTACGGACGAACTCCCAGAATTTCTCGCACTGCTCCGCGACATCTGTGTAACAAAGGTAAGGGGTGGAAGAGGTTACGGATATTAAACCAGATGTCATAAAACCAAGAAAACCAACGGTGAAACAACTGAGCGAACCACTTACGTGCGGCAATTTTCTGAGCTACCTTCGTCTTCATGCGGACGCTCAAGTTCCAGCGCCGCCGAAACCGGTCCGACCACCGTTGACTGCCCTTCCATTTGACGTCGGGGAACAGAAGCTTCATAAACTCGTGCGACCACTCCTGCAGCCGACCGACAGAGACCGCGCATCCCTTGCGCCGCCACTCCAGCAGCCTCGCATAGACCTTCAGCTCCATGGCTCTGTACCAAGAAGCTCTGCCGCGACCGTGCATCCGCATGCGAGCGCCGTGAGCATCCTTGAGGATGGCGGCCTCCTTCATCCACTGCGTCAGGCACTTCCGATGGATACCAGATTCACGTGACAGCGCGCGGACCGAAACCGCCACTTCCATGAGCGCGCACCACTTCAATTTCTCTTGGGCTGTGTAGGCCTTTCGCTTGTGCTGCGTCATCCTGTGCCTGGGAGAGGGAGGGCGGGCATCTCGGTTCTGGGAAGATGGGTGGGGACGCTTGCGGTTAATCGGTGGGTAGGAAGGGATGGGCAATTTTTCAGGAAGGCCGTCGCGCGACCAGTATTCCACTCCGTCGCTGTCATCGCCGCCCACAGCACCCTCGGGGAACACATCGGCCTCCGTGCCCGCCTCGGTGCCAGCCTCTGTGGCGGTCTCGTTGTCCGCCCCGCCGGCCTTGTCGCCCTCCGCGCCCTCGGTTTCCACTTCGTCGTCAGCGCCCACAGCAGATTCGTCCCACGCGCAGTTTCCGGGCTCGCCCCAGCGTGGTGCCGACGCGGATTCACCTTGAGGCTTGTCTCTGACAGGCTCTTCCAGCCATTCGGTGAACGTCCGAGGGAGATACGGGCAAATCCGGAGCACGGGCAGGTTGCCTAAGGTTTCCAGAGGAGGAGGATTCGGAGGAGCAGGAGGCGCGGGAGGTGACGGAGGAGCAGGAGGAGCAGGGGGAATAGGAGGCGCAGGAGGTTGTGGAGGTTCGGGGGGATCAGGTGCGACACGGCTGTACCACCCGTCAGCGCTAACGGTAAAAGCGGGCTTCCTAGGCTTGTTCTTGAAGAGGAAATGGGTGCCTGAGAATTCCGCCATGGCTGAAGCAGCCTGGCGGGAGAGAAACGAAAACTGTGGTTAGAATGTGCAAGAATGAGGATTGAAATGGAGTTGGGAGGGACCCCTTCTCTTTGGCGCCTCGAGTTCCTCGACGATGACAAGCAGGAAACCCCCGCCTACACCCGCAGAGGACCATGCGTGGCGTGCACGACGCTGCGATGGCATGGCGAATTCCACCACCTTCTAGAGGGTTCGGGTGGAATTTGCTTGCCTAGCAGCGCATGACGCTGTGATTGGGCCGCACGGCAGGATACGCGTCAGCGCTGGCATGAATGATTCCACCCCCTTCTAGAGGATTCGGGTGGAATCGGCGCATGAGCACGCCATTGGACCGCACGGCAGGATTCGTGTCAGCAACGGCAGGTTCGTTGCTTTTGGACGTGAAGGTGAACCCCGAACCCGAATCGCGGTTGGTTTCCCCTGAAACTCGTGCACGAAACCACGTGATCGAACGTTTGGTTATGTTCGCCTTACAGAGAGCTTCAATTCGGTACTTAAAAAAACAAATTTCATTTTTCCCTTTTACAGGCGCATGCGCTTATCCCCGATACTCGTTTACAAGCGCCCCCCTTATAAAACTTGATTTTATTATAAGCGCATATGCGCTACTATCCGGGGTAATACGGTATACTGTTCACATGTGAAAGTGTATGTGTAAATTGACACATGCTTCACGCCATGCCTACTCCACTCTCCTCCACTCTCCTCCATCTCTTCTACGAGGAAGATCGTGCTTAGAGGACCAAAAGGGGATAGAAATATCATAATGCACATCACTGCCACCAGCACTGCCACCACCACCACTGGCACCACCACAGCCACCACCACCGCCACCACCACTGTCGTTCCCACCAGCGCTGCGCCTGTCTGTTGCTGCCCTCTGCTCGGCCTCCATGTGGGAAATGGCAACCGCCAGACTCATCTGCTCACGCCCGCCAATACCACTGCCACCCCCACCACCTTCGCCACCTCACGAGGGAAATGCTGACTGCCAAACTCATCTGCTCATGTAGCGGAAGGGATCGCCACTACAAGCACCACCACCAGTTGAGAATTCTCAAAAGTGACAACCGTTGTTGCTGCCACTGCCACTAGCACCACCATCACCACCACCCCCACCACCCCCACCACTGAGTGCTGCCCTCTGCTCTGCCTCCATGAGGGAAATGGCAACCGCCAAATTCATCTGCTCTTGTATGGAAAATCATCGTCACTACCACTGTCACTGCCACTAGCACCACTAGCACCCCCACCCCCACCACTACCATCCCCACCCCCACTGAGTGCTGCCCTCTGTTCGGCCTCCATGAGGGAAATGACAACCGCCAGACCCCATCTGCTCCCATCAGTGAAACGGTCGTCATTACTACCACTCACTGTCACTGCCACTGGCACCCCCACCACCCCCACCACTGAGTGCTGCCCTCTGTTCCGCCTCCATGAGAGAAATGGCAACTGCCAGACTCATCTGCTCCTGTAGGGAAAATGATAATCATCACTACCACTGCCACTGCCACTGCCACTAGCACCACCACCACGACCACGACCACGACCATCACCACCACTGAGTGTTGCCCTCTGCTCGGCCTCCATGAGGGAAATGGCGACTGCCAGATTCACCTGCTCCCATTGGTGAAACGGTTGTCATTACTACCACTCGCTACCACTGCCACTGCCACTAGCACCCCCACTGATTGCTGCCCTCTGTTCGGCCTCCATGAGGGAAAGGGCAACTGCCAGATTCATCTGCTCCTCGAAATCATCCGGCACTGATAGAGGCACTCCCATCGGCGCAAGCGATGGGGACGCATCTGCATGTGCATGAGCATGAGCATGTGCGTGAGCATGTGCATGTGCAGTCGAAAGCACAGGTGCAGATGAAGATGCAGCACAGGTCCCTTGTCTTGATGTCCGTGCTTCAGCAGCTGCTGCAGCTAAGGCCCTCTGCTCGTTTGCAAGCCGGCGCTGCTGCTCTTGCCTGCGTGCTGCCCTTTGTGCTTTCGCCCGTGCTTCTGCCCGTGCTTCTGCTAAAGCTCTCCGCTCGAGTAAAACCCGCCGCTGCTGCTCTTCCCTGTGTCGTGCTTCTCGTGCTGCCCGTTGTGCCGCTGCTCGTGCTTCTGCAGCTGCTGCAGTTAAGGACGGCTGCACGTGCCGCTGATGCTGATGCTGCTGATGCTGCTGCTGGTGGTGGTGGTGATGCTGATGCTGGTGCTGCTGATGCTGCTGCTGCTGATGGTCATGCTGATGCTGGTGCTGGTGCTGCTGCTGATGGTGATGCTGCTGCTGCTGCTGCGGGTGCATCTGGCCCATCCCTTCTGCTGATGCCCATGTTGATACCAGTGCTGGCACTCGTGTTGACAATCGTGCTAACCTGTCCGCTGCTACGTGTGCTGCCAGTGGCACTGTCACTGGCCCTCCTATTGCTCCTCCAGTTGAGCCCCCCTGTCTTGACTGCTGCTGACGCTGCTGATTCTGCTGCTGATTCTGCTGCTGATTCTGCTGGTGATTCTGGTGCTGCTGATGCTGCTGATGCTGCTGCTGGTGCTGTTGGGAGAGGGGAGTTAGGTACGAAAGGGAGACCAAGGAAGAGCAAGGATGAGAACGGCGTGCGAGAAGCGATTGTTACAGAGGCATGGGAACGAATTGCCAGAGAATGGCAAGCTGGTGATTTGGTTAAAAGTCTCAACAACCAACCTTTCTCGAGGAAAACAGGGTAGCTTGGTGAAAAGAAGTCGTTGAAAGGGGTTGCAATGGTGTGAGCTCGCTCTTGCAAGAAATTACAAACCACTTTTTGAGACCTAAACAAAAACAGAGTGCGAGAATGGCAAGCTCCTACCTGCAGGGTAAGACAGACGAGTTTTGAGTCGACTCAACAATAGATAGAGCGCCAGAGCAAATGGCTCAACAACAGAGTGAGTGACGGTTCTTACTTGCAGAGAGAGCCAGATGGCTTGGCTGAGCATCAGCTCCTCTGCTTCCTCTTCCATGTCCTCATCCTCTCTGCTCAGTGGAGTGAGAGAACGAGAAAAAAAACAGGTGGCATTTGAGGGAGGTAGCATCTGAGGAGGGAGATGGATGGCTTGGCTGAGCATCAGCTCCTCTGCTTCCTCTTCCATGTCCTCCGCTCTGCTCAGTGGGGTGAGAGAACGAGGAAGACAGGTTGCAAGTGAAGGAGGTGATATGCGGGGGAGGTGGTATTTGAAGAGCATCAGCCCCTCTGTATTCTCTCGCATGTCCTCTCTGCTCAATGGCATGAGACAGAGGCAGGCAGACAACGAGGTGGTATCTGCGATGCGAGAGGTGGTACCTGAGGAGGTGGTACGCGGTGGTAAGCGGTGATATGCGGATAGTGATTGCTCCAATAAGGAGTGAGTGAGTGACACGGAGAAAGTGGACAACCATACCCAGTGGAGAGGTGCGGAGCGGTAGGGAGAAACTGGGAGAGGTACGGAAGGGTGGGAAAGTTTGCTCAATGGAAGGGAAAGGTAGTAGGATAAGGAGGTGACAAGGAAATCGAAATGAGAAGGACAAACAAACGGAAAGGGGAAGGCGAGGAGGGCAACACATGCAGTGGAGAAGGATGGCAGAAAGGCAAGGCAACGAGGGTGCAGGCTCTGACAAGTCGTTTGCAGATACGGTCCGTGCCAATGCTGGTGTCGCTGCTCCTGCTTCTGCTGCTGCTGCTGCTGCTTCTACTACTGCTGCTGCTGCTGCTGCTGATGTTTGGCCAGCCAGCCGTGCTAAGTGCGCCCCTGCGGCCTCAACCTGCATTCTTATCATCGCCTCCACTGCCCTCTGCTCCTCCTGACCCATGGGCAAGGGAAAGGGAAGGGGATGAAACAAAAAAAAGGGGATGAAACAAAAAAAGGGGAGCGGGGGAGCGGGAGGGGGAGGAGGAGGGGGATTGGGAGGGGCGATGAGAGGGGTGGGTCTGAAGGCAGCTCTTAGCCATTTCAAACCATCGGCAGCAAGAGCAGAAGCAAGCGCAAGAGAAAGAGCAGCAGGCGAAGGAGCAAGAGCAGGAATAACAGCAGCAGCAGCAGCAGCAACAGGAGCGCACCTGCAGGTCGGCGTGTCTCTCCGCTGCTGAGCGCTTGCCTCGATGCTCCACAGAGAATGCCTCCGCGTTGCAAAAGGGACAGCTGCGAGGGGTGAGGTGAGGGGCGACAGGGAAGGGTTTAGCCACGCCTTTTAGAATCTGTGCTGCAGAATGGGCAGCTGCGAGGGTTGAAAGGAGGGGCGACGAGGGAGGCAAGTATGTGTCACACACGGCTGCATGTCACACACGGCTGCATGTCACACACGGCTGCATGTCACACACGGCTGCATGTCACGTACTGTGTGTGGTGCACTACACAGCGAGCCAGAACGAATCGCATTTTAACGGTGAGGTGAGGTGAGGTGGTGAAGGCAAGAAGGAATGCAGGGCGAGGCAAGCAGAACATTACCAGAGGGCGCATTGTATAGAGTTTGCCATGCGGATGAAGCAGTCTGCATGGGACATGGGCAAGCGGAGAGAGGCAGAAAATAGATGTGAGGAAAGGAGAGCAAACGAGAGACTGGCACGGAGAGAGGAGGGGGGCTTGCATGCAGCAGCGCACTGGCATGGGCGTGCATGCTGCACACTTAACATCGGAAGGGCCAACTATGAAACAAGAACCGAGGCTTGAGGTTCAGTTCAGCAGAGCAACTACCCACCGGTGCACAGCCGTTTCTTGCAGCAGCGTGATGTGTTGAGGCTGGGATAGTGCTGGAGTGAGGGAAGGCGGGTGGGACAAGACAAGAGAGGCAAAGATTTGGCGTGTTTTGAGTCGACTCACACCTTCCTTGCAGCATCGCGACTGTTCAGGCTGGGGTAGTGCTGGAGCAAGGGAAGGCGGGTGGGTGGGATGTTGGTCGTTTAGAGATGTCTCATCATAACAGATCGACTACGCAGAATCGTGACGTGTTGAGACTGGGATAGTTCTGGAGCAAAGGAAGGTGGGTGCATGGGACAAGACAAGCGAACGTTTGGCGTTCTGGCGGAAACGGTGACATATACTTATTGAACTAGTTTTGAGGCGCCTCAAAACTAGACTATGAATAGATATTTCGAATGGAAGGTGGACAAAAAAAACCACGAGTCGTGCAGCGAGGAGTCGTTCAAAGCACGAACGAAACGAACCGTGCGACAAAACGGCCCCTGCGACGAAACGAGCCGTGCGACGAAACGGCCCCTGCGACGAAACGGCCCCTGCGACGAAACGAACCCTACGACGTACCAAGAAGCAAATGGGGCACTCGTCGAGGTCGTCGCTCGGTTCGTCACGGCCCGCATAGCGCGGCGCAAGTCTCACGGCCATGGCTGCGCGAGAGCGTTTGCGCGCCGAGGCGCGGATGCTAGCGTGAGGCGCGGATGCTTGGGTGCGGTGCGGAGCTGCTGTGCTCGATGCTGCCTCGATGAGCTTGCAATAGAAACAGGCAAGGGCTTGATTTGCGATCACAGGTTCCCTGGGCTGTGCTTCTTCTATGCCGGCCTATTTACGGTAAGAGCTTTGCTACAATATCCCTGCTCTCTAAAATTTATACATTATGAGCTTCGAGCTGATGATAGCTCCCAGGTCCCTGCCCCCCCTCCCGCGCTTGCTTGCCCCGCCGTGCCCGAGGGGCGGTAGCGCGCCGCTCCTCACTCCTCCTCGTTTCCTCCGACCACTGCTCCACTACAGACTCTCCACATGGATGTGTGGGGCCCCGCCCGCGTCAGTGGGACGGACAAGGAGCGCTACTTCCTGCTGGTCGTTGACGACTACACGCGCTACACCATGGTCTTCCCCTTGCGCAGCAAGGCGGATGTCGGCGGTGTTTTAATCCCCTGGATCCGCGCTACTCGTCACCAGCTGCGCGAGCGGTTTCGGCGGGACCTTCTAGTCCTGCGCCTGCACTCTGACAGGGGCGGTGAGTTCTCTTCCGAACCGTACCATTCGTTTGTAAAAACTCCCAGATGTTCCACGCCCTAACATCGCTCTCAAAAGAGAATTCTAGGACAGTAAGGGCTGGTCAACTTAAGAGTCGTCGGTAAAGTCAGACTTCCTTCCTTCCTGCTCGCATCGCTGGCTTGTGGGCTTTGTAGGAGAAGCTGAGTCGTAGGGAAATATTCCAGTACCGTACAGTACATGTCCATTGTCCACCCTAAGTTGTGGATATTTACATTGCACTTGCAAAAAGCAGACAGCCACTACCGCCGCTAGGCTTGAAGCCTGCTCCTCAGCGCTCCTCTCTGCTCGCATCCTCACCCCCACTGTCACCCCCACTGTCACCCCCACTCTCACCCCCACTCTCACCCACACTCTCACCCACACTCTCACCCCCACTCTCACCCACACTCTCATCCCCACTCTCACTCCCACTCTCTCCCCCACTCTCACCCCCACTGTCATCCCCACTCTCATCCCCACTCTCACCCCCACTGTCACCCCCACTCTCACCCTCACTGCCACCACCACTGCCACCACCACCGCCACTACCACTGCCACCCCCGCCAGCACTGTTAGCGCTGCGACCACCGGCCCTGTCTGCTGCTGCCCTCTGCTCTTCTTCCATAAGAGAAATGGCGATTGCCAGATTCATCTGCTCCTCGAAATCATCCGGCACTGATAGAGGCATTCCCAATGGCGCCAGGGATGCACATGCCGGTGCAAGCACAAGTGCACATGGGGGAGCAAGAGCAGGAGCAGGTGCAGGTGCGGGTGCAGGTGCAGGGGCAGGAGGAGCAGGAGCAGGAGCAGCAGCGGGAGCAGGAGCAGGAGCAGGAGCAGGAGCAGGAGCAGGAGCAGGAGCAGGAGCAGGAGCAGGAGCAGTCGAAAGCACAGGTGCGGACGACGATGCTGCGGCATCAGAAGGCCCAGAAGGCCTAGATGCTGCAGAACCAGGAGGAGGCCCTAGTGCTGTTGCCCGTGCTTCTGCAGCTGATTTTTTAGTCGACTCAAAAGACGATGCTGCAGCATCAGAAGGCCTAGATGCTGCAGAACCAGGAGGAGGCCTTTGTGTTGTTGCCCGTGCTTCTGCAGCTGCTGCAGCTGAAGCTCTCTGCTCGTCTGAAAGCCGACACTGCTGCTCATCCCTGCGTGCTGCCGCCGTTGGCGCTTTTGCCCGTGCTTCTGCTAAAACTCTGTCTAAGAGCCGACGTTGCTCGTCTATGACCCGACGTTGCTCCTCTATGAGCCGACGTTGCTGCTCGTCCCTGCGGGCTGCTGCTTGTGCAGCCCTCTGTGCTGCCCTTTGCGCTGCCCTTTGTGCTTCTGAAGCTGCTGCAGCCAAAGTCGAATGCATGTACCGCTGCTCCTGCTCCTGCTGCTGCTCTGCATGTGCTGGCATTGCCTCTGGCGCTCCTGCTGCAGCTCCAGTCGATGCCACCTGACTTCGCTGCTGATACTGCTGAAGCTGGTGCTGGTGCTGCTGCTGATGCTGTTGGTAATGCGGCTGGGAGGGCGGAACGGGGAGGGTGGAGAGGGGAGAGGGAAACGAAAGAGCAAAACATAGAGCAACAAAGAGCAAGGATGAGGACGACGTGGCCCTTGGGGGGATCGACTCAAAGCAAAACAACTCTTAAAATCGATTTTTAAAGAGGTGTCGGAATAGATTGAAAGGATGGTAGGCTGTTTTGAGAAAAAGCCCATATAAAGAAAAGCTTCCTAAAAGAACAACCTTTCTCATGAAAACAGGGTAGGTTGCTTTGCTACAAAAGGAGTGTTAGAAGGGGTTGCACGAGGTGATTTTTGAGTCGACCCAAAGGGAGACGCTGGAAGGAAGGAAGGAGTGGAAGGAGTCCAATCTCTTACTTTCGGAACCTGACGATTTTTGTGTCAACTCAAAAATTGGAGAGCAAGAGTGCCAAGATCCTACTTGCAGCGAGAGGCAGATGCGTTCTTACTTGCAGGGAGAGGCAGATGCGTTCTTACTTGCAGGGAGAGCCAGATGGCTTGGCGGAGCATCAGCTCCTCCGCTTCCTCTTCCACGTCCTCCCTGCTCAGTGAGATGAGAAAGAGGCCGGCAGGTGGTATGTGAGGGAGGTGATATCTGAGGGAGGTGGTGGTACCTAAGGAGAATCAGCTCATCAACATCTTCTTCCATGCCCACGGCCTGCTCAATGGCAAGCAACAGAGACAGACAGGGAGGTGGTATCTGAGGAAGGTGGTAAGAGAGGTGGTATCTGAGGAAGGTGGTAAGAGAGGTGGTATCTGAGGAAGGTGGTAAGAGAGGTGGTATCTGAGCGAGGTGGTACATCAGGGAGGTGGTAACTGAGGGAGGAAAAACATGAGGAGCATGAGAGAAACTGGTATCTTACGGGGGTGAACTGCGGTAATGAGCAGTGGTATGCTGGGAAAGAGGAGAAACAGGCAAGGCAGAGACGGCGGGGAGAGGTGGGGAAGAGGGAGAGGGTGGGGAGAGGTGGGGGAGAGGGAGAGGGTGGGGAGAGGTGGGGAAGAGGGAGAGGGTGGGGAGAGGTGGGGGAGAGGGAGAGGGTGGGGAGAGGTGGGGAAGAGGGAGAGGGTGGGGAGAGGTGGGGGAGAGGGAGAGGGTGGGGAGAGGTGGGGAAGAGGGAGAGGGTGGGGAGAGGTGGGGGAGAGGGAGAGGGTGGGGAGAGGTGGAGAAGAGGGAGAGGGTGGGGAGAGGTGGAGAAGAGGGAGAGGGTGGGGAGAGGTGGGGAAGAGAGAGAGGGTGGGGTGGGGAGAGGTGGAGAAGAGGGAGAGGGTGGGGAGAGGTGGAGAAGAGGGAGAGGGTGGGGAGAGGTGGAGAAGAGGGAGAGGGTGGGGAGAGGTGGAGAAGAGGGAGAGGGTGGCGAGAGGTGGAGAAGAGGGAGAGGGTGGGGAGAGGTGGGGAAGAGAGAGAGGGTGGGGAGAGGTGGAGAAGAGGTGCAAGAAAAATGAAAGGAGAAGGACGGAACATGGAAAGGGAATGGAGGAGGGCGGAAGGGCAATGCAGAGAGGGTGGATGGGAGCGGTGCGGTGCGGTGGGTTTGAGAGGTTCAAAGGAGGCACTGACAAGTCGCTTGCAGATGCAGTTCGTGCCAATGGAGGTGGCGCTGCTGCTGTTGCTGCCGTCGCTGCTGCTACTGCTGCTGCTCCTGCTGGTGCCGTTACGGTCGGTGTGGCCTGTAAATACGAATACGAATACGAATAGTTTATTCGAATATTTGTCGAATAGTACGTGAATTCTTATTTGGCCGAATACAGACCCACGTACGATACGAATACGATTAGAATAGTCCGAATCCCTGTCGAATAAGATTGATCTGCGAATGTTTCTACACTTGTTAGGTTGTACACAAAAAAACATCTTAATTGGTATCAGGTACCATGAGGTTATGGAGTAATTGTGTCTTCCGTTGTCTAAACTGCTGTGTAAACATGAGATGAGGGCATGTGTTATAATATTTTGTATATTTGGGTGTACCTATTGTTTTTAATTATTGATTTCTGGTTATTCAGCCCTTTTGAAGCTGTACCTCTTTTGATATTCCATACTTACTCTGTGAGTGTACGACGAATCTGGACTTTAACGGGACTGTAAAATGGGTTCTATCGACTCTCGCCCCAGCCCACCTCGTATCGCCCCGTACGCAGTGTACATCTATATTCTCCACTTCCCCCAGCGAAGCTGCTTCTCCCGCCCCTTTCCCCCGCGTACCTGCCTCTCTGCAGGTCCTCCGCCTCTCTCGCTCGCAAGCACTTGCGTCTCTTGCTTGCCCCCTGCATTTTTTGCTTCTCCCTCCCAGTCATGAACCATGTTACAGATCTGAGAAATGTACATTTGCTAAATAACAAACCATGAACCTTGCTACAAATCTGAGAAATGTACACAACCTAAATAACCAAAAATGCGAATAAAAGTATCACAGTATGTCTCTTTGCCTTATGGTGATTGTTAGGCTTATAGCTAATTGTTTTTCCATTCCATCACTTCAAAACCGAAATTAATTATCTACACACGGTTATTAGCCCTCATGTAATAGGGAATATAAGGACAATACGACATACAAGGCATTCCATGTGGTTACTAACAACCACAGGTTACACGCGACTGCATGTCGTAGTAACGAATCCGTTTGACCACCTTGATACATATGTTATGTCTGCGATGAGGAAAGTGCGTGTCTAGAGTGAACGTCGACGTTTCATGACGAAACTTTGAGATGTCGAAGAATCTTGACGGTCGGAATGCTTGATCGGAGGGCTGACGTTCGCCGACATTCCTGGACGATAATGTACATCCGTCAACGTTTAACTTCAGACACGCGGCCATGTGGTCTTGCCAGGTCACTTGCCTGCATGCGACTGTTTTGCCGTCAATCTTATCCGTATCTGACACCCGTGTGTGAGTTTTGAGTTCGTCTCAATAATTTCGGCCTATCAAAATCATCGGAAACGCGTTCGCCCAGAGTCGCAGGCGCAGCGCAAACCATCCAACCGACATTGTTGCTTCGACAAACCTGACAATTCGCTCTCAGCCAATCAAAATCTGCACTCCACGATGCTCCACAAATCGCTGCCCAACACGTCGGTGTTCGGGTTGCACATTGGTGTTGCGACTGACATTTCTGCACGTTCATCAATCGCACAGCGCCTTCTTGTCCCTCACCAATGAGGTTTCGACGCACATTTCCATGGGCGCTACTCCAGTTGACCCAGTTGCTATGGTGTTTGACACTGTTCAAGCTGGACAAGTTGTCCGCCAGTCATCCAGCACTTTGGGCTCTAAGGCACGTGTCCTACGATTGAAGTCACGCTGGACTCACTGTACACGTGTCCTACGAATTTCCAACCATTGCCTCAGATTGCACAGTGCGTTCGAACCCCGCCTCCAATCAAATGGTACCGTCAAGCCAGAGACCTGAACCGTCAGTTTGCTACAGTGCGTCACTCCTGAACCGCATCCTTCGGGAATCGCGAGGACATTAGGGCCTCCTGAACCAATTCCTTCGAATTCGAAGAGATCACTCCAGAAAGCATTGCACTAGGACAACACACCAAGAGCTTCACCGTCGGAGTGGTTCACTTACCTACCTTAGTGCAGTGAGATCTTCGCAGCTTGAAGCCTGTGGTGCGAGCACCGAACTAAGTCGCGTCGTTTTAGCGCGTTTCTCATCAGACACACAATTGCGACCCCAGGGGATTTGCAGTCGCTCGCGTCGCCCAGGCTAACGCGCCTACTACAACCACAGGCAGCAGTTCGCTTTGCTCGCCAGATCTCTCCTGTCACTTTCGCACGCACCGCCGCCTCCGGGAGAGATTCCGGAGACGGTTAGGCGTCTGATTCTACATTCTACACGGCTAGACGCTTTCATTCGGATCTGGATCGAAGCTTGGATCGCGGTGATTTGACCCCCCCGACAGGCCAAGTTCAACACACACAAAGAGGATCAGAATGGCGGCAAAATTGCGCCAGCTCAGCAGGAGACGCAGACGTCGACACACCAGCCGAAGCACCCAAGATTTGGCGAGACTTCGCCTACGAATTCCATTTTCCCGAACCTACCGAACTAACGCCGCCTCTGCTCCAGCTGAAGGAAGTTTCCTTCTCCTGTCCCAGCCGGCCGAATTTCGCGTTTTCGGTGGTTGATGTGGGGACAAGGGTCGCGACTGTGCCACAGACAGTCGGGGCAAGACGGGGCTGGGAAGTCGACTCTGCTGAATTTTCCGCGGGGGATGTGCAGCCGACGCGGGGGGAGTCGAATAAGAGTCAGAAGTGTCGGGTAATAATGCTATTTCTGTTCCTCCCCCTCTACTATAATGCTATTGCCCGTGCGGTGCAGTTACAAGAGTGCGACGCGGAAGCGGCTTACGCGACGATGGCAGCGATCCCGTCGGACTCGTCGTCGGACGATCCCGTCTGACTTGACGCTGCCAGAGAACAAATTCGTAAGATTCGGAACATCAACGCGCGACGAATTCGCGCGATTCGGGCTGCTATTAGAAGCGCAATATCAGATCTCGCTGTGTTCAACATACCAATGGCACACCGAATGCTTAACATCAGAAGCACGTGTTTCTAAGGTACGTTAGAAACGCCACGCCTTCCCCCCCTCTTCCTCCCCTCTCCCCTCTCTAAACCCACCTCTCTCTCTCTCTCCTCCTCCCCTCCCCTTCCCTTTCCCCCCCTTCAGCACCGCGTGCTCGCCTTCCTCCGCTCAGCTGGCAGGACTACCAGCAGGCTCACCTCACTGGTGCGTGCATGCTGTGCTTCCTCTGGTTGGTAGTGTGCCTCTGTTGGCGTGTGGCTTGCACTGCCGTGTCAGCTTCATGCATTGCCGTGTCAGCTTCATGCACATGCACTGCCGTGTCAGCTTCATGCACTGCCGTGTCAGCTTCATGCACTGCTGTGCATGATGTCTTCCCTCTGTCTGGCTTGCCCCCTCTGTCCTGCTGTGACGTTTTTCACCCCTTGAGTGCGAAATTGTCACTCCAGCTGAATGTAAAATGGGAGAGAAGAATGGAGGGGAGGCGGAGAGTGGGGGGAAAGGGGGTATGCGAAGGCTACGCTACGCGGTGGGATGGTGTGGTGCCAACGGCCCATATTCACGGCTCACGACCCAGGTTTAGACACGGATTGCTCACCACTAAGCAACCAGAAGCTATGCGCCCATTCATTTGACTTTCTTAGTGTGCTTGCATTGTATACTGAGGGATGGGCATGAATTTTATTATTGCGCACGCGATTGCACCATCATCTGCCTTTAATTCATATGGTTTATGGTCCTAGTGCCGTTAACTCAACGATCAAAGACCCTGGACGTGACCACAGGAGCTCCATCACCATTGTCAGCAGTCAAATGAACAACATGAAGTACTTGTGGAGGATGGAAGTAACATCTGTGTCCAAACATGCTCTGCTCCAATAAGCGTGTACGGTGAACGACACAAAACCGTGTCACTTAACCATAAACCACATACCGTAGGACTGGGCACAGGTGAACAGCGCTAAGCTAAGTCCATTCCACAACCAGGCTTTCGCGCAACACGTGCCCGGCTGCTTGCTTCCAAAAACAATGCTGCTTCATGCATTATAATTTCTAATCGCATTTGCATTATGGTAACCAACAGGTTTGCCTTGGGCAAACAAAGTTGTGGCGATTATTGATTGTTGTTTTTGTTTTGTTGGTTGCAATCCTCTTGTACTCTGGAGCGTACGTATGTGGTTTAAACTGGCAGACTATTACCACTGCACACACACACACACATAACACAGTCCATTGCAGACATATAACAATAAAAGAACTGCCTCTGTAGATTACTCATCGTGTCATAACTGTTGAATGGCGGAGTGTAGTACACTCCATTGTTACACCCTTCTACCGAGGAGACTACGTGGCGCAGGTGACGCTGCTGTTACCTGTAGGCATCTGAAGCTCGTACGCCCTCGTCTGGCTCGGAAACGATCAAAAACCGCTCGCCGTTTCTTTGCAGTTGGACAGTGGGCAAGTGTGGAATTTTATCTTGGTACAGCATACACGATCGTTTTGCAACGTGGCATTGTTGTCGCTATTCTGAATTTTACAACAACAACATAGACAGCTAAGCTGACTGTATTGGTCGTTATTCACTTCTCACCCGTGCGTGTCATTTAGTCGCTGTTTACGCGGAATACGGCTGGCAATTGTGGGGGGAATGCTGCCTACTGACGTGTAGTCTGCTTGCTAATGCCACTGTTTTTTTTTCTTTCCACAACCCGTCACTTTTTACTGCTTTCACCTGCCTACTGTTGTTTTGTTTTCAACCCCGTCACATATTTACTGTACCCCCGATTTCTTCGTAATCGACTGCACCACTGCTCGAAAGAGGACGAAACAGATACACTCCCTCCTGCCCGTGAACAATGCGGAACATGCACCTCACAGCTGGCCACACTGGTCCCACGTGATTCACGCGACAACACAGCTGTGAAACAGCTGTCAGTTGGCAGCGATGCCAACTGATGTGCACTTGCCTGATGAGGAGGTTATTGGCTCCAGAATTTTTGCTTCTATTGCTCCCGCGCAACACTCCCAAGCCGTCGCTTACCCCGCCAGTGCTGCTGACAGCGTGGTATCGTGACACCACGCCTTCCCCATCCCTCCCCCCTCCCTCCCCCATCCCCCAACCATACTCATTTTCCGCGCGACCCTTCGCACGGAAAAGCTTCAGCAACCACTATGCGGTACACCTCACCCCGCCGGCTACTCCCCCCCTGCTCGACAGTCGAAATTCTCTGCGTGCCCCTGCAAGAACGACCCCCTCCTCCGAACTCTATCTCAATTTTATTTTCCCAACTCGTCTTTGTAGGCTCGTTTCACTAAGCTACCCTCCACTCCGCCTCTCTGCATCGATATCACGTCAGCAACAGGTATGTAACTTCTGTTTGCCCGTTTAGGGTAGCACATAACGCACGCTTATCGCACGCTGATTGTCCTTTTCCGTGTTTTTTTTTTATTGCCTGCGCTCTGGACTTTTGTACGTTGACACTAACTGCATGCTAATCCCCATTCATGCAGTGCACTAGGAAGACTGGAATCAGCGCGCACCCTTCAGTGAAAGTTGTCTGGCTGTTGTGTGTCTTTCCATTTTGGTTATTTTGTGATAGATGTTCGTATGCGCTTCCTTCTGATGTAATATTGACTATCAGTGAATCAAAAACTTTCATCATTTCTGAACTTCCGAGTCCTCCAGAGCATGCCACGATCTCAAACACATACAAGCCCTAACCGTTTCAGGATTCAAGCTGTGCCTGAAATCGGTAATCATTTGTCGGGCTAATGAAAACGAGCGCTCCGAGTCTGCAGAGGTTCCAGGCATTGCGAGATAGTCTCTCGCCATCTTGGCCACGATTGGGTAATACCTTTCGTGACTCACCCACCACTCCTTGAACGTGGCCATTTTTCCCGTAGGAACTTCAGGCCCTTCTTCAGCAAGATACTCCGCGAGCTGCTTGTCTGCTTTGTCTTTTCTCTTTGCACCAGCCTGTCGAAACAGCCCTCCCAGTATGGATGTCGGCTTCTTGTTGCTGGCTGTTGCTGCAGTGTGAGCTCCTGTCTTCTCCTTCGTTGCATCATACTTTTCCTTGTACTGCAGAAACGCCTTCGTGATGGTTTGGCGAACCGTGGCCTCATTGACGTGGCCCTTGTTCTGTGCCTCGGCGGTATAGTAGCTCAGGTTGAAACGTGGGTCCAGAATTGTTGCAATGGTGTACTCCTCCGACGTCTTGTTGTAGTATTTCTCCAGTTTCTCAAGTCCAGCTGCACAAGCATCACTGAAGTCATCTTCCCTTTCCACACCACGCTCAAGAATGTCCATGAGTTTATTCATGAGAGGGATGCAGAGAGAAACAGTTGCATATGATGATGCTTCCAAAATGGTAGTGATCTCATGCAATGGAGCCAGAATTGAGTGCACCTGGTCAAGAGATTCCCACTCTTCTTCCCTCATTCTTAGCTTCTCAAAAACCTCATCCGGCACCTCCTTC
The DNA here is from genome assembly GCA_947471745.1 of Closterium sp. Naga37s-1. Classification (NCBI taxonomy): domain Eukaryota; kingdom Viridiplantae; phylum Streptophyta; class Zygnematophyceae; order Desmidiales; family Closteriaceae; genus Closterium; species Closterium sp. Naga37s-1. The sequence goes on from CANJKZ010000004.1 coordinate 1,709,680, forward strand.
ATGTACGCAGATATGGCGGGCTTCAAATCCCTGGCGCGGTCCACCATGGCGTAAGCGCTGCCCCATCTGGTTGGGGTATCTTGCTTAAGCGATCTTTTGTCCTTAATTTTTTTCTCCAGGCAGATGTTTGAGAACTTCTCCTTGCGCTGGGATGAGCCACCGAGGTAAACTGCAAGTCCCCGGATTTTTGCTAGCGCTCGATCAACACGAGGCGCCTTCAGAAAGCATTCTGCAGCGAGGTGCAGGACATGAGCAAAGCACATAAGGTGCCTGTCCTTGCAGAATCCTTTTTCCTCTGCAAGCAGCGACAGGAACTTCTCA
>CANJKZ010000004.1:1715000-1823482 GCA_947471745.1 Closterium sp. Naga37s-1
CTGCTAATGCTGCTGATATTTCTTCTGCTTCTCCTGCTGATGATGTTTGGCCAGCCAGCCATGCAGAGTGTCTCCCCGAAGCCTCAACCTGCATTCTGATCATTGCCTCCACTGCCCTCTGCTCCTCCTGCTCCATGGGGAGCGGCAGCAAGGAAGCGGGAGGAAGGGGGGGGAGAGGGGAGTGGGAGTTTGAGGCTCCTTAAATAATCGCCTCCAACTGCCCTCTGCTCTTCCTGCTCCATGGAGAGGAATAGGCGGGAGGGAAGGAGGAGGGGGTATGGGGGCGGTGGGTTTGAGGAGAGTTTAAAGCACCGCTGATCATCCCTTCCACTGCCCTCTGCTCCTGACCCATAGGCACAGGGAGGGGGGAAGGGCGGGAGGGGGGAAGGGCGGGAGGGGCAGGCGGAGTGGGAGGGAGGGAGAGGGGGTGGTGGGATGGAGGTGAGATTGAAGAAACACCTCAAACATAGATCCTGAATCATGAAGCAGGGGGGTTTTGAGACGTCTCAAAACTGCGTTTAAAGGAGTTTTTGAGAATTCTCAAAAACTCCCCTCAAACATAGCTCCTGAATCATGGGGGAGGGGGAGGGGGAGGGGATGTGGACGGGGAGGGAGAGGGGGGCCGAAAGGGGCAGGTAGCGGAGTAGACTTTGCAGCACCTCTAATCATCCCTTACACTGCCCTCGAAATCAGGAGCAAAAGCAGCAGCAAAGGTAGCCCTCAATCATCCCTACAGGGCAGCAGCAAGAGCAGCAGCAAGGGCCGCAGCAAGAGCAGGAACAGGAGCAGAAGCAGGAGCAGGAGCAGCAGCAAGGGCAGCAGCAAAAGCAGGAACGGGAGCAGAAGCAGGAGCAGGAGCAGGGGCGCACCAGCAGGTCAGCTTGTCGCTCCTCTTCTGTGCGCTTGCCTCGGTGCTCTACAGAGAAGGAATCCGTGTTGCAGAAGGGACAGCTGCGAATGATGAGGATAGGGGCGAGTGGTGAGGAGAGGGGCGAGCAGGAAGGCAAGTATGTGTCACACAAGGCTGCATGTCACCCACTGGGTGCTCGACAGAGAATGCGGTTGTGTTGCAGAAAGGGCAGCCGCAAGGGTTGAGGTGAGGGGCGAGAAGCAAGGCAGGAATGTGTAACACACAAGGCTCCTTGTAACTTACTGGGTGATGTGCATTACACAGTTGGTCAGATCAGATCAGATCAGATCAGTGCGGTGAGAAGAGGTGAGGTGAGGTGAGATGAGGCAGTGAAGGTGAGAAGGTATGTAAGGTGAAGAAAGCAGAGGACCTACCGGGAGGGGCAGGGAAGAGATTCTGTCATGCCGAGATAGCAGTCTGCATGCGAAGGGGTTTACGCAGAGACACCAGACAGGTAGACTGGGTAAAGGGCAAAGGAGAGACTGAGAAAGTGGTTGTGCACGTTTTTTTAGTCGATTTTTGAGACTGAATGAAGGGGTTCATAAGTAGGTAGGTACCGATTTTCGAGTCGACTCAAAAAGCAGTTCATAAGGAGGTGCACGAAAATCAGAGTTTTGAGTTAAAAAAAAAAAAAAAAAAAACAACAACAACAACAACAACAAACAAACAAACAATTCCTCGAGTGGAGGAGGTTTAGAAGGACAGGAGGTGCAGAGGAATCAAAAGAATGAAGATATGACGGTGCAGGGAAACAGGGTAGTGAAACTGAGTGTAAACAGTGGGCTTGAGCGTCAGCAGAGCAGTCAAGCACGTGTGCAGTCACCCACCTGTGCACAGCCGTTTCTTGCAGCATCTCGCCGTGTTCAGGCTGGGGTAGTTCTGGAGCACGGGAAGGTGGGTGCGTGGGACAAAAAATCAAGCAAAGGATGTGTGGCGTTTTGGCGAAGCGAACAAAGACGACCTCGTTTGTATCACGAAACGAACTCTCCAGGGCGACGAGATTCACCGGGCACACGTCAAGTTGAGAGAGTTTGAATAAAAAAAGACCCCGTTGACTTTGAGAGTCGATTAAAAGTCAAGTCGGAAACAGCGAGACTTACCAGGAAGCAGTTTGGACAACGATTCTTAAAAGTGACACAACTAGGGCGAATGGAATTAATGTACCAGGAACGATCCGTCTTACGAGGAAGCAGATGGGACACTCGTCGAGGTCGTCGCTAGGTTCATCCCGGCCCGCGTCGCGCGGCGCGAGTCCCTCGGCCATGCCTGCGCGAGAGGCTCGAGAGAGTGCGATGAGGGTGCTTCCGCGACCCGCGCGAGGCGCGTTTGTTTGCGCGAGCCAAGTGCGTGCGTACGGTGATACTGTCGGGATGCTTGCCGTGCTCGAAAATCCCTGTGTGACACTCGCAGGTTGGAGCTTGCGAATGCAACAGGCAGGCAACGTTCGAGAGCACTCCTTCGGGTCCGAGCTCTGCTTTTGCTATACCGTCGTGATTCGCTACCACAGCCCTGCTCGCTCGTCATGACTGCCATTGCTTTCATACAGCCTAGCATGCGCTCGAAATGTCGGGCTTCCAATGACTGCCACGTGGAGCTTGGGGTCGCCTTAGGGCGTGGTGAGGTCGAACATGTCTGCTGCACGTATTATGGCCGTGACCACGGCGCTTGCGTTTTGTGCGATTCACCGTTTTGAACCGCTATTAACCAGCCTGAACATGAACTACAAATTAAACTTATAAATTGAACGAAACTCTTGGTACGTGGGTGTTTGGTCTAGTGGTATGATTCTCGCTTTGGGTGCGAGAGGCCGCGAGTTCGATTCTCGCAACACCCCGTTTTCCTTATGGGATACTGTATTTTGTTTCCTGTTTCAGCTCTTTCAGTGAAATCTACTACTGGTACCGGAATGTGGCTCAGCCCTCTTAGTCTTGATCTCCGTTTTGTTGTAGACGGTTATGACCTCTCTCCGTCCTCCACCAAATACATGCAATGCAGCTAAACCAATTTCGTTGATTGACTTCCTCCGCACATACATCATTCGCCTCCATCTACACTACTTTCTATGGCTGGTTGAGTCATGCACCATCTTCTCCCATGTATCTATGTTCAGCCCCGCACACTATTCACACGAGGCTACACAAGCAAAAGGCACCATGCTTCCTCCTCCACTACCTCTCAGACTCCTTGGTAACTTCTCCAGTCTCCAGGGTCTCCTCTGCTGCATCTCCTGCCCACCATGATCTCCCACAATTAATCTCAACCACCCTGCACAGCCACACACCTCACGCTACACATGAGGAAAACATCACCCTCTCCTCCACCATCTCTCAGGGTCCTTCACATCACCAGTGTCTCCTCGGATTCCTGCTCTCCTGCACAGTGTTCTCCCACACCAACGCTCAGCCCAGCACAGCCATACACGTCAGGCCACACATGAGACGACGCCTTGCCACCTCCCCCACCTCCTCCACCTCCTCCTCCTCTTCCTCGCGCTCGCTGCACTACAGACGGCACCCTTCCAAACAGCCACTTCCCCCCTCCAAGCAGCTGACCACTCCAAGCCTGCCACGTGTGCTCTGCCCTCCCACCCCCACCCCTCACCCTCTGCTTACACACACCCACCACCTCTCCACCCATCTCCACCTCCTTGCAGTCCTCCCCTCCCAACCTCCCATCCACCCTCTGTTTTTCCACCCGAACTGGCCCAGAAAAGTTGAAAAGTTTCTCCAAGTCCTCATCATCATCAACAGAGCTCTCACCATCATGTGAGGTCACACGCACGCAGTTGCTCACTGTCCCCTCCTCCTGCTGCTGCTGCCCCTCCATCCCAACCCCACCTGGTTGAATCGCCTCGAGCTCCCCTATAAGCTGACTCAGTATCACCCGGCGTGCCTGTGCGGCCAATGCGTGCTGATTGGTGGATATCACACCTGCTGCATCTGCTGTAGCCCTGTGTAGCGCTGAACTTGGGAAAAGGTCGATATCGGCTGTTGTAACAGCTGTGGCGGATACTGAAACAGCTTGCAACGAGGACAGCAGGTGAGTGAGAGGGAGCCCTTGGGATTTCAGCCCTGTCTTGTCAGGGCAAGGCCCGTCACAGCCGTTGCAGTTGATGCACTTGTTGCTGTTGCTGCTGCTGTTGATATCACTCAGGTCGTGACTAAAGGCAAGTGTTCTTGTATCGGAGCCATGCAGCTTGCCAGTCTGGAGAGGGGTGGTTCTGGGAAACACCAGGTTGTGACTGTAAGCAGTGTGACTGTGCACAGCGTCACGGTAAGGCTGGTGGGAACTCCCAAAAGGATAACCATCCTCTCTACAGGCGGCCTCGTTTTGCATACAATATCCCCCTTCTCCCATCTCCATTCCCTCTTGTGGCTTCCCCTTCCCCTCCTCCTCTTGTCGCTCCCCCTTCTCCCCATCGAGTTCGCCTGTATGCTTCTGCTGCTCCTCTTCTTTCTGCCCCTGTCTCCCTCCCTTTCGTCGCCAAACGCTGCTAATGCTCTTCGACAAAACAAGCAAAGGAAACCGAGTGTTCACCCATTCCCCCTCACCACGTCCTACACTCCTAAACGTGGGTGACTTCAAACTTTGCCAGGCTTTTGACCCCTGAAAAGAGAGGGTTCTACCTGTTTCTACTCTCAACACTCCCATGCTTGCGCGTTTCCCCAGCTCCCGCCGCGCCTCATGCCCCCAATCTCCGCCTCTTTCCGCCACTCCTCGCGCGCGCTTCTTATTCCAGCTGCATTCCCCCACGACTTCCCCGCCCGCTTGCGCCTCTCCTGTTTCCGCCTCCCCCGCTTCCTCCTCCCGCTGCGCGTCCCTGAGTCGCATTTTCTCCAGCTCCTCTATCAACTGCGACAGCGTGCGACGTCGCGTGCGACCAGATTGCGATCTACATCCCAACGAACGTTCCGTCGCAGGTTCGCGAACGTCGTGGCTGTTACTGCGATCGGGAGAGCGAGGCGAGGGAGAAGACTCGCCTTCGCTGCGCGATTCTCCTTCTGCGCTGCAGCCGCTGCAGCCGCCGCCGCTGCCGCTGCCGTTGCAGCCGCTGCTGTTGCTGCCGCTGCCGTTGCAGCCGCTGCCGCTGCCGCTGCCGTTGCTGCCGCTGCCGTTGCTGCCGCTGCCGCTGCCGCTGCCGCTGCCGCCGAGGCCGTGGTATACATCGTCCAATCTGCTGCTGCTACTAGTACTAGTATTAGTATTAGTATCGGTGAAACTAGTATTAGTACTAGTATTACTTTCTCCCAGCCAATCGCGTCTTCCCGGTCCGCCAATCCCTCCGCGGTCGATTGCGGAGGGATGCGGAGCAGCAGCGGGGCGGAGCGCGCTGAACTGCCGCGCCAACGCCACAGCCGGGGAAGGCACAAGGCTGGTCGGCGGAAGCGAAGGAGAGGGGGGGAACGCGGAGGTGGGTCGGCGGGGTTTAACCGGGCGTACGCTGGCTCCTCGGAGAATCGGAGGATCGGCGGGTTTTGCGCTTGCGCCCGTTGCGGAAGCGCTGGCGCAAGGAAAAGCGGAAGGCTGTGCGCGCATGGGGGGCAGGGGGAGGGACGCAAGGGCGGCGGAAAAGGGGCGGAGAGACGAGATGGGGGGAGTTGGGGACGGGCCCGTTGCGTCGAATACCGCTTCCTTCGCCTGCGGCGGAGGCTCTACCACGTCTGCTGCTGCTGCTGTTGCTGCTCCCGCTTTCCCTCCGCTCCGCCCTGCACATTCCCCGTCTGCTCCCGCTTCCCGTCCGCCCAGCCCTGCACACTCCCCTTCCGCCCCCCCTTCCCCTCCGCTCAGCCCCACACATTTCCCCTCCGGCCCCCCTTCCCCTCCGCTCAGCCCCGCACACTCCCCTTCCGCTCCCGCTTCCCCTCTGCTCAGCCCCACACACTCCCCCTCCGCCCCGGCTTCCCCTCCGCTCAGCTCCGTGCTGCCTTCCGCTCCCGCACCTGGAGACAGCTCTTGCGCCCCTGCCGCACCCTCCCCCGCCACCCGTTCCTCCGGGACAGGTCCGACAATGGCTGGCTCGGAGTGGGCTGGTTCGGAGCGGGCCGGCTCGGCGAGAATTGGTTCGACAGGGTGTAATTCTGCCTGCACTGACGGCGCGGGCTCTGGATCCGCCTTTAGCGGTGGCTTGGTCGGAAGGTCGGAAGACGAGTCATCTCTTTGGGCTGAGAGCACGTGGACATGTAACGCTGTATCACGGTCGTGTAACACCCTGATGGCTCCGTCTTGTAACGCTGTGGCTCCGTCTTGTAACGCTATGGCTCCGTCTTGTAACGCTGTGGCTCCGTCTTGTAACGCTGTGGCTCCGTCTTGTAACGCTGTGGCTCCGTCTTGTAGCGCTGTGGCTCCGTCCTGTGCAAGTGCAGCACCGTCTTGTACAAGTGTGGCAGAGTCATTATCAGCTGCTGACTCGCTAGCGGCGGCATTATCGGCATCGACAGAAGCAGCGTTATCCTCACGCGCACCTGCAGCCGCAACGGTCAACTCATCGACTCGAGGCCCCACGAACCCCAAACGGCTAGCGCTTGCCGTCGAATCGCCAACATCCAGTGCATTGCCTTCAGAGGCACCTACGGCCGCAAGAGTCGACTCATGGACTCGCGCATCCTTCTCTAACTCTCTCGCCGCCTCTTGAGGCCTCTCAGATCCTGAATCGTTAGCGCTTGCTGCGGAATTGCTAACACTCACAGCGTTACCTTCACTCGCGCCAGCTGCTGTGTCGGCCGACTGATCGACAGCCGTAAGATTATCTTCACTAGGACCTGCTGCGGTCGATTCATCGACAGCCGTCAGACTACCTTCACTAGCGCCTGCTGCAGGAACGGTCAACTCATCGACTTGAGGCCCCTCAAACCCCGATTCGGTAGCGCTTGCTGCGGAAATGCAAGCATCCGCAGCATTACCTTCAGTGGTACCTGCTGCTGTAACGGTCGACTCATCAACTCGCGAAGCCATCGCTAACGCCCTCTCCGCCTCCTGAGGCTCCTCAGACCCTGATTCGCTAATGTTTGCTGGAGATCTGCTAACGACCGCAACAGCCGGAATATCTTCACTAGCACTGGCTGTTGTAACGGTCAACTCATCGACTTGAGGTCCCTCAAGTCCCGATTTGCTCGTGTCTGCTGCGGAGTCGCTAGTAGCAGCAGCATTACCTTTAGTGCCACCTGCTGCTGTAACGGTCAACTTATCAACTCGCGAAGCCATCGCTAACGCTCCCTCCGATTCTTGAGGCCCCTCAAACTCCACTTCGCTAGTGTTTACTGCGGTAACAGCGCCTTCTGCCGCAACGGTCAACTCATCGACTCGCGCATCCGCCGACGCTGACGTTTCCTCCATGAGTGCTCAGAACAATTCCACCCGCTCGCTTCTCGCTTCTCGCTTCTCGCTTCTCGCTTCCAGCTTTCCTCAGCAAGCTTCCGCTTCGATCTTCTGCGGATCTGTGCCCTGTTCGGCGAACTCGGCGCGATTCGCAACACAGTCGTCCGAGACCAGGCAGCGAGGGAGAGTCACAATGCTGCATTCACCATGCCGGCATCTCCTAAGTCACATTCTTAGCATCTGCGGCGCATTTGGGAACGTCCCGGCTAAGACGCTACAACAACCCGTCACCTCGCATCGTTGTATGCTGCAGTGGGCTAACCAATTCCCCGAGCTCTGCTGTAGTCACGCGACGCGAGATTCCTGGGTGCAGGCTGCATTGCACACTGATGTATGGGTGATGGATGGAACACTGCGCAACACAATGTATGCAAGGAAGGAAGCAATGGATGAAAATCAAGACGGAACAAATGTGTGACTGTGATGCTGCGTCGCGCTCATGGAGGTGATTTGATGTGGCTCGTGCCATGCATTGCTGATGCGGGGGGAAGGGAGTGTAGGAAATCAATGCTGGGAGGAAAGAAAACTATTTGAGAGCCAAATGGCGCGACGCGCGAAAGTCGTGGCCGAATCGGGCCCCTTGTGCGCACAGAATTGCCGTGCCGTTGCGATTCTTGAACAGGTCACTGACGCTGGGCTTCAAAGTGATTGTATTGAAATGATGAGTATGTACACCGATCAATGTTAACCAACTTACAGGTTTATTGACCTTTATGTTAAGCATACCATAGATATGCTCAGAGGCTGTTGGGTTGTGACAGATATATACATTTATTGTGCTGATACAAAGCTAGAAAAGATAAATGGACAGCCTGCAATCTCTCCTACTCGCACACAAGCAGGAGCTATTCCACTGGTGGCACAACCCACCTATCCACACCATGTGCTTTGAGAAACACCCCATTATGCACGTTGGGAATTTTCACCGCTGCCCAAGTAAACAGCTTCGTTCCCGGCTGGCCAAGGGCTACACTGAACCTTAAGTTGAACTTGGTCAAGTTTGCACCTTCCAACAATGTTGGAATCTGGGCGTTACGTGGCAGCTGGCGCAGCTGACGGAGCGTGTACAGCCCATTGATGATGTTATATGAGAGTGTACGCACCCACTCAGTTCCGTTGTCCCAAACTCGCAGCAGGGTGTCGATTAATGCCTGGTTGGATGGAAGTAATATGGTTGTGTTCTGGACAAGGGTGTAGTTGGTATTGGGATCCTCAACTGGAGGGAAAGGGGAAACACAGAGAAAGGAAGGGATGGGAGGGAAGGCACAGGGAATGAACGCGCAGATAACGAGCAGATAGCTAACATGGGAGTGATGGGAGACAAAGGAAAGCGGGTGAACTAGGACTTGATGAGGCGTGAGTGCAATACCGGACCCTTGGAAAATCCTTCAATCTGGAAAGAAGCAGTAAGTTGGAAGGGAAACAGAAGCAGGGGGGAAATCATGAGGGGGACGAACAGGAGACATATGTGGAGAAGGAAACAGAGTTCAGAAGCACATCTGAAGAGCGTGGCATGTGCAGCAGTGACATGGCATAGCATGCTCACATCAAGCCAAGTCACATCTGGTGAGAAGTCACACTCCTTGCTCACCTCACCATCATGCAAGGCGTCGTCAAGGAACGGTTATATCAAGTCACATTGAACATGGACAGGGTGTATGTGCGTTAGTGTGAGTGAGTTCAGAGCAGAGACCCTCACTCTATAAACGTAGTGTTTTGAGACGTCTCAAAACACTAGTTTTATCACGTCGTCAAGGAACGGTCATAGAGTCAGGTCACACTGAATATGGACAGGGTGCATGTGCGTTAGTGTGTGAGTGAGTTCAGGGCCAAGACCCTCACTCGCCCGTTCAAGGAGCCTTGCGGCGACGGAGTAGCGAGGCCTGGCAGCAGCGGCGAGTTGAAGGCCAGCGACCTCCTCCCGCATCTGCTCGTTCGTGGGGGATGCCGCGTCTGCCTGCTGCACAGCTCCGGGCGATAGCAGGATCACCAGAAGCAGCAGCAGATGAGGAAGAAGAAGGAGAAGCGAGGGAGAACGAAACGGACGAGGAGGATGAGAATAGAGATCCATGCTTGCGATCAACTGTACGCTTTATTTCTTGCTTTGGTATTTTGCTTCTTAAAGGTGTTTGGGGCGACGAAATCAGCGATTCTTGAAACGTGTTTCTCGTGAATACACAAAGCGGTCGTAACGCGGCTTATGAAAAAGACGGACTAACCGAACCCTCCAAGCGCTCGGCGCCCTCAAGAACGAACCCTCGAGTCGCGGGAGGGACTTTCTGGTGAAAGCTCGAAGACTTCCGCGCTCACCTCCCCTCTTCCGCATCGCGGCGATTTCGAGAGGGCCCTCCTGGGAAAATCCCTAGTAGCGCCAAGCCCTCATGCCGTGCCACCCCGCATCGCTACCCTCCGAGGGTAGTCGCACGCACGCACGTGCAGTAGTCGTAGTCGCAGCCGCCATGACGGTGGACGGTTGCTGTTTTGTCGTATCTGTAAGGTTTTCTGTCGTTGCGTGGCCGACTACGTCGCCTTCACCACGCCGCCCCATTCTCCTCCTATTGGTTCGTATAATCTCGCTCATCTGTTGTCGGAGGAGTCGCTTGATTAGGTTAGGCTTGAGTTTTCTTATCTCAGCCTTCCCTGGTCAATTGTCGTTGGTGTTGTCGCTTACGACGGGTTACCTTTTTCAGTTGTCGCCTGTCGCCGCCACGTCTAGTTGCGAGAGAGTACCTGCCGACCACTCGTGCGTGGAATGCAGCAACACTGGCACTCGTGTGGTGTTATAACGAGTATTCGCAGTGGTTCGGCAAGAGTGGCTTTTGCTTGTAGGTCGTGTTAAGGTATCTCACCAGATCAGTTTATTTCTACAACTTCTTATGTTTAAGCGAAAAGTACTAACATAACAAACTGGCACACATTTACAGCTAAGGCAAGCAGCTTCACCACAGCATTGCAGAGCTCGCCTGATTATTCAAGAGGTTGCAAAAATTCACAAGCAGCGATATTGTACACCCCTGATAAAAACACAAGGCGGCTCGGCTCACCCGACCACGTTTATTCCTGAAGAAAAGGAAAATTGAAGGGAACATCCAAGTGAGTGCATGCCAAAAAAAATACAGTTGAAAAAGTTTATAATGTACCAAACCACTGCCAAGAAGTACATTTGAGACTGTAAAGAGGATATGCTCTTACTGGTGCAGATTTGATTGCCTTGCGGAAGATGAAGCCTGGCCGTGTGCTGTTACGTATGGCCCGCCAGTATGCGAGAAGGATGACGGCCGGCCGCACTGGTGAGGAGTAGAGGCAAACGGAAGAGAGAGAGAAGCAGAGAGAGAGGGACCGGTTAGGAAGGGACAAGGGTTCATGAAAGGACAAGGGTTACGGCCCAACAGTGACAGAGAGGGCCTGGTGCTTGAATGACCTGGTAAAACATTGGTGGGCGTGGCAATGCGTGGATTTATCTGTGAGGTGAAGCGATAGAGAGTGGGTAGGAAACCGGAGGGCAGCAGCAGGTTCGGGGGGAGGGGGTTGACTCACGTCGAATCTTCCGAATGCTCTTCAGAACGTTCTGCGGTTTCCTCTTGCTGCTGCTTCCCTTCCCGCCCTCCTCCACTCGCTCCTCCTGCTGGCTTATTGTCGTTGCTGCTGCTGCTGGACGTCCTGTTGTTGCTGTTGCCCCGGTCGCCCCTGTCTTATCCGAGCGAGTCCTCCTCGTGTCAAACTCGTTGCGAGTGAACATGGAAGCGGGCACCGACACCACCTTACTCCATCTCGCCTTCACACTCCTCCTCTTTCGACCCCCTTCCCCCGCCTCTCCCCCATCTCCCCTCCCTCCTCTCCTCCCACCCTCCTCCCCTTCATTCCCCTCTCCCTCCTCCAGCCTTCCCAAAGGTCTACACATCTTGTATTCCCCTCCACACTTCCCACACCCCCCTGCGCCCTCCTCCCCCCCGCACCTATTCCCGCCCGCCTCCCCCCCTCCCCTTGCCCCCCCCGCGCCCCCCCTGCTGAGCCTATGCACGGGGGAGTAGACAGGGCGCCGGTTCCCCCCCACCACGCGGATTTTCCGCAGGGGCCACCCGGGGGAGGGCGGGGGGAAGGAGGGGGAGCAGAGGAAGCGCAGGGCAGCGTCAGGGGATGGCGGGGGGAAGGCGGAGAGCAGGTGGTGCGCGCTGAGCACGGGGGAGGGGAAGGACGTGGAGGGACTGGGCGGGGGGAAGGCGGAGTGGGCGGAGAGGGCGGAGAGGGCGCTGTGGGTGGTGATGGCACGGTGGAGGGAAGGGGGGATAGAGGGGGTTGTAGCATCGGATGTAGCAGCAGTTGTAGCAAGAACTGCAGCAGTGGTGGTAGCAGGGGCTGTGGCAGCAGTTGTCGCTGGGGCTGTAGCACAAGCTGCAGCAGGGGCTGTTGTAGCAGGGGCGGTTGTAGCAGAGGTGGTAGAAGAAGTGGGGCGAACAGGGATGTACTTGGGCGGTAGCAGCTTCTTGCTCGCTGCTGCTGCGGAGCTGCTGTTGCTGTTGCTGCTGCTGTTGCTGCGTGCCCTGCTGCTGCTGATCTCCCTTATGCTGATCGCTTTCACACTCGGAGATTTCGCCGTGCTCTGTGATTTCGCCGTGCTGTTGCCGCCCGCAGAAACACTACTGCCGATGCTGGTGATGCTGGTGCTCCTGCTGCTGCTAGCAACTCTACCGTTTATCTCCTTTACGCTCACTGCTTTCACGCTTGGTGATTTCGTCATGCTCAGTGACTTGACCGTGCTCACTGATTTTGCCGGTGATCTTGCTGTGCTGCTGGCCCCCCCACAAACGCTGCTGCTGATGCTGCTGATGCTGACGCTCCTGTTGCTGCTGCTCTTCGTTCCTCTCTCATTCATCCCTCTACTCTTTGCCTCACCACTGCCTTGCACACTGTCGCCTTCCACGCTGCCAGCACCACTCCGCCTCCTGCTGATGCTGCTGCCCTCGGTATTGCCACACCCGTTAGTGGCACCACTCTCTGACTCGCTATACACGCCCTCCTCGCTATAGACCGTTTCGCTGCAGCTAGTAGTGCAGTACTGGTCACACGAACGAGCAGCAACTGCATTGCCATCCCCTCTGCTGCTCACAATGCTTCCCCCCTTGCTCTTCCTCTGCTTTGTACTCGTTATTGCCCCCACAGTACCGTTTATTGTGCCCTCAGGGCTCATTATTACCACGGGCGCGGTATTCGTTATTGTCCCCTTGGTTCCACCAGTTACGCCCTTGTGATTCCTGCTGCTGCTAGAAGTGACCGCTTGGCTGCTCCTGCTGCGTCTGCTGGTGCTGCTCCCTCCGATTTTTGTGTAAGCGCTGCTGGTGCTGCTGCTACCGAGTCTTAAGTAAGTGCTGCTGGTGCTGCTGCAGTGGTTGATGATCATTGGGCTGCTGCTGCCGCTTATTGCCGGACTGCCACGTGTCTGCTTTTGAGTTGGGCTGCTACTGGCACGTGTCTGTTTCTCATTTGGGCTACTAACGCCACGTGTCTGTTTCTGATTTGGGCTGCTTATGCTACGTGTCTGGCTTGCATGGCTTGCAACGGGAGACGAACCCAAAGACCCATTGCTCCGCCTCCGCTGCTCCCTCTTCTCCTCCTGCTTCCCCTTCTGCTGCTGCTGCTGCTGCTGCTGCCACTCTCCCTCCTCCTCCTTGTCCTGTTTGTGTGATAGCTCAAACGCATCAGCAACACCAACAGCGGCAGCTGAATCAGTCCCACAGGCTACCGCAGCAGCAGCAGTGGTAGCGATAGCAGTAGCAGTGGCAGAGGCAGCAGCAGCACCTAGAGCAACTGCACCGCTCTGCACCCTTCCACACTCACTCCCCTCGCTCTCACTCCCATCCGAATCCTCCCCTCTCACGCGCTGCCTCTTCCTCACTCTCCTCTTATCTCCGCCCCCTCCTTTCCCACTGCTGCCCTTCAACGTTTTCTCTCCTACCACTCCTGCTGGCCCTTCAATGAATCCCCTTCTTCCCACCACCCTTGCTGCTACTATCCGTCCTCCCACCCTCCTTCTCTCCCTCCCGCACCCTTTCTCACTCCCCATGTTCTCGGCCTTACCGAACCGGAACACTGCCACGTCAGCAGCGGCCGGCAGGGAAAAGGGCTCGGTACGACCAGCAGTTGCAGCCGTGGGTGACGTCATCGTGGTGAAGAGAGGGAATGGCTGGGCGGCAGGTGTGGTGGAGGTAGGGTCAGGCTGGGCGGCAGCTGTGGTAGGGTCAAACCGGGCGGCAGTTGTGGTGGAAGGCTGGGCGGCAGCTTCTCGGTTTGACGCCTTGGAGTGCATTGACTGGATTGACTTTTGGGAACTTTCTGATTGGTTTGACCCCGTTGACTTGCCGGATTCGTGAGACGCGTGTGAGGCCCGAGAGTTTGCTGATCGCTTTGATCCCATTGACTGCGTTGACTTGGCCGAGTGCTTTGACCCCGTTGACCTGATTGACTTGGCTGACTGCTTGGATCCACTTGACCGGCACGAGGCATCGGAATGGTGTGGCGAAGGGAGGGGCGAAGGCACAGCTGCATCCCTGTTTTCCTCCTCCCCCACTTCGTTCTCCCCCTCGTCTCTCTCCCCCTCCTCTTCCACCTCTTCCCTTACCTTCATCTCCACCTCGTCAGCCCCATTGGTTTCATCGGCAAACTCTCCTCCCGCCTTCTCACTCCGCCTCTCGCTTCCCCCCATGCTCCGCGGGTTGCTGATCATCTCGATCTCCTCCACGTCACTCTGCTCCTCCTCCACGTCACTCTCATCCCCCTCTGCGTCGCTCTCCTCCACGTCACTCTGCTCCCCATCCACGTCACTTACGTCCTCATCCACGTCACTCTCGTCCTCCTCCACGTCACTCTCGTCCTCCTCCACGTCACTCTCGTCCTCCACGTCACTTCCGTCCACACTCTCCTCTACACCAACCGTCACCCTCTCACACGGCGGGACGGCGAGCGCAGTTTCGCCGCTCGGCGCGCTTCCTCTCGGGCTGATCATCTCGATTTCTTCCGCCTCACTCTCCGCCTCACTCTCCCCGTCGCTCTCTGCCCCCCCCTCTGCCTCCCCCTCCCCCTCCACCTCCGCTTCGCTCTCCGCCTTGCACTCCGCCTCGCACTCCGCCTCGCACTCCGCCTCGCACTCCGCCTCGCTCTCCGCCTCGTTCTCCGCCTCGTTCTCCCCCTTCGCTATCGCGAAGGGATTCACACCGCCGCCACCCGCAAGCTCCGCGGCTTCTCGTTCCGCCACCTCTCGTTCCGCCGCCTCTCGTTCCGCCGCCTCTCGTTCCGCCGCCTCTCGTTCCGCCGCCTCCCTCTGCCGCTCCCGCGCGCGTTCCGCCAGGCTCTCCTCGAGCAGCGCTATCCACTCCGCGTCCTCCTCCTCCGCAAGATGAGCCCCGCTTCCCCCTTCCGCCGGAAAGGAAGGCGCATCAGCGATACATTCCGCGCTATTCACTTCCGGAGAATGACTCGCTTCGTTTTGCCTCTCACCCTCCGCTTTCCTCGCTTCCTCTTCCTTATTCTCCGCTTCTCTCGCTTCCTCTTCCTTATTCTCCGCTCCCCCTCCTTCCTCTTCTCCAGAACGGGCATCAGCCCAGAAGCTCTCCGCGCCGCGCAGCGCGTGCGATTGCTTCTCATACCTCTCCTCCTGCTGCTGCTGCTGCGGCGGCGCTGCCTCTGCTTCTGCCGCGTTCCCCGAGGCGTCCGCATCATCTTCGCATGGCGCCTCCGCTTCCGCTTCCGCTTCCGCCTCCGCCTCCGCTTCCGCTTCCGCCTCCGCTTCCGCCTCCGCTTCCGCCTCCGCTTCCGCCTCCGCTTCCGCCTCCGCTTCCGCCTCCGCTTCCGCCTCCGCTTCCGCCTCCGCTCCATCAACCACTACCGTATCCTCCTCTTGGTCACCCTTCCCTTCCCCCGCCTCATCCTCCGCAATTCCCGCGGCCCCGTCCTCCTCTTCCTCATCTTCCCCTTCTTCCTCCTCCTCCTCCGCCTTCTCCGCCTCTTCCGCCTCTTCCGCCTCTTCCGCCAGGGCAATCAAGTCGATTTCCAGCTCCAGAAACTTATTGTCAAGCTCGCTACCCTCACCTTCGGTTTCTCCACCAACATTCAAAGTCGGACCCCGCTCACCCTTCTCCGTCTCCCGCCTCCCTCCCTCCCCTTTCTCTCCACAATCTTCTCTAGGAAACTCTACATCTGCTTCTCCTTCTCGCTCTCCTTTCCCCATCCTTTCCTCCCCTCTTCTTCCTCCTCTTTCTTCTCCCCAGTTCTCCTCAGATTCCTCCTCTCCCGCTTCTCCGTCGCTTGAGCCAAGCATCAGCACATTATTCAGCTCCAGCCGAATATCCGCCTCCTCTTCCGCCGCCATTCCCGCCAAACACGCCCGCATCTCCTCCTCCACGTCATCACCGCATGATTCACTATTAGTCACCTCGATAAGGCGAGAAAGTTCGTGTGTTGTTCCCGCTTTCATTTCTGCGTCGTCCGCCGCACCCGCGCCTTGTCCGTTCAGGCATTGCGCCACGTTTCCTGTCCCCGCGCTGCTTTCCGCCACTGCGCTGTTTTCCGCCATCGCGCTGCCTTCCGCCACTCCCGATCGCGCGAGCTCCGCGTCGTGTCCGCCCGTTGCTTTTCCAGTCGCAAATCCTCGTTCGCGGTCCCCCTCTGCGCTGCTTTCCGCTTCCGCGCAAGCTCTTTCCGCGGGTGCGGACTCCGCAGCCGACGCCAGCGGGGACGCCAGCAAGCCGCTTGGACCACTCGTTGCTGTGGGTTCGGAAGCCACGTCAGCATGCGCCTCGACTGCCGCCGTCGCCGCGTCGGCATGCTGTGATCGTGGTGCGTTCTCCGCAACGCCGTGGCGCTGTTTCTTTCCCGCGGACTTCTTACCCGCCTTCTTCCCCCGAGCCTTCCGCGCATTCTTCCGCGTGCGCTTGGTCGGAGCATCCGCAGCGACAGCAGCAGAAACGGCTCCCGGCGCGTGTAAGTCCCCCATTCGGGAGCCATCAACACAATCAGCAGGTTCGGTACAGTCAACGCAGTCAACAGAGTCATCGAGGAATCGGCGGAGCCGCGTCTCCTTCGTCTCCGTGTCAGTCTCCGCGTCTCGTTCCGCAATCGTTACCTCCGCCGTGTCTTCCGCCGCGTCCTCTGCCGTCAGCTCTCCCTCCTTCCGCGCGCTCACCGGCCCTTCCGCATCCGACTCCTCCTCGTCCACCAAAACCAGTCTAAGCCTTTGATCCTCAATCTCCTTACGCGGAACCGCTTTACCGTTGCTCTCCTCTACCATGGATGGCTTTATCTTGTATTGAAGCATAACTACTTCATCTTCGCAATCGAAGTAGCTGCCTGTACGAAGCGTTTTCGGGAAAGATTCGCCTTCCCCGAGAAATTTCTCTTTCCGATTTTCTGTCGATTTCACAGCTGCCCCAGCCGCCGCTTCCCCCAAAGTTCCTTTCCCCACGCCTGCCCGTCCAGTCAGTTTCGGCTTTTCCGCAGAGGCTCCCGCTCTACCGCGCGCGACATTGGGCTGCGGATTGCGCGCATCCGCGTTCGACGGCAGCGGCCCGAGGTCAAGAGATGGAATGGCGTTGCGCGGAAACGGCGATGGCCGCGCAGACGACGAGAGGCTCGAAGCGGGGGAGTATGCGGCGAATCCGAGTTCTTCGCGCTCTCGGGTTACAAATTCCCCGTCGATCCTCCGTTCCCGTTTCCCCGGGATTCCCGCCATGTTATCCGTCTGGACTTGCGCTGTGGCATACGCCATGGAAGCCGACACGAGCATCTCAGGAACGTTGTGGACGCGGCGCGAGGCGGACCGCGGGGAGAAGAAGGTTCGGCGAAAGCCGAGGAGTTTGGGTGCGGAGCCATCGGGATGCGCGGAGGGGGACTTTGGGGCAGGTTTGGATTTAGATGCGCCGAAAGGGTTGAATCGCGGCGTGTGAGGACTGGACGGTCGGGATCGTACGGGTGGTACGGATGTGCGTCTGTCTGTTCTTCCCGCCTCGGAGGATACAAAGTGCGACATCGTTTTCACCTGGTTTCCCCGCACGCGAGAGGTACTTCACCAGGATTTGCGGATTCAGGCGGCCATTGGTACCAGTAGACGGAAGCTACGGAGCTATGGGAGCTATTGAACAGCGAAGTAGCAGTGCCTTCGATTTTCTGTTGTTCATTACACAGGGTGAGGACGAAGGGCATGAAAGGCAAACCTCAGCTCGAGCAAGGTTGAATGGATTTCACTGGAGTGTGTCGAGGAGACGCTGCGGACGCATGGAGGGAAAGTTTGCAATGGATGGGGGCCAAATTTCTGTAGTGGAATGTGGCACGAAGGTAGGTGGAACGGCGATGGGGTGCAAGTACGGTCTCGATAAACCATCTGCCATGTTCCCCGGTGTGTCCATGCTGAATGAATTCGTGTGAAGCAGAATGTCGAATTGCTACCGCGCCGCATGTTGGGCGACTCGATGTTGGGGAAGCCCAGAGAGGAGAGTGGCGTGTGCTTGGGTTGGATCTTGACGAGACGCGTTTGGGGGAGGAGTGAAGGTGCCGCGTCGTGCTGGGCGAGGGGGAGAACGTGGGGTTGCCCTGGGCGGGATTTTCCGCATGCGGCAAAGACTCGCACGACTGACTCTAGCGGACTTCGTTGCGAAGACATTTTACAAAAGGAACAACTCAGCGAATGCAGATGTACCTCCACCTTGACTGCTTCGCAAGTAAATGAACTGGTATTGTACTGTCTAGTTAGTCAGGTGGAGCGTGCATACAGAACAGTTATTCTCTAGCGTTACCCTTTAATTACTCACTTAGCTGTATAGTTGTACTAAAACGAATTGACTGTCAGGCCGCGTGGGGAGTCACATTCAACCAGTGGCAGGAGGGGGGTGACTGTAGCCAGGCGGATGGCCTAACATGTGACAGTACCGGAATGGTTACCAGCATGTGAGTGAGACACACCCTTCGCTTCAACTCGATTCCAAGGGTCAAATTTAGATCTTTCCCTTCCCCCTCCGGAATCGCTCTTTCCCTTCCCCCTCCTTCTCTCCCTCCCCCCCGTTTTCTTTCCTGGAATCTATGAGCATGATCTTATTCTGTCATTCCATGTATGCTGTTATCGTAGGGGTAATGCGGTCACCACCTGCTTGCGTCATATCATACAATTTAGGGGGGTAGTGGACTCACCCCATGCACCATGCATCCATGCATGATGCTTACATGCAGGGTTCTGGATGAGATGGGGCTGTCAGGCTCGTTGCCAGCATCCCTCGGATCACTCATCAATCTCTCCTACCTGTACGACAATCGCACCCTGCCCTGGCCTGTGAAATAAGTGTGTTTTTGAGACATCTCAAAATCATTCATCAATCTCTCCTACCTGTACGACAATTCGTTCCCCCCACCTGTACGGCAATTGCACCCTGCCTGCCCTGCCCTGGCCTGTACGACCATCCTGACCTGGCCACCCTTCACTCATCTCCTTCCGCTTTCTTAACCCCACTTTCCCTCAGCTGACTCTCATTCGTCACGTGCATTCAATGCAAACTTATCTCGTCCTTGTATTCTCCTGCCTTATATGCTCCAGTGTTTTCTTTACCTTTTCATCCTTCCGGTGTGTGTGTATGTGCACGACTCATCCCACCTGCCTGCACGCCACCCCACCCAACCGCACTGCACCGCCCTGTGAGAGCAGTAGTCTGTGGAGCAACTCGCTCACGGGGGAACTGCCTTCCACCATCACTGCGCTGACGGCTCTCAGTGACATGTGAGTGTGTGTTACTGTGAGTGTTTGTGTGTATGTATGTGAGTGAGTGTGTGAGTGTGTGTGACTGTGAGTGTGTGAGTGTGACTGTGTGACTGTGTGTGTCACTGCCTCTTTGTAACCCCTTACCTCTTCACATCCTTGTGTTCCGCATCCTTGTTCCCCCTCTCCGCATCCTTGTCCCCCCTCTCCGCATCCTTGTTCCCCCTCTCCGCATCCTTGTTCCCCCTCTCCGCATCCTTGTTCCCCCTCTCCGCATCCTTGTTCCCCCTCTCCGCATCCTTGTTCCCTCTCTCCGCATCCTCGTTCCCCCTCTCCCCACCACAGTGTTCTCGACTTCAACCAACTCACTGGGTCACTACCACAAGGCCTCTCCACACTCTCTCGTCTCTCCAGGCTGTGAGCTACCTACCTCAATCCTCTCCTACCTGTACGACAATCGCACCCTGCCCTGGCCTGTAAAATAAGAGTGTTTTTTAGACATCTCAAAATCATTCATCCCACACTCTCTCGTCTCTCCAGGCTGTGAGTTACCTACCTCAATCCTCAATCCTCAATCCATGCTGTAAGCGGCTCAGTTCTGCTACCCTGCAGCTGAAGTTTCACTCTCACTCCTGCCACACACCTTATTCCTTCATTCATCTCCTCTGCCTCCCCACCTTTCCCCCTTTCTCCTTGCTTCTCTGCAGTGCACTGGGCAATAACAGCTTTGCCGGTTCCCTCCCCGACTGGATTGGCAGCCTGCCCTTTCTGGAAACGCTGTGAGCTGACCTCCACTCCATGCGAGGAACCTTCGGAGTCGTTGGGGGTCTTGGTGTGTTTTGAGTCGACTTAAAACACTCCTTTCCGCAGTGCCTTGGGAAGGGAAACGCTTGGATTGGCGGCTTGTCTCTCATGGAAACGCTGTGAGATGCCAGCGAACCTTTGGACCCATCGGGGGCCTCGGGGGCCTTTGGAAGCCTCAGGGGCCTTGGGGGGCACAGTGGGCACAATAATTTGCCTTCAGATATGGCACCTATGAGAGAACACGTGTCAGGATTCAGATCTCGCCTTTTGTGCCAAAAAAACTAATCCTCACATGCCTCTCCGAGGCTCGCTTTGAATGTATCCTACAACAAGGGCTTGCTGTTGCGATGAGCTGAGAGTCATCTGAACCACATCGGCCTTGTCTCATCTCCGCTCTCTTCATCCCTTGCACCCCCACGCCACGCCACGCCATGCCACGCCACCTACGAAATGACTTTTGAGTCGACTCAAAAGTCACAACGGCCTTGTCTCATCTCCGCTCTCTTCATCCCTTGTACCCCCACATGAAAAGAGGGTGTTTTTGAGACGTCCCAAAAATCTCCGATCTCTTCATCCCTTGTATTGCACCCACCCCACGCCACGCCACGCCACTTACGAAACAGTCAGAAAGATTAGCTTATGGCCCCCCCCATTACTCCCTTGTGGGTTGGGTGGGACGTCTTCTTTCTCTCCTGCTTTCCTCCTCCCACCTTCCCGTGAACCTCTACAGGGCGAAAATAACTTATCAATACCTACCCATCTCTTCCTCCCACCTTCCTTTCCTCCCACTTTCGTTCCACTCCTGCAGCAGGTTCTTGGTCTTCCGCCTTCTGCTGGTCCTCCTCCTCCCTTGGAGGGTCCACAGCCTGTCCCGTCGCAGTCACAGCTACAGCCTACCTCCCCTTTGCCTGCTCCTTCTCCCTACACTGGTCCTACTGGAGGTCTTACTGAGCGTCGTGAGCCTGCGTCTCGCCCTGCGTCGCCTGTCCGTACTGCTCGCGCTAGTGGTCGTGGTTCGCGTCCGCGTCCTCCTCCTGTCCCTGGCACGCACCGGATGTCTCTGCGTCCGTCCACTGCTCCTCTGCGTGCCCCTTTGCCTTCTCCTCCAAAGTCCTCCCTTCCTGCTCTTCCCGACCCGGAGTCGGACTCTCTTCGTGCTGCCAGTCCTACTGTCACGCGTTTCCTTGCTACTGTCGTCACTGACCCTTCTTTCGAGTCTACTGCTGCGTCTGCCCTAGTTGCTGAGCTCGTCGACTTTGCTGCTCACTGTCGCCTAGACTACGCTGCTAGTCTTGTTGCTGAGTCTGAGTCTGTCTGTCCTCCGTCCATCGGGGGTGAGTGTGCCCTTGGCACGGACGTCCTTGAGGACAGGCAGGAGGAGTTCCAGTGTCTGGCAGCTGCTTCACCTCATCTCGTGTCCGTACTGCTTACCCCTGAGGGAGACCCGGATGCACTTGACATCCCGACTCCGCGCTCTTACGCGGAGGCGATAGAGGGTCCCTACTCCTCTCAGTGGCAGGCAGCTATGGATGCAGAGATGGCTTCCTGGAAGTCCACAGGCACCTACGTTGACGCTGTCCCCCCTCCTGGGGCGAACATCGTCAGTGGCATGTGGATCTTCAGGGTGAAGCGGCCGCCGGGTTCTCCGCCTGTCTTCAAGGCTCGTTACGTGGCTCGTGGCTTCAGTCAGCGGCAGGGAGTTGACTACTTTCAGACCTTCTCCCCCACCCCGAAGATGACCACTCTTCGGGTACTGCTACACGTTGCTGCTCACCGTGACTACGAGCTGCACTCTCTCGACTTCAGCACTGCTTTCTTGCAGGGCAGCCTGCACGAGGAGATCTGGCTGCGCCGCCCACCTGGCTTCACTGGGTCTTTCCCTCCTGGTACCCAGTGGAGTCTCCGGCGTCCAGTCTACGGTCTCCGCCAGGCGCCACGTGAGTGGCACGACACACTGAGGACTACGCTTGCGGCTCTTGGGTTTGCTCCTTCTACTGCCGACCCGTCGCTGTTTCTGCGCACCGACACCTCTCTGCCGCCGTTCTACATCCTCGTGTACGTCGACGACTTAGTCTTTGCCACAGCTGACACTACTGGACTCGCCCACGTGAAGTCCGAGCTGCAGAAGAGACACACGTGCACAGACCTGGGTGAACTGCGCAGCTACCTTGGCTTGCAGATCACCCGGGACAGAGCACGCCGCACCATTACCCTGACTCAGTCACACATGGTGCAGCAGGTCCTTCAGCGCTTCGGCTTCACGTACTCCTCGCCTCAGGCCACTCCTCTGCCTACTCGCCACTCACTCTCAGCTCTGCCTTCGGATGAGTCCGTAGAGTCGAGTGGCCCGTATCCAGAGCTTGTTGGCTGCCTCATGTACCTGATGACCTGCACACGACCTGACCTTGCATACCCTCTTAGCATTCTTGCACGCTATGTTGCTCCTGGGAGACACCGACCAGAGCACATGGCTGCTGCGAAGAGGGTGTTGCGCTACTTGTGCAGTACGTCGGGCATGGGGCTAGTGCTTGGAGGGCGGAGTCCAGTGGTCCTCACTGGGCACGCGGACGCTTCTTGGGCTGACGACCAGGCTACGCAGCGGTCGTCACAGGGTTACACTTTCAGCCTCGGTGCCGACTCTGTTTCGTGGCGGGCTACTCGCTCGTCTTCTGTTCTCGGCTCCAGTTGTGAGGCTGAGATCTACGCTGGGGCCATGGCTGCCCAGGAGCTTCGCTGGCTCGCCTACCTGCTGACCGACCTTGGAGAGCCGCCTCGTTCTCCTCCAGTCCTGTACGTAGACAACAAGGCCATGCTGGCCTTGTGTCGAGAGCAGAGACTGGAGCACAGAACTAAGCACATTGCTCTTCGCTACTTCCTTGCTCGTGAGCTACAGCAGCGTGGTCAGTTGCGGCTTGCGTACGTGGCCTCTGAGGCCAACACTGCTGATGTCTTCACCAAGGCTCTTCCGCCTTGTGCTCATCAGCGCTTCTGCACTCAGCTGGGTCTTGTCCCTGTCTTGCCTCACTTGCTCACCCCTTGACCTTGCTTGTACTGTTACATATATATATACCTGCTCTTGCTTGTCTAGCCTTATCTATATATATATGTACTCCTGCATGTGAACTGGCCTTCTGGCCTTGAACTTGTGCTCAGAATGTGTGGTGACGTTGTGATCCACCCTGAGCTTGCCTTGCTTTGCTTTGCTTGACTGGTCTTGTGACCCCTTGTTCTCCCCCACTTTGCCTATGGGGGTGTGTCAGAACGTTATAGCTTATACTTTTGTGTAGGCTGTAGTGGGGTATCCCATAGGGGGTACAACCCAATTAGGGTTAGTACTTGTACCCACTTCATTCATAGTTCATCCACTCTTGTTTCTTCTCACATTCCGCTTGCGCCTACCAGGGTAGATTCATAACGCCTTCCAGGTGCAGCTTATTAAACCCTATCGGGATCCAAATAAGTTGTACACGGGACGCCAACCTCCGCCACCGCCTCCAGTCCTCGTAAATGATGAACCTGAGTACGAGGTTGAATCTGTGCTTGCACATCGTCGTCGTCGGCATGGCGCCCTGGAGTTTCTCATACGCTGGAAGGGCTATGATCATTATGAGGACAGCTGGGTCTCTGAAGAAGACATGAGTAACGCCCGACGTTCTCTCCGCGACTATCTTGTCAAGCAGGGTGTTACATATACCACCCAGCTTTGAGGGGGGGAAGTGTGAGAGTACGCCGACGTTCGACATATTTCTCATTTCTATATTTTTACTCTATCTTATTCTCCTTATTTTCCTCTTTCATTTGCACTTGATTTCACATCAATCGGACTACTATTCTATTTTCTAGCGCTTTCCGATTATTTCACTTATTCTGTATTTTCGGCACCGACATTTTCATTATACGGCACCGACAGCACCGACGGTGGTGTACGATGCGTAATCTTGCCATAATCCGAAGTGCCAAAGGGCTTGCATGCTTATGCGCACTTGTGATTATCTATTCTAGAAGAGCGTGTTCCCGAAGGTTCGGATTATCTTTTGTGTCTATGTATTTCTGAGTATAAATACGCTTTGTACTCACCTTTAGTGCAACATTCTCGAGTGGAAATTCGATCCTGTGACACTCGCGTGCCTGTGAGTTGCCACCTGCATAGATGAAACACACCTCGACTCGTCCTCAAAAGTGGTGCAAACGTTGCTTCTCCTCAGTCGAAACTTCCCCGCTTCCCTCGGTTCTCTCACCACACGCCTCGTGTCTCGTCTCTGAGAGTTCCAGGCTCCAGGTGTACACATCTTTTTTTTCTGCCCTAAAACGTGCATACTCACTGTGTTTACTGCGCATACACCTTCGTGCCTTCTTTGTTGCCCTCCCTCATCCCGCGTGCAGTATCGTAGACAACACATCCCTCACCTGCCCCTCCACCCCAGCCTCCTGTGATGTGCCTCAGGACCCTCTATCCGTCTTCTGTGTCGACTGCCCCACCTTCTTCTTGAATTCCACCATCCCCCGTCCTTGTTTCCCTCCCTCATTCCCCTACCACGCAGTAACCTCGACAACACATCGCTCACCTGCCCCACCACCCCAGCCTCCTGTCCCGCCTCCACCATCCCAACCACCAGCTGCAGCACCAGCAGCAGCACCACCCGCAGGGCCACCATCACCAGCGCCAACGCCACCATCACCACTATCTCCTTCCATCAGCCCATCCACCCCATCCCCACCATCCCCACCAACAACAACAACAACACCACCATCACCAGCACCACCACCACCAGCACCAGCACCGAAACCTGCCTCGCCAGTGGCTGTGAGAGCCCTCCACGCCAATGCAATGACGGCTTTCGTGCTAGCCCTCCTGATTGCTGCCTTTTAATGCGAGTTGATGTCAATATCAACATGATTTTGTGAAGAGTATGACTGTATGATGAGCTATATTTATTGTTGTCAATTGCTTAGCATAATTACTTCGTTCTCAGCTAGTAAACACAAAATTAAGGTGAACATAGGAGGTGGGATCTGCGCATGGTGGTGTTTCTGCTAGAAGCTATGCACACCTTGCACCTCCATTCTTCGTTATTAGTTTGTATTGCCATTTTTTGAACCTCTACGTTCATCACGTCTGTCATAGAACAGTGTACTGTTGCACATTGGGCGAGGTTGTATGTGCCACATCAGAATTTGCGAGGAAGCCGATGGTGCACCAACACCAGCGAAGTTCGTCCGAAAACGAGGTTGGATCAAGCGGGTCGCATGCGTGTGTGGGACTTCGCGATTCGGGTGAGCGTACAACCATCGAAGTCGCTCTAGTCAACGGAGAAAGTCACGCCCGTGTATCCTACCCTTTCCGCTGAAGGGTTCTGTTCGACTGGCGCTGGTACCCGAGCCTAAACCCTGATGCGCCAGTCAAACAGGGCCCAGGAGTTTTCCACCACAAGCTCCCCCCACCACTTTGGCATGGAAACTTCCAGCAACCTCCAATGTTCGTCGTGACGTGACAGCCACGGAAGTTGAGGCGCAGGTGTTGACCAACACAGACCAATCCGATATCGTATTACCCTCTCTCACGTCACTGACACAAATCGTACTTCATCGTTCAATGATCACTTTATCTTCGTGTCGAAAGCTCTATCTTGTGCCGCACAAGATCATCAAACCCTAACTTGTGTCGGCGGCCGACACGACTTGCGAATAGCCTTTTCAAGACCCCTGGTTCCGCCTTTCCGCCACTCGCTCGCGTGATTTTCACAGCCGTGACTCACTGAGTTAGCATGGGTCCAAAGATGGGTGCATTTCCCACAATAGTGGCACTTTCCTTTCTCGTCACGCTCATGACAATGCTTCCGGCGGTTTGGGTCGCCCTAGGAAGCAGCGAATCTGTCTCCGCCGCACGAAAAGCGTCGCCTGAAAGCGTGGCGACGAGTGGTAGTAAGGATGCGCAGGGATTTAGTTTCCCTCGGCGGGCAATACGGCGTCTAATGCGGGGACCCAGCGACCAGATCTCCGTATCTCCCTCTGAAACCCTCGCATTGCAGCCGAACAGCGCTTCTGCAACTCCGGCGGGGGTCCAGCAGCCCACCGCTCTCCCTTCCGCCGCTTCCGCCGCCCCCCCTCCGGGGGCAAGCCTGAGGCTCATTCCCCTTCGTGGCGCGAGATCTGCGCGAACCGCCGTGTCGCCATACGCAACAGTACCGAATTCTACTGTAACGACCCAGAGCGCGTACGCGACGCGGTTCGTCCCTCTCAAGCCGCGCCTCGGGAAGCTTCAGCACCAGCAGCAGCGGCGCGAGGTGGAGGGCGCGACGGACATAGCGAACCAGGACGGCCCGATACTGGTCTATTCGAAGGAGTACTTAATGTACTATGGGACCTCGACCGAGGGGTCCGGCCAGGATGTGATTGGAAAATTCAAAAATTCGTTGGGCGGAGACACGGGGAACCGGGGCGACCCGGCGGGGGAGAACAGTGTGCGTAGTAGTTGGGACATGTCGACCAACTCCTACCAGACTAACGACGACGGCTCTCAGCCGTTCGTCAGTCCCGAGGTGGGTGTGTATGATAACGCCCTAAGCCCCGTGTCCCTAGTAGTAGTCGACGCGTAACGTGTCGCTTCATTTTTCGTCGCCACCAACTGCCTCTCGCCTCACATCGTTTCGATCCATTCAGTTCACTTCGCTTCCCATTCTCTCTGCTCTCGCCCAACACACCCCTCACCCGAATTCGAGACAGGTCATGTTGAACAACACGGTCACGGACGACTGTTTTAACGGCTGGGAATCCATCGACGGCACTTTCACGGACGACGGATCTGACGGCTGGGAATCCTCCGATTATAGGCCGAGTGAGTCATGCGCGCGATTTTACTGTTGGGAATGTGTATGTCACTGGAGATAATCCTTAAAGTGGATCCAACGGCTGCAAAATCATCTAAACGGGGATGAGTGAGTGATTTTGCTACTGGAACTTACAGCAAAACAGGACCGAACCGAGGTGACTTTTGAGTCGACTCAAAAGTCACCTTGCTGCTGGAACTTGCAGAAAAACAGGACCGAACCACGCTTGACTTCGACTCATGCTGGTCTCTCCTGCCGTGATTGCGTGCTGTGATTGCCTGCTGTGATTGCCTGTCGTGATTGCCTGCTGTGATTGCCTGCTGTGATTTCCTGCTGTGATTTCCTGCTGTGATTGCCTGCTGTGATTGCTTGCTGTGATTGCCTGCTGTGATTGCTTGCTGTGATTGCTTGCTGTGATTGCTTGCCTGCTGAACTAACGTCTGCCGTGATTGCCTGCTTCCTGCTGTCCCTCGCCCGCCATTGTTCTCCAGTCTACACGCAAGACACTTACGGAATCTACCTCGTGCTCGCGATCGCTTGTTGGCTACTAATAGCCCTTAGTTCATTCTATGCGTTCTACTTAAAACCCGCGGGCCAAGTTCAACGTTAGGGAAGGTTCTAACTCACGCAATGAGATCTCCACCTGACCGCTTCGAAGGGTCCACAGTTCTATAGATATCCTCCAACTGAATACGCACTAGAGTAGTCCCACACTTAAATGCGCAGAGTCTTGTTGATCACTTGTCTCGTCGCAAGAAAAACTATTCACGTCAATACTACGTTGATAGAGGAACCTTCTCCCATGAAAGATGTATTCATGAAAGTTGTTCACAAACAAAGACAAGCAAAAAGGTATGCTAACCCACCAAAAGCAGAAGCAAAGATTTATGAAGGTGCGAGTTGTTTTTTTTTTTTCTAGTCGACTCTTCCCGCCACCCTCGGTTCCCACACCACACTCGATTACCTGTGAGTAGCCACCTGCGCAGTGCCAGTAGCTTCTGAGAATTCTCTGAGGTCAAATCTACCCGCCACTCTCGGTTCCCGCAGAGCTGCATTTTCTCACTACCCTTGCCTACGTGTGAGCTGCCTTGCCACCTGCACACAGAGAAAACAAATCTCGACTCGACCTGTGAGTGTTCAGCGATTTTGTGTGTGAGTTGCTTTTCCATATGCGACTCTTCCCGCCACCCTCGGTTTTCCCACCACCCTCGCCTACCTGTGAGTTGCCATGCCACCTGCACACAGAGGAAACGAAGCTATTGTGTGAGTATTCCAGTTGTCTCCCTGTGACTCCCCTCTGGAAATACTTCTCTGGAGTTGTGTGAGTTGACTCCCCTCTGGAAATACTTCTCTGGAGTTGTGTGAGTTGACTCCCTTCTGGAAATACTTCTCTGGAGTTGTGTGAGTTGACTCCCCTCTGGAAATACTTCTCTGGAGTTGTGTGAGTTGACTCCCCTCTGGAAATACTTCTCTGGAGTTGTGTGAGTTGACTCCCCTCTGGAAATACTTCTCTGGAGTTGTGTGAGTTGACTCCCCTCTGGAAATACTTCTCTGGAGTTGTGTGAGTTGACTCCCCTCTGGAAATACTTCTCTGGAGTTGTGTGAGTTGACTCCCCTCTGGAAATACTTCTCTGGAGTTGTGTGAGTTGACTCCCCTCTGGAAATACTTCTCTGGAGTTGTGTGAGTTGACTCCCCTCTGGAAATACTTCTCTGGAGTTGTGTGAGTTGACTCCCTTCTGGAAATACTTCTCTGGAGTTGTGTGAGTTGACTCCCCTCTGGAAATACTTCTCTGGAGTTGTGTGAGTTGACTCCCCTCTGGAAATACTTCTCTGGAGTTGTGTGAGTTGACTCCCCTCTGGAAATACTTCTCTGGAGTTGTGTGAGTTGACTCCCCTCTGGAAATACTTCTCTGGAGTTGTGTGAGTTGACTCCCCTCTGGAAATACTTCTCTGGAGTTGTGTGAGTTGACTCCCCTCTGGAAATACTTCTCTGGAGTTGTGTGAGTTGACTCCCCTCTGGAAATACTTCTCTGGAGTTGTGTGAGTTGACTCCCCTCTGGAAATACTTCTCTGGAGTTGTGTGAGTTGACTCCCCTCTGGAAATACTTCTCTGGAGTTGTGTGAGTGACTCCCCTCTGGAAATACTTCTCTGGAGTTGTGTGAGTTGACTCCCCTCTTCAGCAATTGGAGAGACGCTTCTGATAAAGGAAGTGCTCTGAGATGTCTCGAAACAATTCTCCACATCCTACTCTTCGCGTCACCCCCCCCCTCCCCCCCCCCAAGACCATACTCTCGTCTTCCCTGCCATACGCTGTGCCTAAACTTCCCTCCCTTTATCCATCTTCACTCCCTCAACCCACCGTGCAGTAACGCAGACTAGACAACACATTGCTCACCTGCCCTACCACTCCAGCCTCCTGTGAGGTGCCTCAGGCCCGCTTTCTGGCTTCTGTGTTCTTCATTCACATACATTCATGATTCCTTGTTTCCCTCCCTCATCCCCCCACCATGCAGAAATGTCAACAACACGTCACTCCTCTGCCCCACCACCCCAGCCTCCTGTGAGGTCCCTCAGGAACCCACTCTCCGTCTTCTGTGTCGAACTTCCCACCCTCTGCGCCACCTTCTTCTTGAACTCCACCTTCCCCCGTCCTTGTTTCCCTCCCTCATTCCCCTACCACGCAGTAACATAGACAACACGTCCCTCACCTGCCCCACTACCCCCTATCCGCAGCCTCCTGTGTTGTCCCGCAGGACCCCCTATCCGTCTTCTGTGTCGACTGCGACACCTTCTGCTCCCAGTGCTCTGCTGCGGGTAAGCCTAAGCCTCTCTGCTTCCTGCCACAGCTCACGTCACTCACCTATGTCTCAAAAGAGCTCCCAGCGACCTCTATGTCTAAAAATTCTGCTCCCAGCGACCTCTATGTCTAAAAATTCTGCTCCCAGCGACCTCTATGTCTAAAAATTCTGCTCCCAGCGACCTCTATGTCTAAAAATTCTGCTCCCAGCGACCTCTATGTCTAAAACTTCTGCTCCCAGCGACCTCTATGTCTAAAAATTCTGCTCCCAGCGACCTCTATGTCTAAAACTTCTGCTCCCAGCGACCTCTATGTCTAAAAATTCTGCTCCCAGCGACCTCTATGTCTAAAACTTCTGCTCCCAGCGACCTCTATGTCTAAAAATTCTGCTCCCAGCGACCTCTATGTCTAAAAATTCTGCTCCCAGCGACCTCTATGTCTAAAACTTCTGCTCCCAGCGACCTCTATGTCTAAAAATTCTGCTCCCAGCGACCTCTATGTCTAAAAATTCTGCTCCCAGCGACCTCTATGTCTAAAACTTCTGCTCCCAGCGACCTCTATGTCTAAAAATTCTGCTCCCAGCGACCTCTATGTCTAAAACTTCTGCTCCCAGCGACCTCTATGTCTAAAACTTCTGCTCCCAGCGACCTCTATGTCTAAAAATTCTGCTCCCAGCGACCTCTATGTCTAAAAATTCTGCTCCCAGCGACCTCTATGTCTAGAACTTCTGCTCCCAGCGACCTCTATGTCTAAAAATTCTGCTCCCAGCGACCTCTATGTCTAAAAATTCTGCTCCCAGCGACCTCTATGTCTAAAAATTCTGCTCCCAGCGACCTCTATGTCTAAAAATTCTGCTCCCAGCGACCTCTATGTCTAAAACTTCTGCTCCCAGCGACCTCTATGTCTAAAAATTCTGCTCCCAGCGACCTCTATGTCTAAAAATTCTGCTCCCAGCGACCTCTATGTCCAAAAATTCTGCTCCCAGCGACCTCTATGTCTAGAAATTCTGCTCCCAGCGACCTCTATGTCTAAAAATTCTGCTCCCAGCGACCTCTATGTCTAAAAATTCTGCTCCCAGCGACCTCTATGTCCAAAAATTCTGCTCCCAGCGACCTCTATGTCTAAAAATTCTGCTCCCAGCGACCTCTATGTCTAAAAATTCTGCTCCCAGCGACCTCTATGTCTAAAAATTTTGCTCCCAGAGCTCCGCTGCGAACGTTAACCCATGCCTTCCTCCCTCCTCCCGCTCATGGCTCACCTATGATTTTCAGACTTTCAGAAAAGGCCATTCAAACTTTTCAACCGTTTCACTTCCTCGCCCTGGCCATAGTCATTCAAATATCTACTTGTGCCATGTCTACTCTGACTCGTTCTTCAAACTGCACAGCACAGTGTATCACTTGCCACGCCAGCTGCTCTTCTGCTTGCCAGCCTCTCCTCCCCCGCCCCTCCTTCCCCGCCCCTCCTTCCCCACCCACTCTTCCGCCCTCCCTCTCCTCCTTCGCCTGCTATCAAACCCATCTCCCTTGTCCCCTTTCATCCACCCTTCTTTCCAAGTCACCCGATTCCGCGATTCCTTCGCTTCTGTTTCTTCCCAGGCGGTTCCATAGTTTTGTCCCTTGCCCCGTAGCTTGTTGCATGACTGGAATCTGTCATCCCCTTCCCCTCCCCTCCATGCCTGCTATGCTCAACTCAAAGCTCCGCAAGCCCTGCCGAACCAGCCGCCAGCAGCAGCACCATCAGCAGCAGCACCAGTACCTTCACCAGTACCGTCAGCACCATCATCATCACCATCACCATCAGCAACAGAACCATCGCCACCATCCCCACCACCATCTGCAGCACCATCAGCAACCCCACCAGCCCAGCAGCGTCACTATCACCACAATCTCCCTCCATCAGCCCATCAGTCCGAACCCCACCATCCCCACTACCGCCACCACGAACAGCACCTTCACCATCGCCCCCACCCACCACCAACACCCAAACCTGCCTCGCCAGTGTCTGTGTGAGCCCTCTACACCAATGGAATGATCGTTTCCTTGCTAGCCGTCATTATTGTTGTTTTTAAATGTGAGTGATTTTTTACACGGTTGATAATATCTACATGGTGAGTGTTTCGTAATGGGGCATGGGCTATGTCAGTGTGTTAAATGTTTGCATCGGTAATTATTCATCTGCTTGGAGCTGCTGGTCAAATAGAATGTATTGTTGAATCGAGGAGAAGGGAGCTGAGGTCGATGGTTCCCCATGGAAGCTGAAAAAACTTTGCTTCGGACCGCGCATCACCCCAGGAAATCAACTTTTGATTTTTTCACTCGAAGGGACTCACGCACCTTAGCCCCTAGGAGCCGCTGTCCTCGCGTTCTCTCATAAACACGTGCAGCCACAACTGCGCCTAGACTAAGCCGAGCCGACGCCCTTCGTAATGGCCGAGCACATCGATGTCACCACTCTCACGCATGAGCGTCTGGACGAGCTGCTGCAGCAACTTCGCGAAAGCTCTGAAGAAATCGCGGCGCTGACGGCAGAACGCACGTCCCTGCAAAATGACGTCGCACGAGCACAGCAAGCACAATCTCAAGCACCTGGCACTCCGGTACAGCCCGCACCACAGACATCGCAACATGGAAGCGAGCGCGGCCAGTGATGGCGTCGTCCGCCACGACGGAGACGACGACCACGGCACGACACACCCCGAAGTGACGAATGCGGCCAGGAGTCAGCCTCGCGTCACGATTTCTGTGCCGGCCGGCGAATCAGCACTACCGTCGCCGATGCCGCTGAAGCCGCAGCGTCCGCCATGCTTTGACCCGAGTCAACGGGGTGGTCCTACCGTTCAGGCGTGGTTGTTCACGTTGAACGTCTTCTGCGACGCCAACTACGTCTCGGAGGATACGGCGAAAATCCGCTACGCTGTGTCGCTGCTGCGAGGACCCGCCATGGACTAGTGGCGTGTCATCGTCACGAAGCCGGTGGACTACGCGACTCTACCGACACAGGAAGGACAAACCGGACCCTGGGCGCCGTCGTATTTCGTGGAGGTGCCCCAATATCGCACGTGGGACGCGTGGTGCGCAGGTCTGCGCGCTCGGTTTGAGCCAATTGCGGCTTCGATCGCGGCGCGACAGAAGCTCCGCACTTGGCGCCAACTCGGTTCCGTCCAGGACTACACAAGCGGGTTTCTGGCGCTATGCGAGCAAGTGGGTTATATGCACGAGAGCGAACGCATCGACCGCTACATCGGCGGCCTGAAGCACGACATCGCTCAGGAAATCCAGCTTCGCGGCGTCACCGATTTTCAAGAAATTCTCGCTATGGCGGAGAAGCTCGATTTCTTCCGCCGACCGAGACCGGGGTCCTACGGAGGCAACAACTGGGGACATCGGTCTCGTGGGACGAACGAGGGCGCTACGATACGTGCCGTCGCCGCGAATGCCGCTGCCGCACCGTTCAAAGGGCGCTGCTTCGCGTGCAATCGGCCGGGACACCGCAAGAGCGAATGCCCGGAAAACGCTAAGGGAAAGGGGGAAGCTGAGCAGCAGAATCAGACCAAGCAGCAGGGAAAAGCTGGGAGTCAGTAGCTGACGGGCCCTCTACTGACAGGTCACACCGCTCGCCCGACCCAACCGACCCTCACCGAGTGATTGTGCCAGTTCACGCAATCGACCACACCCGGCCGAATAAGGAGGGTACTACGGTAGACAGCCCCATACTGCTTAGTGGGAAAATCGGGACAGACTTAGTTAAAATCTTCGTAGACGGGGGAGCCAGCCACAGCCTCATCAACACTGCCACAGCACGGAAACTGAAACTGCCACTGGACAGATGCTTACCTGAGATCGACGCAAGACTGGTTGACGGCACGCCACTGGCGATACGGGAACGTGTAGACCGGGTTCAGATTCGATGCGGGGGTAACTTCACGTTTAGCCAGGAAATGCTCACGACAACCCTCGGCGGAACCGACATTTTACTCGGTCGTGATTGGCTGCGACCAGGGCTATTGCTAGGATTTTTGCTAGCCCAGACGATCCGGGCCCCTGTGAAAAGGACCCTGTAAAATCCGAGCCAGGGGAAAAAAAGCCTTGACGAATCCGGGTTCTAGTCAGAAAAGGCCTGAAGACCTGCATTACCAAAATTTCGCGGGATGGGGGAGAGATCGAGAAACTCACGGCACTAGGGGCTGGGGAGGTTGGGGATGTAGGAGCGGCTCTAGAGGGTTGGAGAGAGACTTTTTGCTGACTTAGAAATAAATATCTGGAAGAGTCAAGTCTAACCCATTCCTACGTAGGACGGGGCAACCAGACACTTGAAGGCCAAACCAGGAGCGAGTGGTAAGGAAATTCCACTAAATTTGGCCCACACATAGTACACGGGAAGAGGAGGGGAATGCAAAGCAGGTCGAGGAGAACAAGTGTTGCTAAAAGTTTACGGGTCCCCTCAGAAACATCCCGGAGGATCCGAGTTGCTCAAGAAATCACCCTTCAGTTTTACGGGCTGGCTTAAAAATCACATAGTGAAAATCAGGGTTGGCCTAAAAAAAGCCCTATAATTTAAGTCAAAAAGGGTAATTACCCTGCTAACGTGAGCCCTGGCTGCGACGACACAATCCGCGAATCGACTGGACGACGGGTGACTGCACTGTGCGAGTGAACGGTAACAACTGTTACAATACGATCTTAGTCTAGGAACCGGGGTTTACTAAGGGCCTAGGCTTAGTAGCCTAGGCCAAGCGGGTGTCGAGGTGGTTGTACCAAGGAGAATCTAGAATGGAATAGTTTCACTATAGCACACAAGGTACATATAGTAAAAGAGCAACGGTGCACCACCAACAACAAGAAGGCATAACTACACTAAAGCTAAAGCTACAGGCAGTTATAAACATATATAAAATATATATCGCGACAACAACATCGCCTTACCTCGTTGGGGCTCGCCTCAGTCTTCGTCGGAGCGTGTCAACGCGATCACAATGAAACGCGCCGTAGCGGCAGGAGCTGACGTGTACGCGGTTGACATTCGGGAAGCCGAGGCAGCAGAAAAAGGGGGGGATTTACAGAAACTGCTAGGCGACGTACCGGATGACCTGGCAGCACTCGTGAAGCAGTACAGTGAAATATTTCCGGACGATCTGCCGACGGGACTGCCACCTCAGCGACCGCACGACCACAGGATAGAACTAGAACCGGGGGCACAGCCGACAATACAGCGACAGTTCCGACTGACCCAACCCGAACTGGACGAACTGAGGAAGCAGCTAGATTACCTGCTCGAAAAAGAGTTCATTCGCCCGAGTTCGTCACCCTTCGCAGCACCGATACTGTTCACGCCGAAGAAGGACGGGGGTTTTCGCATGTGCATAGACTACAGAGCACTGAACAGGGTTACCATCAAATCCCGTTACCCCATCCCGCGAGCCGACGAACTGATCGACCAACTGCGCACAGCCCGGGTTTTCTCGAAAATTGACCTTAGACGGGGTTACCATCAGATTCGCGTCAACCCACCCGACTGCCCCAAGACAGCTTTCCGAACACGCTACGGATCCTTCGAATACACAGTCATGCCCTTCGGACTGACCAACGCCCCCGCCAATTTCCAAATGACGATGACCGAAGCCTTCCGCCCGCTTTTAGATAAGTGTGTCATCGTATACCTCGACGACATACTGATTTACAGCCCCGACAGAGAACAGCACTTACAGGACATCGAAGCCGTTTTTAAAATACTGAGTGAGAACCGCCTACTGACCAAAGCTTCTAAGTGTGAGTTTTTAGAGGACCGACTGGAGTTTTTAGGACACATTATTTCAGCTGAAGGAGTGGAAATAGACCCGAAGATGATCGCAACGATTCAAGCATGGCACGCGCCGACAAACTTGACTGAGTTGCAGAGTTTTCTGGGGTTCGTCAACTACGTGCGACGGTTCGTCCCCGACATGGCGAAGTTGACTGCCCCGTTGACCGACCTGCTGAGGAAGGGGGTTGAGTACACGTGGGGGGAGAAAGAGCAAGCTGCCTTCTCGGCCCTCAAAACAATTTTGTGCTCGCCGCCCGTGCTTCACATCGCAGATCCGCACCGTCCGTTCGAGCTCGTCACCGACACTAGCGACATCGCTGTGGGAGCAGTACTGTTGCAGGACTTCGGGAACGGCCTCCAGCCAATCGCGTACGAATCCCGCAAGCTTCACCCGCCCGAACGCAACTACCCGATACACGACCGCGAGATGCTGGCGATCGTGCACGCGTTCAAAGTGTGGCGATGTTACCTCACGGGAGCAGACGTGACAATACGGACAGACCACCGATCACTACAGTACCTTCGCGCCCAATCGAATCTCAGCCCGCGACAGATCCGCTGGTTGGACTATCTGGAGTCCAACTTCCACTATACGGTCACGTACAAAAAATGCGTATCCAACATCGCTGACGCACTCACACGCCCCACCGCCCAACTCCATGCCATCCTTCTCGCCCAAACCAACCCACTGCTAACTGGCCTATTCACCCACGGATACAGTACCGACCCATTTTTCACGACCGGGAATTCACAGCAACTAGCAGAAGCAAAAGGAGCCTATTATGTAAAGACAGGCACAAACCGCATCTGGGTACCCGCGTACTCACTACTGAGAGAACTGTTACTGCAGGAGGCACACGACGGGATTACCTCGGGACATTTCGGGAAAGAAAAAACGCGACAGCAACTGCAGCGGTATTACTACTGGCTGGAGTTGTTGACCGACGTACAGCAACACGTGGGCTCGTGTCCTACGTGTCAGGTGATGAAGAGCTCGCGAAAAAAAAAAGGCGGGTCAGTTGCAGCCGATTCCACCGCCTGAGCGTGCCTGGCAGCAGGTTACCATGGATTTCGTCACGGGGTTACCTTCGAACCCTGGGGGTAACGACGCGGTTATGGTCGTCGTTGACAGGTTGACGAAGATGGCACACTTCGCTGCATGCAAGAAATCGATCTCAGCCGAAGAAACCGCTCGCCTGTTCATCGCAGCCGTCGTTCGACTACACGGGATACCAGCCGCGATAATCAGCGACCGCGACACGAAGTTCACCAGCAACTTCTGGAAAAATCTTTGGGAGCAGTTCGGGACCAGGCTACAGTTCAGCTCGTCGTACCACCCCGAGACCGACGGTCAAACGGAGCGGACGAATCAGACGATGGAGCAGTTAATTCGTGCCACGTGCGACGACCCGACAACTTGGGAGCAGCAGCTGCCGCTGATTGAGTACAATAACGCCACGTACAATAACGCCACGTCAGCGACGACGCAGCAGTCCCCGTTCTACCTGAACTACGGGCAAAACCCTACAGTGCCCATGACGCCGAGTCCGGACAACCCAACGCCACGTGCACAACAATTCGCCGAGATTCTGCAAGCTGCCCGCACCAGAGCCGCTGAAGCAATTAAAAAGGCAAATGTCATCGCTAAGCGCAACGCTGACCACCACCGCCGCCCAGTCACATACCAGTCAGGCGATTACGTACTGCTCGACACACAAAACTTAAGACTGTCCGTCGTACCAAAATTACGACCCCGCTACTGTGGACCATTCCAAATCAGCCACATGATTACCCCGGTGACAGCCCACTTACTGTTGCCGACAGACTGGTACATCAGCCCTTCATTCCACGTCAGCCTACTTCGCCCGTACATCCCAACCACAAGCCAACTGCCTCGTCACCGCCCGCCATCCATGACTCGCCCTGCATCGGAGCCGATCATCGAGCCCGAAAAAATCCTAAGCCATCGGATTCGACACCCCACGGGAATCAGGAGGATTGAATTCCTCGTTCGCTGGAAGGACCGCACGCCAACTGAGGATAGCTGGGTGCCCCTGGCCAACATCGAAAACCACCCTGCCCTGCAAGTGTACTGTCAAACATCTATCATATAGCTTGTCTAGGCTATAGTGGGGTAGACACTAAGGGGTACAGTTTCCTAGGGTTTCCTACTTGTACCCAACCTTGTTCTAGTCCATTCATTCCTCTTTCTCACATGGTATAGAGCGGGTTCCCTAGTGGGACCGTTTCTTCCTAAGGGCCCACCACTAAAATATATTTTTTTCCTAACCTGCCCGAAGCGCGCTTCGCGCTCTGCCCTGCCCTACCCTTTCGCGGCCCCTTAGCGGCCTGCCCTGCTCCTGAGGCCCGTCGCGGCCCCCCTTTGCGGCCCCTTCGCGGCCCCTACGCGGCCCCTTCGCGGCCCCTTCGCGGCCCCTTAGCGGCCCCTTCGCGGCCCCTTAGCGGCCCCTTCGCGGCCCCTTAGCGGCCCCTTCGCGGCCCCTTAGCGGCCCCTTCGCGGCCCCTTATCGGCCCCTTCGCGGCCCCTTCGCGGCCCCGCCCCGTTGCCCGTAGCGGCCCCGCCCCGTCGCCAGTCGCGGCCCCGCCCCGTCGCCACCCGGGTGTCGCCCCTGCCTCGTCGCGACGCCCCTGCGGGACCCGCGCGTCGCCCCCGCCTCGTCGCGACGCCCCTGCGGGACCCGCGAGGCGCGGCTCCTGCGCGTCGCGACGCCCCAACGGGACCCGGGCGTCGCCCCCCGCTCGTCGCGACGCCTCTGCGGGACCCGCGCGGCGTCGCCTGTCAAACATTATACATGTTCATATTGTGTAGGCTATAGTGGGTTTAGCCTTAGGGGGTACAACATTGCTAGGGTTTCCTACTTGTATCACCCTGCTGCCTAGTTTCACACATTCTCGTTCAGTTCTACATTCTAACATGGTATCACGAGCCTAGGTTGCTACCTAGGACCGCTTTCTCCTACGGGCCCACTATTCCGCTAGAAGCGCCCTCGTGCGCCCTACCTTACGTGCGCCCTCGTGCGCCTTTCTATACTCGTGCGCCCTCGTGCGCCCTCGTGCGCCCTACCTTACGTGCGCCCTCGTGCGCCCCCGTGCGACCCGCCCTTCGGTCTGCCCGCGTGCCGTCCTGCAGCCCTCGCGCTGCCTCCTGCAAGCTAGTACGGCCCTCGAGCCGCCCCTGCAGGTCCGTCAGGCCCCCGAGCCGCCTCTGCAGACCCGTCAGGCCCCCCCGAGCCGCCTCTGCAGGCCCGTCAGGCCCGAGAGCCGCCCCTGCAGCCAGCGCGCTGCCCTGCCGAGCCGCGTGTCGCCCGTGGGCGCTGCCTCTGCCCCGTCGCGCTGCCCTGAGGAGCCGCGCGCGACCCCCGCTATCCCGTCGCGTCGCCCTGGGGAGCCGCGCTCGGCCCCCGCTGCCCCGTCGCGACGCCCTGGGGAGCCGCGCTCGGCCCCCGCTGCCCTGTCGCGACGTCCTGGGGAGCCGCGCTCGGCCCCCGCTGACCCGTCGCGACGCCCTAGGGAGCCGCGCGCGACTCCCCGCTGCCCCGTCGCGACGCCCTGGGGAGCCGCGCGCGCCCCCCCCCCCCCCCCCCGCTGCCCCGTCGCGGCGCCCTGGGGAGCCGCGCGCCGCCCCCCCCCCCCCTCGCTGCTGCCCGAGCCACCCTGCAGCCCGCGAGCCGCCTCTGCAGCGCCGAGTGCGCTCTGCCAAACCCTAAAATAAATAATTAATTCTAAAAAAAAAAAAAAAAGGGAGCAGCTGCCCCTGGCCCCTGGAGCAGCCGCCCCTGGAGCAGCCGCCCCTGCAGCAGCCGCCCCTGCAGCAGCTGCCCCTGCAGCAGCCGCCCCTGGACCTCTGCAGCCGCCCCTGGCCCCTGGAGCAGCCGCCCCTGCAGCTGCCGCGGAGCCCTCGCCCTGCAGTGGTAGCGGCCTCGCCGTTACCACCGTCGTACGCCTGCCCTTCTCGCCACTGGTGAGCACTGCCCTGCCCGTATTGCTGTTACTGCTGCTCCTGCTGCTACTGCTCTTTCTACTTCTACTGCTGCTCCTGGCGTGGCCAGATGCAGCTCCAGCGCCGTCCGCGTGAGTCCCTCACGCCCCAACAGCTTCGTGAGTGGTATGCTGGTTGGGGTTGTAGGGGTGGCCGCGCTACTACTACTACTACTGCTGCTACTACTGCTACTGCTGCTCCTGGCGGTGGCCAGATGCAGCTCCCGCGACGTCCGAGTGAATCCCTCACGCCCCAGCAGCTTCGTGAGTGGTACGCTCAGCGTGGAGGGTCACGGGGTACTGCTCGCTGCCCGTACGTCATTCGCACTGGTGCTCGGACTGGTCAGCCTTGCGGGACGTTTGTCACACAGAGTCCCGCTGCTTCGCCCGTCTGAGCGACGCCTGGCGTACAAAGTTTGGCGACGCGGCTGAGCTCCCCGACTGGGTGGAGCTGCTTAGGCAGAGGGTAGATATCTATGCTCTTGACTATGATGCTATCCTCACTGCCATGTATGCATTTCCTACTAGTGCTGAGAGTGCCTGTCACCTGTGTGTGCCGCCTGACCCCGGTATCCAGTCTGCTGCTCTAGGTACTGGTGAGGCTGCTGCACTAGGTGCTCGTGTGTCTGTTGCCCCAGGTGCTGG
This sequence comes from Closterium sp. Naga37s-1, assembly GCA_947471745.1. NCBI lineage: Eukaryota > Viridiplantae > Streptophyta > Zygnematophyceae > Desmidiales > Closteriaceae > Closterium > Closterium sp. Naga37s-1. The sequence continues at coordinate 1,754,893 of CANJKZ010000004.1, forward strand.
TGAGGCTGCTGCTCTAGGTACTCGTGAGTCTGCGCCCTCTGGTACTGCGTCTACTGAGGCACTGCACACCTTCACACTGGACTCAGGCGCTTCCCGCTGTTTCTTTCGTGATGCACTGCCCTTGAGCAGCTTGCTCGGCCGGTTGCAGTCTCCCTCGCTGACCCCTCTGGGGGTCCGGTCATTGCGACCTCCTCTACTGTTCTCCCTTGTCCTGTGGTCCCGTCGGGCACTCTGTCAGGTCTCTACCTCCCCTCGTTCTCTACGAACTTGGTGGCGGGTAGTGCGCTCCAGGACGGGGGTGTCCACCAGTTTACCCCTGCCTACGAGCGTGTGACACACTGCACGTGCGCTCGGACGGGCCGCCACCTGGCTACCTTCACTCGGCAGCCGGGGTCGGACCTGTACACACTGACCACTGAGTCCCCACAGGTAGCTGCGTCTGCGTCTGCGTCGGGTCAGCTGTCTGCCCCCTGCTCGTGTCGCTCTCTGGCACACGAGACTGTCCTCTGGCACCACCGTCTTGGTCACCCGTCAGTGCAGCGCCTTCGTGCCATGCACAACCGGTACCTTGTCTCTGGTCTTCCCAGGGTTCTCCCTCCACTCCCACCCTCGCCTGCTCCTCCCTGCCTTCCCTGTGTCGAGGGGCGGCAGCGCGCCGCTCCTCACTCCTCCTCGTTTCCCCCGACGACTGCTCCCTTGCAGACGCTCCACATGGACGTGTGGGGCCCAGCCCGCGTCCGTGGACAGGGTCAGGAGAGGTACTTCCTGATCGTTGTTGACAACTACTCGCGCTACACCACGGTCTTCCCCTTGCGCACCAAGGGTGAGGTCCCTGATGTTTTGATCCCTTGGATCCGCGCTTCTCGTCTCCAGCTCAGTGAGCGGTTCCACTCGGACTTTCCTGTCCTGCGTCTGCACTCTGACAGAGGTGGTGAGTTCTCCTCTGACCTCTTGGCAGCCTACTGTGCGGAGCACGGCATCCGCCAGTCGTTCACGCTTCCGGCCTCTCCACAGCAGAATGGGGTTGCTGAGCGCCGCATTGGTTTGGTCATGGAGGTCGCTCATACCTCCTTGATCCATGCGGCTGCCCCCCACTTTCTGTGGCCGTTTGCGGTCCGATACGCTGCGCATCAGCTCAACCTCTGGCCCCGTGTCTCCGTTCCGGAGACTTCGCCGACACTGCGTTGGACGGGAGAGGTTGGCGATGCGTCGCGTTTTCGGGTCTGGGGATCCCGAGCTTTTGTTCGCGATACGTTCGCGGACAAGCTCTCCTCCCGCGCTGTTCCCTGTGTCTTCCTTGGCTTTGTCCCGGACGCGTCTGGTTGGCAGTTTTACCACGCCACCTCGCGCCGTGTCCTGCCCTCTCAGGACGTCACTTTTGACGAGTCCGTGCCCTACTACCGCCTCTTCCCCTACCGCACTGCCCCGCTCCCCCCCCCGCCTCTCTTCCTCGCGCCAGGTGCTGCTGTGGTAGACCCCCTCCCCCCTCAGGGTGCCGCTCCCTCAGGTGTGTCCCAGGTAGACCCGGTTGAGCCTGTCGAGGTAGCTGTCGACTCTCGTCCTGCCAGGGGTGCTGAGCCTGAGCGTGCGGAGCCTGGGGTTGCGGAGTCTGGGGGTGCTGAGCCTGGGGGTGCGGGGTCTGGGGGTGCGGAGCCTGCGGGTGCTGAGTCTGGGGGTGCTGAGCCTGGGGGTGCGGAGCCTGCGGGTGCTGAGTCTGGAGGTGCTGAGCCTGGGGGTGCTGAGCCTGGGAGTGCTACGTCTGAGAGTACTGAGCCTGAGCGTGCTGCACCTGGGGGAGGCCTCTCCTCGCAGCAGCTGCGTGAGTGGTACTTACAGTACTGCAGCCTCAGGAGAGGTGCTTCTGGAGCTCGGAGTGGTGCCGGAGCTGGTGCTAGTGCTTCCCCTCCTAGGCGGGAGCTGCCCTCTCCCCAGCAGCTCCGAGAGTGGTACGCTAGGCGCTGCAGTCTCCGGAGTGGCGCTCCCGGTGTCGTGGACTCTGGAGCTTCTGGAGTTACTGGAGGTGCTGCTGCTGCTGGCGGTGCGGCTGGCGCTGCTGGAGGTGCTGCTGGTGCTGCTGGAGCTGCTGGAGGTACTGCTGCTGCTGGAGGTGCTGCTGGCGCTGCTGGAGGTACTACTGGTTCTGGTGCTGCTGGAGCTGCTGGAGGTGCTGTTGCTGCTGGCGGTGCGGCTGGCGCTGCTGGAGGTGCTGCTGGTGCTGCTGGCGCTGCTGGAGGTGCTACTGGTGCTGGAGCTACTGGAGCTGCTGGTGGTACTGCTGCTGCTGGCGGTGCTGCTGGCGCTGCTGGAGGTGCTGCTGGTACTGGTGCTGCTGGAGCTGCTGGAGGTGCTGCTGCTGCTGCTGGTGGTGCTGCTGGCACTGCTGGAGGTGCTGCTGGTACTGGAGCTGCTGGGGACCCTGCTGCTGCTGGCGGTGCTGCTGGAGCTGCTGGGACTGGCCCTGCTGAGGGGGTTGGAGCTGGAGGTGCTGAGCGGCCACGGCCGTACTACGTTCCGCTCCTTCAGCAGGTTCTTGGCCTTCCGCCCTCTCCTGGTCCTACTCCTCCCCTACTGAGTCCACCGCTTGTCCAGTCGCAGTCACAGTTACAGTCAGTCTCTCCACTTCCTGGTCCTTCTCCCTACACTGCGCCGACGGGAGGTCTTACGGAGCGTCGTGAGCCTGAGTCTCGTCCTCCGTCGCCTGAGACGCGTCCAGAGTCGCCTGTCCGCGCTGTCCGCGCTGGTCGTCGTGTTCCACGTCAGCGTCCTCCTCCTGTCCTTGGCACTCACTATATGACCCTGCGTCCCTCTACTGCTCCACAGCGTGTCCCACTGCCGTCTCCACCAGCGTCCTCTCTTCCTGCTCTTGCTGACCCGGAGTCTGACTCTCTTCGTGCTGCCAGTCCTACTGTCACGCGTCTCCTTGCCACTACTGTCACTGACCCTTCCTTTGAGTCCTCTGCTGCGTCTGCTCTAGTCGCTGAGCTTGTTGACTTTGCTGCTGCCTGTCGTCTAGACTACGCCGCTAGCCTTGTTGCTGAGTCTGAGTCTGAGTCTGTCTGTCCTCCGTCTATCGGGGGTGAGTGTGCTCTTGGCACGGACGTCCTTGAGGACAGACAGGAGGAGTTTGAGTGCTTTGCCGCTGCTTTGCCTCATCTCGTGTCCATGCTAGTTGCCCCTGAGGGAGACCCGGATGCACCAGACATCCCGACCCCACGCTCCTACGCAGAGGCGATGGAGGGTCCCTACTCCTCTCAGTGGCAGACAGCCATGGACGCAGAGATGGCTTCCTGGAAGTCCACAGGCACCTACGTCGACGAGGTTCCCCCACCTGGGGCGAACATCGTCAGTGGCATGTGGATTTTCAGGGTGAAGCGGCCGCCGGGTTCTCCGCCTGTCTTCAAGGCGCGTTACGTTGCACGAGGCTTCAGTCAGCGAGAGGGAGTTGACTTCTTCCAGACCTTCTCCCCGACCCCGAAGATGACCACTCTTCGGGTTCTGCTGCACGTCGCTGCTCAGCGTGACTACGAGCTCCACTCTCTTGACTTCAGCACTGCGTTCTTACAGGGCAGCCTGCACGAGGAGATCTGGCTGCGCCGCCCACCTGGCTTCACTGGGTCGTTCCCTCCTGGTACCCAGTGGAGCCTCCGGCGGCCAGTCTACGGTCTCCGCCAGGCACCCCGTGAGTGGCACGACACACTGAGGACTACTCTTGCTGCTCTTGGGTTTGCTCCTTCTACTGCTGACCCGTCGCTGTTTCTACGCACCGACACCACTCTGCCGCCGTTCTACGTTCTTGTTTACGTAGACGACTTGGTCTTTGCTACTGCTGACACTGAGGCACTCGCCCACGTGAAGTCGGAGCTGCAGAAGAGACACACGCGCACAGACCTGGGTGAGCTGACAAGCTATCTTGGCTTGCGGATCACCCGGGACAGAGCACAGCGCACCATCACCTTGACTCAGTCACACATGGTGCAGCAGGTCCTTCAGCGCTTCCGCTTCACGTACTCCTCGCCTCAGCCCACTCCTCTGCCTACCGGTCACTCGCTCTCAGCTCTGCCTTCGGATGAGTCCGTAGAGCCGAGTGGCCCGTATCCAGAGCTTGTGGGCTGCCTCATGTACCTGATGACCTGCACTCGACCTGACCTGGCATACCCTCTTAGCATCCTAGCACGCTATGTCGCTCCCGGCCGTCACCGGAAGGAGCACATGGATGCCGCTAAGAGGGTGTTGCGCTACTTGTGCAGTACGTCGGGCATGGGGCTCGTGCTTGGAGGTCGGAGCGACGTTGTCCTCACGGGTCACTCAGACGCTTCTTGGGCTGACGACCAGGCTACGCAGCGGTCGTCTCAGGGTTACACCTTCAGCCTTGGCTCTGGTTCAGTTTCTTGGCGTTCTACTCGCTCTTCTTCTGTTCTCAGCTCCAGTTGTGAGGCTGAGATCTACGCCACAGCCATGGCTGCACAGGAGTTACGCTGGCTCACCTACCTGCTGACCGACCTGGGAGAGCGGCCTCGTTCTCCTCCAGTGCTGTACGTTGACAACAAGGCCGCCATTGCCTTGTGTGAGGAGCACAGACTGGAGCACAGGACGAAGCACATCGCTCTGCGCTACTTCCTTGCTCGAGAGCTGCAGCAGCGTGGTCAGCTTCGTCTGCGTTACGTGGCCACTCGGGCCAACACTGCTGATGTGTTCACCAAGGCGCTTCAGCCTTGTGACCATCAGCGTTTCTGTACTGTTCTAGGCCTTGTGCCTACTCTCCCTCACTTGCTCACTTCTTGACTCTGCTTGTACTGTGATCTCTATATATATATGCCTGCATGTTTACTCTTGTTAGGTTGTGATCACTGTACCTCTTGTTATATTATCAAACTGCATGTGAACTGGTCTTGTGACCACTTGCTTGTGCTCGGAATTTGTGTGGTTTCCTTGAGATCCACCCTGAGCTTGCTTTGCTTTGCTTTGGCTGGTCTTGTGACCATCTGGTTGTCTCCCACTTAGCCTATGGGGGTGTGTCAAACATTATACATGTTCATATTGTGTAGGCTATAGTGGGTTTAGCCTTAGGGGGTACAACATTGCTAGGGTTTCCTACTTGTATCACCCTGCTGCCTAGTTTCACACATTCTCGTTCAGTTCTACATTCTAACATCGCCCCCTCCCGGAGGTGCTCGTACTGGAGGTGCTGGAGCTGGCGGTACTACTGGACCTTGTGCTGCTGGGGGTGCTGGCCCTAGCGCTGCTGAGGCTCCTGGGGCTTCTGGTGGTCCTGCTGGAGCTGGAGGTGCTGGAGCTGGAGGTGCTGCTGGAGCCGGTGCTCCTGGGGGTGCTGGAGTTGGCGCTACTGGAGCTGCTGGAGGTGTTGCTGGAGCTGTTGGTGCTGCAGGAGTTGGAGCTCACGCTGGGGGTGCTGGTGCTGTCCCTGCTGGTTCTGGAGGCGCTGCGCGGCCGCGGCCGTACTTCGTTCCGCTCCTTGAGCAGGTTCTTGGTCTCCCGCCTTCTACTGGTCCTGCTCCTTCCGTAGAGTGTCCACAGCCTGTCCAGTCCGAGTCACAGTTACAGCCTGCCTCCCCACTGCCTGCTCTTTCTCCTTACAGCCAGCCTCCCCACAGGTCCGACCGGAGGTCTTGCGAAGGGCGTGAGCCTGAGTCTCGTCCTGTGTCGCCTACGTCTCGTCCTACGTCGCCTGTTCGTGCTGCTCGCACCAGTCGTCGTGGTTCGCGTCAGCGTCCTCCTCCTGTCCCTGGCACACACCAGATGGCTCTGCGTCCTTCCACTGCTCCGCAGCGTGTCCCTCTGCCGGCTCCTCCTGCGTCCTCTCTTCCTGCCCTTGCTGACCCGGAGTCTGACTCCCTTCGTGCTGCCAGTCCTACTGTCACGCGTCTCCTGGCCACTGTTGTCACTGACCCTTCCTTTGAGTCCACTGTTGCGTCTGCCTTAGTTGTTGAGCTTGTCGACTTTGCTGCTCACTGTCGTCTAGACTACGCCGCTAGTCTTGTTGCTGGGTCTGAGTCTGTCTGTCCTCCGTCCGTCGGGGGTGAGTGTGCTCTTAGCACGGACGTCCTTGAGGACAGGCAGGAGGAGTTCCAGTGTTTCGCTGCTGCTTTACCTCATCTCGTGTCCATGCTGCTTGCCCCTGAGGGAGACCTGGATGCACCAGACATCCCGACCCCGCGCTCTTACGCAGAGGCGATAGAGGGTCCCTACTCCTCTCAGTGGCAGACAGCCATGGACGCAGAGATGGCTTCCTGGAAGTCCACAGGCACCTACGTCGACGAGGTTCCCCCACCTGGGGCGAACATCGTCAGTGGCATGTGGATCTTCAGGGTGAAGCGGCCGCCGGGTTCTCCGCCTGTCTTCAAGGCGCGTTACGTGGCTCGAGGCTTCAGTCAGCGGCAGGGAGTTGACTACTTTCAGACCTTCTCTCCCACCCCGAAGATGACCACTCTTCGGGTGCTGCTGCACATAGCCGCTCAGCGCGACTACGAGCTTCACTCTCTTGACTTCAGCACTGCTTTCCTACAGGGCAGCCTGCACGAGGAGATTTGGCTGCGCCGCCCTCCTGGCTTCACAGGGTCGTTTCCTCCTGGTACCCAGTGGAGCCTCCGGCGGCCAGTCTACGGTCTCCGCCAGGCACCCCGTGAGTGGCACAACACACTGAGGACTACGCTTGCGGCTCTTGGGTTTGCTCCTTCTACTGCTGACCCGTCGCTGTTTCTACGCACCGACACCTCTTTGCCGCCGTTCTACATCCTCGTGTACGTCGACGACCTGGTTTTTGCTACTGCTGACACTGCAGGACTCGCCCACGTGAAGTCCGAGCTGCAGAAGAGACACACGTGCACAGACCTGGGTGAACTGCGCAGCTATCTTGGCTTGCAGATCACCCGGGACAGAGCACGACGCACCATTACCTTGACTCAGTCACACATGGTGCAGCAGGTCCTTCAGCGCTTCGACTTCACGTACTCCTCGCCTCAGGCCACTCCTCTGTCTACTCGCCACTCGCTCTCAGCTCTGCCTTCGGATGAGTCCGTAGAGCCGAGTGGCCCGTACCCAGAGCTTGTTGGCTGCCTCATGTACCTGATGACCTGCACTCGACCTGACCTGGCATACCCTCTTAGCATCTTGGCACGCTATGTTGCTCCTGGGAGACACCGACCAGAGCACATGGCTGCAGCGAAGAGGGTGTTGCGCTACTTGTGCAGTACGTTGGGCATGGGGCTAGTGCTTGGAGGGCGGAGTCCAGTGGTCCTCACTGGTCACGCAGACGCGTCTTGGGTTGACGACTTGGCTACGCAGCGGTCGTCACAGGGTTACACCTTCAGCCTTGGTTCCGGCTCTGTTTCGTGGCGGTCTACCCGCTCGTCTTCTGTTCTCATCTCTAGCTGTGAGGCTGAGATCTACGCTGGGGCCATGGCTGCACAGGAGTTACGCTGGCTCACCTACCTGCTGACTGACCTCGGAGAGCCGCCTCGTTCTCCTCCAGTTCTGTACGTAGACAACAAGGTCATGCTGGCCTTGTGTCGGGAGCACAGACAGGAGCACAGAACGAAGCACATTGCTCTTCGGTACTTCCTTGCTCGTGAACTGCAGCAGCGTGGTCAGCTGCGCCTTGCTTACATGGCCTCTCGGGCCAACACTGCTGATATCTTCACCAAGGCACTTCAGCCTTGTGATCATCAGCGCTTCTGTACTATGTTAGGTCTTGTACCTACCTGGCCTCACTTGCTTACGTCTTGACTTTGCTTTGTACTGTGATCTATATATACCTGCACTTGCATGTTTACCTTTATATATAATCCTGCATGTGAACTGGCCTTGTGGCCTTTGAACTTGTGCTCGGAATGTGTGGTGACGTTGTGATCCACCCTGAGCTTGCTGTGCTTTGCTTGACTGGTCTTGTGACCTCTTGTTCTCCCCCACTTTGCCTATGGGGGTGTGTCAAACATCTATCATATAGCTTGTCTAGGCTATAGTGGGGTAGACACTAAGGGGTACAGTTTCCTAGGGTTTCCTACTTGTACCCAACCTTGTTCTAGTCTATTCATTCCTCTTTCTCACATGTACCTGAGGAGCCGGGGTTTCCGCGATATACACGCACTCGCGTAGCGGAGGGGGCTTCTTGAGGGGGGGGGTAGTGTAAGGAATTTTCTCGACATTCCTTAGCGCGCCCTGGAACATCGCGTACAGCCGCAGCCGTTGTTCGCCCGTTACTGCTAACGGGGCTTCGCCGACTTCGCGCGCACTGTTTCACCAAACCTCGCACTGCTGGCCCGGCCGTGTCGGCTTACGCTTCGGACTAGCCCGAGCCTTGCTGCCAGCATAGCACTAGCTAGCTCGCACGCACCGCGTTACCGTTTGCATGTTTCGCGTATAAATGTTCGCTCATGCCTTCGCTCACATTTTGTACTCGTTTGACATCTTAGTGTAATCCTCGCTACCTTGATTCATTGCACCCGTAACAAACGGAGCCAAATCACGTCTCTCTTCATTCTACATAACGGGCTTCATTTTACGTTTTAGTACATCTGCTTCATGCAGCCAAGAAGCAGCATCAGCATGTGCACAGATACCTAGCACTTTCCTACACACATGCACGAAATTAAGTTTTAAATTGTAGAAATTGGAGCGACCCGTATTAGATATTGCAACAGCGTAATCTCTTCATAGTAGTGTGCAATGATTTTGAAATTTGACAGAAGAAATTTGTTATGTTAAGGTTAGGTCGATGTAAAGAAATATATCAGTGAAGTGTAGAGTGAATATGAAGAAAGTTTCGCTACGCGATGCATTTCAAAGTTGCCTGACCACATGAGGTCCAGCGAAGATTTCGTGCGAAAGGGCTCGCACGGAGGCGTTCAACCTGTAACCTGCACAAGCCCCGAGGTTCGGGGCCACGATCACTCGCGAACCAAACAGGTGGCGTGCAGACGTACTTTCCGCGGGTGGCTTACGCCACGTCAACAGATAAGAGCCGCATCACCCTCCACAACAGTTTCTCGTGCACTTTCTGCCGTCAGATCGAAGTGCCACATCGTCCACGACCGTCCGTTCGTACTTGATTGGTGCAGCCCTCCCTGACCCGTATCCACTCAACGGGAACCCCAGAGATCCACTCCTGAGCCAGCTTCTGTGGGGTCCAGGCTAGGGTGATTTCTCAGAGGTGGGGTTTCAGTCACTTTGTCTCCCAGCAGCTTTTGGTAGGCCTCCATCACTCCAACAACCAAAAAACACCCATCAACCATGGCTGCCTCCCTCGCCACCAAGGCTGCTGCCGTTCCCCAGGTATCCACTCTAGTCTCGGTAGAGCATTGTTGCAAAGCTGTGTTTGTGAGAGGTTTCGCCGTAAATGCTGTAGTCCTAACAGATTCCGTATGTCGTCCATTTGCAGCTCGCAGCCGCTAAGGCCTCCGTTTTCGGCGATGCCAAGTCGCTGAAGACTGTCCGGGCGGTCGCCGTCAACAGGAAGGCGTCCGCCACCGTTGCCATGGCCGGTGCTCCCTCCTTTGTGCCCGACATGGGTCGCCGCAACCTCATGAACCTTCTCCTCGCTGGTGCCGTCGCGGTTCCCGGCACCGCCGTTCTCGGTGGCTGGCTCTACGTGCTTGTTCCCCCCGGGTAATGTATCTTCGCGGCTCTTATGCTGTTTATTCAGCTGCTACTGTACGGTTTCTGACATGTGCTCCTCTTCACGCGACAGCTCCGGTGGCTCGGGTGGTGGACTCGTGGCGCGTGATGCTTTTGGCCAAGAGGTCACTGCCGAGGGCTGGTTGAAGGTCCACGGCCCTGGTGACAGGACCCTTGCCGAGGGTCTTAAGGTGCGGCTTACTAGATGGTAGATCACGCTAGATTTGTATATTTTGATTGTCACGTCATCTGAACACCTGTTCCCGTTGTGTTCCAGGGTGACCCTACCTACCTTGTGGTTGAGAACGACGGCCAGCTCGCGCCCTATGGTGTGAACGCCGTGTGCACTCATCTCGGATGCGTCGTGCCCTGGAACCCTGCCGAGAACAAGTTCATGTGCCCCTGCCACGGTTCTCAGTATGACAACCAGGGCAAGGTTGTTCGCGGCCCTGCTCCCCTGGTAAGTAGTGCTAGTCCTGGCATTACCTTCCAACGGTCTGTTGTGGAACTAGTCGATGCGTTCTTTGTTGGATTATCGTTCTGACTCCCTTTTGTGTTCTTTTTACAGTCGCTTGCTCTTGCACACGTCGACATTGTTGACGGCAGGGTGTTTTTCAGCTCGTGGCCCGAGACCGACTTCAGGACAGGCGAAGCCCCCTGGTGGGCATAAGCTTCACTGATATGTACTGGATTATATATTACGATTGTTATTCAACATTTGTCGATGAATTAATTGCTTCGAGTAGTCTAAATCTGCGAGTATTGACGGGATGGCACGAGTAATGTTGTATGGTTCGTTTGTCACGGTTGCGTCCTAGCTTTTTTACTTTACCACTACCCAGGATCATTCCGCACCAGAAAAGGCATCCCTGTACACACTGCCGTCCACAATTAGCTTGAGTCAACTGTGAAGGACAAGTGTAAAACATAGTATGTTACCACCTCGTATTCAAATCCAGCTATCAAGAGTTGAACTCAGCCTGTCCGGTTGGCGAACTATCGGTAACCACCTTGCACTGTCAACTTTGTTTATTGCATGATGATACATCAGTCAAAACATTATAAATTTATATCACCCATACAGATAGCTCTAAGGGCTGTAATCCTATATACAGCTACTCGCGCCTCAAAAACGAAGACGATAACGTCTTTCCTTGGGCAAAAATGGCATGTACAACCCTCCAGACGCTCAAAGGATTGAAGCTGACGGCTGCAGGAGCTCCCACGACAACATGATTGCACTCTGCACCCAACCTCCTCCTCTCCAAGCGTCCCAGGAATCTATAGTATACCAGATGCGCTGGGGCAACCGCTGTCAAAAACGCGAGGCGAGAAGAATCCCTCGACCCTGCGGACAGGTGCGACGGCTGCGGAAACCCGACAGGAAACTGGGAAAATGTTCGGCGATGGCGAGTTCGACTGTAGGAAGTTGACATCTTTGATAAGCGGATTACCAGATCTACAAGGTGGAGTGAACGCCAAAGAGCTCAAGCTTCCACCGCCATCGCTCTGCACACAATAAAAAGAGTACCGTGAGATGACAGATTCATAAAAGGAATCAGCATTATCTATACGTACTACTAGAATCATCGACGGCAGAAGAACATTCAAACAGACGTACTTTCGACAAAAAAATGTCGAGAAGTTCAGAGCCAATATCGTCGTCTCCTCTACTGCATGACCTGAAATAAGAGAACAAACGAATATTAAACGGTTGCAACTGACCTCACAGATTCCATCCGACATATAGCAGGTGAAAGTCAATTGCAGATGCCTGGATACTGAAATAAGACCATCATGACTTACCGAAGACAAGTACTATGCTTCGCCAGGTCCGACGGTGGAGAAAAAGCGCCTCCGTACTTAACAGCCTGGGGCCTGACGACATGAGCAGTACAGGCCTCTGGTCTGAGAAGCTTAGGACAGGACATCTCGGCAACATCAACAGGCATGGTGATGGTTTGGTGTGCTTTGTGGAGAGCGTTAGCAGTCTAAGCAGACAGTCAACCTAATACAAGGTCTGTTGGGTATGGACACACAGCAGGAAAGTTGAAGACAGACGAGGGTTTCAAGATGATGGATGCGAAGGGGTGAGAGACCCAACTTCAAATACCCGACAAGGCCTACCAAACCAAACCCCTGCCAGATCAACCACCGAAGCGAACCGTGAACAGTTAGAGGTCTTTGCTGATCTGGCTGTGCTGGCGTAGGTACGGCAGCAACTTACTCATCCGAACCAGAAGCCACAGAAAGTGCTGGATACGTGTGAAGATAGAAACCTTCACCTGCTTTACTACACTTCAATACCGAACTGTATCCGGGCGTAAAATTGCTATGCATATAATTATGAATGTGCTAAGAGTGCTCCATCATTTTCTGGATGGGAAAACGGGCAGTTCCGTAAAACAAGTATTATCTTCGGTGCCAGAGCAGGCTGGTTAGGATGAGGTACGGACTGCGCACCCAATCTTTCCACGCCGCTTCACTTCTCCACCGAGCCTCACTCGTGCTGATGCGTAAATCTAGTGGCGGGAAGGCTTGGGGATGTCGAGGCTTGGCCACGGTGAATATCACATCGTTTGTCTTGTCTGGGTCACGTTGTCACTTACTCAACGGGCATTGATGTTGCTCCGTGATCTTTGATTTTGCTGCCGAACGAACCACCAACGTTGAACAGTGTTTGCGCTGTTTGGGTCATATGGAAAACTTGTCGCATTGCCGCATTGTATCGAACACTGGAGGATAATTTCTTTCAAAGCTCACTCGCCATTACTATCGTGTACGGAGGGCAATTGAAGCAGCTCGCATACGGTAAGATAAATAAACCCAAACATTAAATACCCCAAAGACATCATTCAGCAAATCATCCATGAGAAACTGCACTAGGCCTTCTAGGCTGCACTCATCATATGGTAGGTACCTCCCCGTGACAGCTCCATCAGCTCTCCACTGCATCACCTACTTTCTTTCTTTCTTTCTTTCTTTCTTTCCCCTTTGCTTTGTACTAGTTTACTAGTTTGTCCACTGTCATGTGCTAGACGTTCCTCTTCGGGCATGCGTGCATACCTTCTCGATGCTCGATGCATGGATGTGTGTCTGGCTGGCAGCTCCTTGCTCAGTGTAACAAACAAACAAACTTGCATTACAAATAAGAAAAATAACTTTGTTTCTTGGGGCTACTTGTTTCTCAACAGCCAACTGCCCTACTTGTTCTGCTGAGCTTGCATCTGCTCGGGAGTCCATGCCTTCTTGATGCTCAGTGCATGGATGTGAGGCAGCTCGTCACTAAGAGCACTGTTCACCATGCGGTGCCGCTCCAGCAGCCTCTTGCCCTCAAACAGCGGCGACACCACCGCCACGTCAAACGCCGTGCCACAGTGGCCTGCTGACGTGTCAATCACCACCTGCCAGGTCCCGTGGAGAGGCCAACACGGGGGGTCGTGGGGGAGGGAGGGGGAAGGGACGGAGAGGGGGGAGGCGGGGAGAGGGGGGAAGAGGGAAGAAGGGAGAGGGGGAAGATCGACATAGGGAGCCGATGTGTGCCCATGAAGGGTCGCGTATGGACGTGTGGGAGGTGAAACGACAAGAGGGTAGCAGATGGGTGCATGCAGGGATGGGAGAAGTCTGGGGTCCATTCAAAAGCCATGCACGAATGGGAGGGGGTGGAAACGAGACGATCTGTGGACGGGACTCCAAAGGGAGGGAGTGGAGTGTTACACTGTATCATCACCTCGCGCCACCCACCACAGCACCACCACCACAGCACCACCCCACCACAGCACCACCCCACCACAGCACCACCCCACCACAGCATCCCTCCTCACGACAGAACCACCCCCCCGCCCCCCCCCACAGGCTACCGTTCCCCAAAATCCAGAATCGCCTCCCACCTCCTCCCAACGCCGCGCATGCCTGCGCCCCTGCGCCCCTCTGTCACTCCTCCCCAGGGTGCAAGAACCAGGCACCGCTCAATGGCACTTGCACTACCCCCCCCTCCCACTATCACCCTACCCCCACACCTCACCCATTCATCGCCCTTACCACCCCCTCCCACCCTGGTCAACCCCAATCATACAACACCCAACCATCAGATCAACACACCGTCTCCGCGTTTCACCACGTATGCGTCTCACCACCAATCACCACTCCACCTCTCACCACCGCACACCACTCCCGCGTCTCACCAGCTCCTGCGGCTGCAACGCGGCTCTGAGCCGCTCCTCCACGCGCCCCTGCATGTCGCCCATCGCGTTGCCTCCCCTCTCCCCTCTCCCCTCTCCGCTCCTGGACCTTGCCTCCCCGCGCGCACGCCTTGCCGCCCCTCTTCCGCTCCGCACGCGCTTTAAAAGGGCAGGGGCCGTGCGCCGGGACCCGTTGACGGGAACTCCGCCCTGAGCTTCCGGTCGGCGCGCCTCAATGCTCGCGGGCCTCAAAGCGCAAGATCGAGTGCAGCGCGCTGCTGCCACGTGGAAGCCACGCACGTAGGTCGGGTTAGGGTTAGGGTTAGGGCTGGCGCAATAAAGACGGCGAGGAGGCACTGCTGCTGGGGTCTCAGTCGCTCTGACGTGGGGCGACGGGAGGGACGAAACAATGAGGAAGGGAAGATGAGAGGAGAGAGAAGGAAGCAGGAGATAGTGGAGAGATGGACGCTGAGCCGACAGAGGGGTGGGAGGATGAGCGGAGCGCTGATACAAAATGAACGAAGTCGACGGCTAAAGAACAAAAACGAGACCGACGAGACATGAAGCCATCACCGTGAGCAATGGTCCATTCCCAGTGGGATGCTTTATAAAGCCGTTTACTTCAGGGGTGGACTAAAGGGACATACCAAGATTCGCGCGTGCTCTAATCCGTAACCACGTATGACTGCTGAAACCCTTCAGAAATTACCTCAGACTACCTCCGATTAACTCAGGAACAGATTTTTAGGCTGGAGCTTGATTCACAACTTTCTTGACAGTGGGCAGTCACTTCTCTAGGCTGGAATTCAGCCAGCTTTCGTGATGAGTGTAGCCGCGCGCGCTGTAGGGGGAGCTTCTCTGTACTTGTCCGGAATTTTATTCCTTACAAACTTTGAGCTTCCTAAAGATGAGATATATTGGTTAATATTACAAAACAAGATAATGGTCTTTCTTATCAAGCGAAACATCCATGGAAATATTCATAGCATCAGATTCTGAGGTGCTTCCAGCAAATTCCTTCCCAATAAGCTTCATCTATCCAGGTGCAAGATCTACATTACAAGATAAATTCCATTATTTGCATCGAGCTCTTTGTTACCTAGTTGCATGTTTTCGAGCTTGTATGTCATGAATTCGTACTTACTGTTCGCAGCAATATGGAATAATTATGTATGAATTGCCAGAAGCAACGTGCCACGTGCGGCTTCATGCGGACGTGTGGAATGTGGAATAGCTGAAGATATATTGCGTCTAGTCAGCAGTCCAGGCTCCTTTGCTCCTGTCCCTTGTTACTTGGATCACGGAAGTTCGCCTATATTTGTTGCTGGATTTCCGAGCATCCATTTGTTTCCTGCTTCAAGGCTTGCTGCTCCTCCACGATCGTAACTCCCGGCCATCTCCCTCGGTCAAATATTGGATACGACTCGTCTCTATAAAACTCTACTCGTTCCCATCGCGGGGTTGGGGAATAAAGTGAGTTTGCCCGATCCCACCCTCTTGCTTCCACTTTCCCCCTTTTCTATCCTCGATCCTTCAATAATATAACCCTTCATCCCTTCTCACCAACACTCATTCCCTCTGGGTGTCGGTGCCTTGGGGTGCATTTGGACGTCAGTGTCGCCAAGATCAAGGTTACTTCTGAATCGACTCACAAGTCTCGTCGCCTTCCTTTTTTTTTTCTCCCTTTTTTTTTCCCACCTCTCTTACCTCTCTTGTAAGGTGCTGCATTTCCCCCGCTCGACTACCTGACTCCGAGGTAGTCCGCCTCGTCTTCTCGCTTTCTGTCTCATCCTCTCCGCAACCCACATCCTCCTTATCCTGATCCATCTAACTTTAAAACCAAAGCGACTCTTCAGTCAAAAGGCCACCTGGATCGAACGTCACTCACCGTACATCTTCCGTGTCTACCTCTCCTGTCGCAGGTCGCAGGTCTTCAAGGGGCTGCCGGTAACGGTCATATCGCGAAGCGCTTGAAACATCGTCAACGACCAACAAAGCCGAATCGCGATGATGGCGAGTGCGATGATCCATTCAACCCCCAAATGCGCCGCCACACAGGTAGGCGTGGCTTGGGTAGGCGTGACTAAGTGATCACCGAGTTGGGTCGCGATGATGGCGAGTGCGATGATCCAGTCAACCGCCAAATGCGCCAACACACAGGTAGGCGTGGCTTGGGTAGGCCTGATAAAAAAAAAACTTAATGCTGTCTTGTGGCGCATGAAGGAATTAGCACACTCACTTGAGTAAAACTAAATCTCCAGACAAGAATATGAGTTCTCACTGCGACATCGTCTCCTTGAGAAAATTATATTAGGTTATCAATCTCAGACAAATTCCGAGGCGAGTCTATACGATGACAGCTTGATACTGAAGCAAAGCGACTGAAACCCGATGCGATGGGTGTCGCGTCCTCACACACAGTTCCACACGTGCTGTCGTTGCTTCCCCACACGCTCTCGTGCCCTCTGCCTCGGTTACAGTAGGACGATAGTAAAAGGTCACCCTTGCGCCTCCTCCTACTTATTAATAACCTCCTTATTAGATGATTTATCCTTCGATTCCGCTCTCACTTAGAAGACCTCTTGTGTGACTCTTCTCTCCCACGCCCTCTTGGAACGTCTTTAATTAATTTCCATTTCGCCCCGCTCGTTGTTTCGCTCTTCCCCTCCTCCCCTTTCGTTTTTTCGCTCAGGCGGCGCTACTTGCGGGCGAGCCCGTTCTCAGAGGTGCCACGTCAGCACCGGCGTCTCTCTCACCCGCCACGTGGCTGCCGCTAGGACGTTCCGGGCCTACTCCTGGAGCGCCACGTGTCGTCAGGACAGCGGGGTTTAGACCAGGAGCGGCGGTGGCGGCGGCAGCGGGGGGAAGGGGCGCGAGCAGGGGGGGGGACAGAGGTGAGATGAGGAAGGGGATGGGAGAGGGGGACGATTGGGAGAGTTGAAGGGAAAGGGTGGGGAGAGAAGTGGGGAGAGGGTGGGGAACGGTTTGGCGGGGTGAGAAGCACAGTGGTGCGCTGTGGTTGAGGGAAGTTACAGTGCGACAAGCATAGGTATGGTGAGAGGCCGTGGCAGAGGGGAGGGGAATGGGCGCAGGCGAGAAAGAGAAAACACGATCAAGGGTTTATCAGGAGTTTATGGGGGAAAGCGCTTGAGATGGCTGCCGAGGTTTATCAAGGGTTTTACGGTGCATATGGTTTTAGAGTGAAAATTAGCAGGATCTGTTAGCATTCAATGTAAGGGAAACTCAGCAAAGCATGGCATGGCTGTGGCATGGCATGGGTGTGGTGTGGGTATATGGCATGGGTAAAATGGGTATGACAAGGGCATGACGGGCCTATGCATATGACATTGGTATGTTCCCAATCCCCTGCATGCTCCTGCTTTTTCTCTTCCCCCATTCTCTTCCCCTCCCCGCTCCCCATTACCATCACTCCTTTCCAATCTCCCCTCCCATCTCCTGCACCCCTTCCCCCCCCTTCCCCCCCCTCCCCTCCCCCCCTTTCGCCCGTGCCCCTGTCGTCCCACACCCCCCTGCCTTACCACCACAGTGTCATCCGGTGCCGCTCAGCAGCAGGTGCTGCTGGCGTCAGTATCCCAGTCCACGTCAGCACCACCTCCCGTGCGCCCATCACAGCCGTCCTCTTACCCGTACGTACGTAGCACGAGAGAGAGAGGGGTGTAGGGATTCAGTCCACGTCAGGTGTTGCTGGCGTCAGTGTCGCAGTCCACGTCAGCACCACCTCCCGTGCGCCCATCACAGCTGTCCTCCTACCCGTACGTGGCACGAGGGAGAGGGATGTGGAGAGGTGCAGAGAGATGCAGAGAGATGCGGAGAGATGCAAAGAGACGCAGAGAGGTGCAGAGATATGGAGAGGGATGGACCGAGGTGTGTAGAGATGGCAGTGGCGACATTGACATGCAGACTCTGTTTCAAGTAAGAGTAAGAGAGGGCTGCACATCGGCATACATGGGCATACATAAGTGACAGGTCTCCGGTTCAAGTCCGGTCGTAGGCGGACCCATCAAAACACACGTACGTGCACATGTTACTGTACAGTCATGCGCACGCAACTAGTCTACCTATTTCCGCTCCAGTCGCCCCTATCCCCAGCAAACAGAGCCACACCTCTCATGTGGCGTGGTGTGGGCCAATTTGGGTGAGTGTGGTGTGGTGTGGGCCACTGGCGGTGGCTCTGACCCTCGTTTCCGGGGTGTCACAACGTCTTCTTGCACCTCTTCGACCTTCTCCTCGCTCTTCCCCCCCCCCCTCTCGCCTCCTTACCACCCCTCCCCCCCACGGCCATGCAGGGGCACGCCTCTCATGTGGGTGGGCGTGGGCGTGGCTCTCTCACTCTTTGCCTCCTGGGTGAGAACTCTCGGAAGTTACCAGCCAGAATTACAGTCTATGACCCACATGCATCCTCCTCATGCATGCCCCCCATGCATGCCCCCCCTCATGCCCCTCATGCATGGCCCCCCTCATGCCCCTCATGCATGGCCCCCCTCATGCCCCTCATGCATGCCCCCCTGCATACCTCCGTCCTTTCCCTGTCTTTGCTCCTCATATCACCTTTGCTCCTTCCCGCTCTTTGCTTCTCTCGCCAGCCCACCGCATGCTCTCTTCTCTCCTTTCTGTAGCTCCACACAACCTTCTTTCAGTTCTCCCTTCCCTCTTCTCCCTTCTTCCTTGTCTGCCTCTCTCACGTGTAACGCCAATGGCGCTCTCGCCTCCCTCCAGGGCTCCAAGTTCGTCATGCAGCGCATGCAGGTGAGCAGCGGTGCAAGCAGGTGAGCAGTGGTGCATGCAGGTGAGATGCGGTTTTAGACAAGCAGGCTGTTCAGCGTACCTTCTAGGTCAATTGACTCTTGCTGGGCGTCTCATCTTGCAACCCACACCTGTTAGTCTCTCCCACCTCTCCCTTCTCTCCCCCCATCTCTCCCTTCCCACCCCACCCAGCAAGCCATGATGAAGCAGATGCTCAGCGCCATGCACCGGAGCCAGGGGAAGGGGGAAAGGAGCGTTGTTATCTCATGCTCCATGCTTCATTCTCCCCTGTCCGTTGCCCCCTCCCCCCCGTCTCTGACTTGTCTCCCACCCCCACCAGCAAGCCATGATGAAGCAGATGCTCAATGCCATGCAATCCGGAGGGGGCCCGGGCGGCGCGGCCAATCCGTTTGCGGCAGCTGGCATGGGCGGCGGCGCCAACCCATTTGCGGCCATGGGAGGCGGTGACAACCCGTTTGCGGCCATGGGCGGCGGAGGAGCAGCAAACCCCTTCGGTGGCATGCCCTTCCCACCACCAGCATCACCCTCCTCCTCCTCTCCCTCGTCCGCCTCCTCTGGGTCGTCCAAGGCTAAACCCTCCTCCACAGCCGCTAAGGCGTCTGCAGGTGCGTTGGCGAGTTTTTAGTTGACTCAGATAATCCCTCTTCCTCTTCCTCATCACCCTCCTCTTCCTCTCCCTCCTCCTCCCCCTCTTCCTCCAAAGGCTAAACCCTCCTCCACAGCCACCAAGGCGTCTGCAGGTGCGTTGACAAATGGGTGTTGGATTCTTAGTAAAATCTGGTCAATCAGGTGCGGAGCAGCAAACCCCTTTGGTGGCATGCCCTTCCCACCACCAGCACCAGCATCACCCACATCATCACCCTCCTCCTCCTCGTCTTCCCCCTCCCTCCTCTGGTTCCTCCAAGGCTAAACCATCCTTCACAGCCACCAAGGCGTCTGCAGGTGCGTTGGCGATTTTTAAGTTGACTGAGATATGCTTTCTTCCACTTTCTCATCCCCCTCTTCTGGTTCCTCCGAGGCTGAACCTTCCTCCACAGCCACCAAGGCGTCTGCAGGTGCGTTGCTGAGGGGTTTGAGCACCTGTAGTAATCCCTTCCATTCCTGTTTCTCTCTCTTTTCCTTTCATTTGTTTCTTCATTTGTCGCTTCCCCTGGTCCTCTGAGGTCTTATCCATGTTTACCCTCCATGGGTATTCTGACCAATCACCCTCTCTACATGGCAAGTGATGTTGAAAGCAATGGATAGTGTTCGACTTTCCCATGAGAACAAAAGAGATACCATCTGATGCCACGCAATGAGTTGGTGTAGCCCCCATCTTCACGCTGCTATGCCTGTGCCCCCACCACAAGCCGCCATTCATGTCTTGATTCAGCCCCCCATTTCCTTCCTTGCCCTTCCTGCCTCCTCTTTGATTTGATCCGTTATCCCCCTACTACTCACCCCCTGCTTGAATTGGAAATGGCAAGTGATGCTGAAAGCAATGGATAGTGTTCGAGACTCTTTATGAGAACAAAATCGATGTTGTGTCTGATGCCATCGGAGTGTGTTGAGCCTTCCCTTCGTGTGCTCCACTGTTACTCTTCCTCCCGCGTGTGATGAGACGATTTCTTATTCGACTCAAAAATCGATAGTCTGTCAGTCAGAGTGTTGAGTTGAGTCTTCCCTCCATGTGCCTCGCTGTTCCTCTTCCTTCCATCGCGTCTTCCTTCCATCGCGTCTTCCTTCCATCGCGTCTTCCTTCCATCGCGTCTTCCTTCCATCGCGTCTTCCTTCCATCGCGATGCGTTTGTTTGTCTGTCATTGTTGCTTCGTTGGGCTGTCTCATTTGCCACGCATGTGTCTAGTCTTGGCAAGGGATTCTGAAACATTTTGGTTTTGATTGATTGTCTCCATGAGAATAGACCTTGATTTGATGCCAAGGTTCTGTTCTCTCTTCCTTCGCTTCCCACACGCTTGTGGGTCTGTTATCTCTTTAGATTCTGAAGAATGTTACGTCCTCCTGATGTCTCATGCCTTTCTTGCTGATTGATGCTGCCTGATCCTCTGATCCTCTTTTATCGCTCACATCTCATTGTCTTTCTTTGAAGTGTAAACCTTGCACTGTCGCTGCATGTTCAGAATGGCAAATTCTTTTGTTTGATGTACCTCAAAAATAGTAATTTCCTAGACTGTACAGGATTCCGCCCCTGCATATTGAGAATGGCAAGTGATGCTGAAAGCAATGGATAGTGTTCGACTTGATCCATGAGAAAAGAAACGTTTGTTCATCTGATGCCATCACACTGTTTCATCCTTTGCTGTGCCGTGTTGAACACGGCGTGTTCCCCCTTTGTTCCGCTTCCTCCTCTTCTTGCACCAGTTTCTCGTCTAAAATTTAAGCCTGTCTGATGCCACTTTCCAAGACGATGCCGTTCTTGTTTGTACTCTCATGGAATGTAAGGCTGCCTGGTCTGTTGCCCTCTAATCAAGGCTATTCCATTCCATTCCATGCTTCTTCCTTTATCAATCATGTCTGGCACCCTTTTTCAATAAGACACACTGCTTCATCCTTCTTTCCTTGCATCATATTTTCTCTCGAATAGCAAACTACCCACCTAACAGGTCTAGACTGGGCAGATGAGCTGAAAGCAATGGATAGTGTTCGATCCTTTCCATGAGAACAAAAAAATGATACCATATCTGATGCCATTACATTGTTCGTTGAGCCTTCCTTTCGCCTCCCGTTTCCGTTTCCGTTTCCGTTTCCCAGTTTGTGATCCACTCACGGCAGTGGTGGACGTGGCAGCACAAGCAGCAGGCGCCAACCCACCTTCCAACCCTGCTGCTCCTCCTTCCTCTCACACTACCTTCTCTTTCCACTCCCTTTTTACCCCGCCCCTCCCTCTTCACTCGCAGCAGTGGTGGACGTTGCAGCAAAAGTGGCAGATGCTAAACCAGCAGCCGCTGCTGCAGCTGCTCCCTCTACCACCACCAGCACCAGCAGCACTACCAGCAGCAGCAGCAGCAGCAGCAGCCCTGCTTCAGCAGAGGAGGAGGCGGAGAGCAGCAGCAGCAAGAAGAAGAGCTTCTTTCAAGACGCTGAGGTGAGCTCTATGCCGACGTGAGGCACTTGTAAGTGATGGAGCACCCACAAAAAAACAGCACCCAACCTCCTGCGCTCAATATGTTTGTAGTCACTTATGTTTGTAGTCACTTATGTTTGTAGTCACTTATGTCTGTAGTCACTTACTAGAATTCCCATAACCGTTTCAAAGCAGCTGCAGCCCATCCTCCTGTGCTCGGTGTGCAACTTTTTAAGACATTCTAAGACGTTCTGAAACTGCCACTATCCAATCCATCCAGCAGTGCCAGCTTGAAGACGTCTCGAAGCAGCTGCACTGCAGCTCAACCTTCCTCTCCACTCCACCTCCCCAATCCCATTCCATGGCCTCTCCATGCTTTCGCCCTTGCCAGGTGGTGGAGGAGCCATCTGGGGGAGGCTTCTCCTGGGGGAATACCAGCAGCAGCTGTAGCAGCAGCGGTTGCAATTCGTCTGATGCCACTTGCCCCTTCTAACCCCGTGCTCACCTTTGCCAGGTGGTGGAGGAGCTATCTGGGGGAGGCTTCTCCTGGGGGAACACCGGCAGCAGCGCCGGCAGCAGCGGTGGCAATGCGTCGAATGCCACTTGGGACACTTCGACCAACTCGTTTGCCAATGGGGGAGCTGGTGAGTGCTGGTATGCGGTCCCGTAAGAACAAACAACAGCAGCAGCAATACCTCCTCTGTTGCCTCTAAGGGCGTATTCGTAGCTTTGTGTCATCCCGAATTTGTGTCATCCGAAATTGTGGGAGCCAATCTGAAAACCCGCGGTTCGAGATTCGAATTTTCCGATTGGATCCCATGATTTTGGATGACACGAAGCGTAGATGACACGAAGTCCCGAATACGCCCTAATGCCACTGGGATGCGTCCACCAACTCGTTTGCAAACGGGGGAGGTGGTGAGTGCTTGTGTGCGGCAGCATTTCTGGTGGCGAACGAAGGCTGCCTTTGCTTGCTTGGTTGGTTCACCATAGCAAGCAGCATTAGAGAGAGATGCACCATTTTTGAGGCGCCTCAAAAATGGTGGCGAACGAAGGCCGCCTTTGCTTGGTTCACCATAGCAAGCAGCATTAGAGATGCACCACCATTTCCTTTGCGAGGTTCCCATTTTATTAGTCAACTCCCAAAAATCCTCTGTGAGATTGCCATCATTATTCTCACCACCATCATCAGAGAATAATATATCCGGCGCATTCGGTGTAAATGTCGATGATACCCTGAGCAGGCGGGGCTAAGGGAAAGATGACAGTGGAGGCGCTGGAGAAGATGCTCGAGGACCCCATGGTGCAGAAAATGGTCTTCCCGTGAGTTTCCGGGTGTAATTGCCGCATTGCCCCATGAGAGTGCATTTATGCCTGCTGGTTGTGTTTTAGTAACTCCACTCCACCCCCGTAACGCTTTTGCCACTCTCGTCTTTCCATATCACTGACGGATTCTCATCTTCCCTGCTCCCTCCACTCTGCAAGCTCAGCTGCTCTTCTGTCTTCCCCACGCTCACACGTGTTGCCCTGCATTGCACTGCACAGCATCTATCTATCTGCAAAGGCATGCATTTGCCCCACATACTTTCCTCCTTTTGACCTCCTCCTCACACTCGTGCTGCCCTGCAGGTATCTGCCAGAGGAGATGAGAGACCCGGCCACCTTCAAGTGTACGCACCTCCACCCACACCTCTTATCCTTCTTCCCACCCCTCCCCTCCGTCTCTCCCTCTACCGCCCCACCCCTCCTCTCCGTCTCTCCCTCTCCCTCCCCACCCCTCCTCTCCCTCTCTCCCTTCCCCTCCCCACCCCCCTCTCCTTCTCTCCCTTCCCCTCCCCACCCCTCCTCTCCTTCTCTTCCTTCCCCTCCCCACCCCTCCTTTCCTTCTCTTCCTTCCCCTCCCCACCTCTCCTCTCCTTTTTCTTCCCCTCCCCACCCCTCCTCTCCTTCTCTTCCTTCCCCTCCCCACCCCTCCTCTCCGTCTCTTCCTTCCCCTCCCCACCCCTCCTCTCCTTCTCTTCCTTCCCCTCCCCACCCCTCCTCTCCTCTTTCTTCCCCTCCCCACCCCTCCTCTCCTTCTCTTCCTTCCCGTCCCCACCCCTCCTCTCCTTCTCTTCCTTCCCGTCCCCACCCCTCCTCTCCTTCTCTCCCTTCCCCTCCCCACCCCTCCTCTCCTTCTCTTCCTTCCCCTCCCCACCCCTCCTCTCCTTCTCTTCCTTCCCCTCCCCACCCCTCCTCTCCTTCTCTTTCTTCCCCTCCCCACCCCTCCTCTCCTTCTCTCCCTTCCCCTCCCCACCCCTCCTCTCCTTCTCTCCCTTCCCCTCCCCACCGCTCCTCTCCGCGTTCTTCCCCTCCCCACCGCTCCTCTCCGCGTTCTTCCCCTCCCCACTGCTCCTCTCCGCGTTCTTCCCCTCCCCACCGCTCCTCTCCGCGTTCTTCCCCAGCACGTGAAGCAATTTGTTAGTCGATGTCTCCTGTACCGCCAGCACATGCAATATCATCTCTCCCTCCCCCCTCCCCCCACCCGCCCATGCGCTGCAGGGATGATGCAGAGCCCCATGTACCGCCAGCAGCTAGAGAGCATGCTGTGAGTTTCCTATCTCTCCTCCGCTTGCTCACCCTTCCCTCCTTCCCTCCTTTCCTCCTCAAACCGCTTCTGTCTCCCTGTTTCCCATCCATCCCCATTTTTCCCAGCACTACCTCTACTCCTCCCTCCACCACATGCTTCCCCCCGTCCTCCCTGCTCCCTTGTCCCATGTCCCCTCGTTTTCCGTCCCAGGATTGCCCTTGTCCACCCCTCCTCTCCGCCCTTTTCTGCACCACCTCTTCACCACTAAGCTTCGACCTCTCCTGTCCCTTGTAGCCTTGCTTCTCATCACATCCTTTCCCTTCTCTTCCCCTCGTTTCATCACATAGTTTCCCTTCTCACCCGCTTCCTCGCATCGCATCGCTTCCGTACCCATCCTCTCCCTCCCTGCAGCGACAACATGGGCGGCACGGGCTTTGATGACAGAGTCCTCGACATGATGAAGAGCTTCGACCTCTGCTGTCCCTTGTCTCCCTGCTCTTCCCCTCTTCTCATCACATTGTTTCCCTTTTCCTCTCCCATTGTCCCCCACGCTCCCCCTCCTCCCCGCAGCGACAACATGGGCGGCACGGGCTTTGATGACAGAGTCCTGGACATGATGAAGAGCTTCGACCTCAACAGCCCCGAAGTCAAGGACCAGTTCTGTGAGTTGCTGTGTTGATTAGGGGTCAGTTTTGTGAGCTCAAGCAGTAATGCTGTCAGCTGACAACCCCTTCGAGTCCAAAAGTTGGACATGATGAAAAGCTTCGACCTCAACAACCCTGAAGTCAAGGACCAGTTCTGTGAGTTTCTTTGCAACAACTACCCTGGGTTGTGAGTGCTGCACTGACCATTTCTGTGAGGGCAAGGAGCAATGTTATCAGTTCACAGACCCCGTGAGTTTCAAAGCTGGAGATGATGAAGAGTTTCGATCTCAACAGCCCCGAAGTCAATAATCAGTTCTGTTGAACTCGCCCTGCATGGTTGTCAATGCCCTTAAATCCCCTCGTATCTCTCCCATTCACTCCCCTTTCCCCTTTTCAGCCCAGCTGGGCATGTCACCAGAGGACGTGGTGGGTAAAATCATGTCCAACCCAAAGCTCGCCGCTGCCTTCCAGAACCCCCGCCTGCAGGCTGCCATCCTCGATGTGAGCATCTTTCTGTACTCGCTATATTCATAAGCATATCGGTTCGATATGAGCATTTCTTACTGTACTTAGTATCCTGCCTCGTGCTTGTTATTACTTTTCTTGTTTGCTCTCAGTATAAGCAGCCCCGTTTTGTGGATGTGTGTGCATAGAGCTGCATGTTCTCTAAGCTACCGGCCCACCACACTATGGGTGGTATATGGTCACCCTGAGCTTCATAAGATGGTTACTCTCTGTTCATGTGTCTGCATCTGGATATGTGTGCATCTGCATGAGTCTGCTTTCATTCTATCTTGATGCCATGGCATGGCATGGCATGGCACGTATCTTGTCCATATGGGATTGCATGGGATTGCATGGCATGGAATGGAATGGCATGGAATGGAATGGCATGGAATGGCATGGCATGGCATGGAATGGAATGGCATGGCATGGAATGGAATTGCATGGCATGGCATGCATCCCCACAGGTGTCCTCCAATCCCGTGAACTGGACCAAGTACCAAAACGATGCTGAGGTAAGCAAGCACGATGCTGACATAAGCAATTATGAGACCCACCAATCAAAATCAATGTGGGCTGGACGATAGCTGTACCCAGCAGCCCTGCAAGTGGTTCTCGCATCATTAACTATTTTTTAGGCATCTAGACTAGTCATTTCATTGCTCCGACCAGCTCGCAAGCACCTCATCCTTGCTCTTTTCCCTCCGTTTAAACTGCTTCCCTTGGTCGCCCGAGGAGAAGTTTGGATCGCTAAAGAGCGTTCTCTCCTGCCGCTGTGCCTGCATGTAGTGAGGTGCATTTTGAGGCGCCTCAAAAAGTCGCCCGAGGATAAGTTTGGATCGCTAAAGAGCGTTTCCTCCTGCCGCTGTGCCTGCAGGCTGCATGCGCCTTCTCTTCATTCCCCACATGAATCCACGTCACTGAATGTTGTTTTTGAGACGTCTCAAAAACAGCCTTAAATCACCTGAATTCGCCACATGAATCTGAGTCGCACTCTGACTCTGCTCTGACCTGTTTTGTGCTGCATTGGACGATCACTGCTGACAGGAAAGGGCATCTTCAATCGAGATTTTAGCTCTTTGCCCCTCCACGCTTATGCTCTGTTGCTGTCCTTCATGATTGTGTTTGTTTTCGCGTTTCCCCATCTGCTGCGTTGTCCTCTCCCCCGCCCAAATCTGGGTCGTAATAACACTGTCTAACAGGTCATGGAGATCTTCAGCCAGGTCCAGGAGCTCTATGCCCCACCGCACTGGTTCTGCCTATTCGGCATTGTCCACTTACCTGCATCGTCCCCTCCCCCACCCAAACCTGTGTCATGCTTACACTGTCTGGCAGGTGATGGAGATCTTTGACCAGGCCCAGGAGCTCTTTGCCCCATCGCATTGATGTTCTTTTGTGATCATGCCTGGTTGTACCTTATCCGCTTGTCCCTCCCTTGCATTGTCCCCTCCCCCACCCAAACCTGTGTCATGCTTACACTGTCTGGCAGGTGATGGAGATCTTCGACCAGGTCCAGATATCAGAAGCTCTTTGCCCCACCTCACTGGTTGTGCCTACTCGACATTGTCCACTTACCTGCATCGTCCCCTCCTCTCCCCCACCCAAACCCGTGTCATGCTTACACTGCCTGGCAGGTGATGGAGATTTTCAACCAGATCCAGGAGCTCTTTGCCCCACGCTGATTCTTCGTTTCGCTCTGCGGTGCTCTTGCTCCCTTGGGATATTTTAGATTACAAGAAAACACTAGCTGGCTCAGTCTGTTTTTTGTGTTATGAGAAACAAGACTAGGTGACTAGTGAAAGGCCACTAGATACAGTGACATAAGTTGACATTAGTTGTGTAGTGAGATGAGATGGTGGGTTGACACCCCAGACTGTTTGCTGATGTGTAACAAAAGCATGAACAACTTGTAGCTGTTCCAAAGTGCTGTCATATATTCTCCTAATTTGCAGCGGGATTGAATGCCAGTTTTTAGTCCCATAATTCTGTACTCGTACTCGAAGAACGATATTGACGTTTCTTTTATTGTTTTTAGCACCGCCCTGAATCATTCGACAAAGCATCCGTACCGTACACCACCAATAAGCTTGAATGCTGTAAATCGACCCACCAACATTTGGGGACACAATCGACGCTGCATCCGTGCGATTCCCACGCATCTCGGCTTCACCACCCTGGCGTGTCGCGCTTGAACATGGTAAACCGTTCAGGAAATGTCTTATATATCGTCAAACCGCTTTGAAACTTGGAGAACGGACAGGAGGGGCATCGCAGCAAATCCAGCCGAGAGCGCCGTGGAAGGGGGTTCCGTCGAGGCAAATCTACATTCTCCAAAATTTGTCCCCCCACTTGCCTCGATTATCGATCACAAGCGCGCAGATGGTGTTCCCCCCACCAGGGCCCCGTTCCCCTTCCCCTTCCCTACCCCACATTTCCTCCGTTCCCCCTCCCCGTCTCGTCCCCATTTCCGCCGTCCCCTCCTTTTCTTCCTTCCCCTCTCGCTCCCGGCCGCCATTTGTTGCTTCGACACTCGGGAAACACCTGCCAAACCAAACCAAGTCATTGTCCCTCCATGCCACCACACTCGACGTAGTTGAGCCCACACAAAGCCAGAGTGACTCGCTTGATCGTGAATTTATTGCGTTCTCCTGTTTGTATCAAGAAAACATCTCTGCTTGCTCCAACCTTGTCGCCTATCCGCCACTAGCTGTCGATCGTTTCAGATTCACATTCTCTGATATTGCAACAGCCTGTTTAGCTGAGTGTATACACGTCAGCCGCCATGTCAGTCCGAACGCTGCTGCTAGCTGCTCTCCTTTCCCTGGCGCTATTGGCGACAGCTGCGGACCCGTTGGCGACAGCTGCGGACCCGTTGGCGACAGCTGCGGACCCGTTGGCGACAGCTGCGGACCCGTTGGCGACACCTGCGGATTCGTTGGCGACACCTGCAGACCCGTTGGCGACAGCTGCGGACCCGTTAGCGACAGCTGCGGCAGCGGCAAAAACGGCGGGAATCATAGGGGAGCTGAAGGCGCTGCGCCAGAAGTTGATGCTAAATCCCCGTCTAAGATACCTCGTCATGAGTCAAGTTCTTTCTCAGCTGATTACTCAAGGAAGTAAGTCCACTTACGATCATCGTCGGGTTGACTTTTGAGTCGACTTAAACATTCCCCGTCTAAGATACCTCGTTATGAGTCAAGTTCTCTTTCAGCTGATTTCAAGGAAGTAAGACCGTTTACGGTCATCGTCGTTTATTTATATTTGCCCCGCTGTGTGATGAGCCTACCTGTGCTGACTTAGAAAAACTCAGGTCTTCATCTCCCTTGTTCCATTTCCCTGCTGCGACTCGCGCTCGATTAACAGGGCTTATCATCTCAGTTCTACCATCAACTTACTTTCTTTTCCCGTCCAGACTTGAGTCATGCCCACCGTTTTACACCTTTCACTCAACGATCGATTGGCATGAAACGCACATTTCGTCGTCCCTCGCCTTTTTTTCCAATCCGCTCCACTCGTCCCTCGCAGAAGCCCTTCCCGCCGCCATCTACTCGATCCCTCTTATTCACATCACCATCTTTGAGGCGCCTTTCAAAGTCATGTTCGCATAACGCTCATTCCGTCATCCCCCACCCACCTCCTTCCCATCCCCTCCACTCGTCCCTCGCAGAAGCCCTCCCCACCGCCATGGACTTGACCCTTTTCATTCACACCACCATCTTAATACCCACCGACGCCGCGCTTCTATCGAGTGGCCTCCTCCCGAATCTAAAAAACCCAGGAGCCTCACTCAACCTCTTTAAGAGCCTCTCCTTTAACATCATAAAAGGCAAGAAGCGGTTCGCCAAGCTGAAAGCTCTTCCAGAGGGAAAGTCGGTTGCGCTTCTGCTGAACAATGGGAAATTGTTTCGGCACACGGTGAATCCTGGTTGGGGCATGAATCAAGGCACTAGCGTGGCGCTCGCGCTCAAGGGGAAGAATAAAAAACAGTG
This sequence comes from Closterium sp. Naga37s-1, assembly GCA_947471745.1. Taxonomy (NCBI): domain Eukaryota; kingdom Viridiplantae; phylum Streptophyta; class Zygnematophyceae; order Desmidiales; family Closteriaceae; genus Closterium; species Closterium sp. Naga37s-1. The sequence goes on from CANJKZ010000004.1 coordinate 1,784,257, forward strand.
GTCGAGAATTCTTGACAAAAATCTCCACAGGGGAAGCTTCGTTGCTCATGGGGTTGATCGCCTGCAGACTGCTTGAGGCGCTTGACCGATCCAGAAGAGGCAGATTTAGGGACTGCTTTGGTGGGAGGTTACGCAACCCAACCCGCAGAAAGCTTCCTCTGTTCATATTCTCTGGTATATAAGCTTCTCTTCAGTGGGTCTGGCTTGAGATGAGTGAACCTCTTCATCATCCTTTGGTCTACCCTAGATTCTTTGATGTATTTGGGGTGCACATTGAAGCAGCTGTGCCTCCACTTGCAATGCAATACTGTCCTGGTTGGAAAGGATCTCAACTGTCACAAAGCAGCTGAAGCACACATCGCCAGCAAAGTGGATTTTGTCATTCGGATGTGAGGTGATGGAGATACGCAACCACATCTGGGACCTCTTTGCCCTGCACTGATGTTCCCATCCCATGCCATGCCACCATGCGTGGTTGTGCCTTCTCCCCATCTTCCCCTTCCCTGCATTGTCCTCTTCCCCACCCACGTCTGGGTCATACTTACCACCAGAGGGAACCTCTCTGTTAACACCGTGGGAACGCGCTGTTCGGCACATCTACAAAGCTGAGCTGACTAAAACGCGTTGAACCATGCGAGTCTGATACGGTAAGAGGTGTCCAAAAAAGGTCAAGGAGGCCTTCAACAGATCCAAGAGCTCTTTGCCTGCGCTGATTCTTCAGCTCGCTCTGTGTATTTTGTTCTCCACTTGTTAGGTGCAGCCCTATGAAGTCATTTTTGTTCAGTCAATGTTTGCTGCGGCGATGAGAAGCATGGCTTTGTGTTGAGTAAGGCTGCTAGATGTGTTAGTGGTTGTATTTAACGGAAACATGAAGTAAATGCTATTTGGTTGTTTGTGAATTCGTTCATTGACTTTCGAAGCCGAAATGACTAATTTGATCGTGTAACTAGGTATATGGTAACATTGAACAACCTTTACTCATCTGTTCCTAGGCATAGGTTCTCACTACTTCCTAGCTATTCTACTTCTAACGAGGATTCTGGCAGTTGTTTTCACTATTTTTCAACAAGTGCCTCGGAACTGCACTGCGCTACAGTGCACTCTGAGAAAAGCCTTCGTACCGAATCAGTTACGCCCGACCACCGACCAAAGTGGAAGGCACGGGTGGAGGGTTCGCGAGGCAACAACTGTAGGACTCCAAGCACGTGTCACAATGCTACATCATCCTGACGTGTCAAAAAGACTGACGGCATACCGTTCAGAAACGTTTAACAATCAAGCTCAAACCACTCAACCCAAGCGTTTCGAGGTGGAGATTGCACGCTTTCGGGTAACCAGCCCTGAGGCAATTAGCCGGACCGTCAATCTGGCCGACGGTCCAGCTTCGGCTCTCCCGAGCCGACACATAGGCAGACACAATCTGTCTCCCTGGTTGGATCCGCCACTCCACACAGGACAAGGACAGCGCGGATGCCCTTTCCCCCCTCCACCAAGCCCGCCCCTTCACCCCCCGAACCGAACCGAACCCATCCCCCTCGCCTCGCCCCCCCTCCCCGACTACCTGTCAAGAACTCAAAGCCGCCCTCCCACCAGTTTCTTCCTTCAATCTCCCCTCCCAGCCGCCATCTCGAATGCTTCGTGCTGCGGTCATCGTTCCTTCGACCGACACCAGACCTGGTACAGATTCCACACAGAGCCAGACCAGAGTCGTTAGCTTCCAGACGCTCTCTTTCGATGTCCTAACTTCTGTCGCGTATTCCGCCAGTCCCTATTTATCGTCACAGAATCCACCCTGACTAACTTAGCAACATTGTTGACATGTCATCTGCCATGTCAACAGTGTCAGCCCGAACGATGCTAGTTTTGTTGCTTTCATTGCCAATACTCGTGTCAGCTGCTGCGGTGCCGCCAACGACGGCGCAGATCTTATTGGAGCTGAAGGATCTACAGAGCAAGTTGGCTAAGAACCCCTTCCTGAGATACCTTGGCATGAGTCAAGTTATTTCTCAGCTTATTGTTCAAGGAGGTGCGACCTACACACTATTTCCCATTTTTTACCTTCAAACTAAATCTTCCGCGATATTTCATATGATTTTCGGCGGCGTATCCCTCTGCCTCGGAAAAAAAATGTTTTATTACGTTCGCTGCATCTTCCTGCTTTCCTTCTCTGCTGCGACCCGGCATTACGTTCGCTGCGACTCGGATTTTTAACCTTCGCCTTTTTCCATCGCCACTCCGTCCCTCGCAGAAACCGTTCCCGCCAGCATCGACTGGTCCCCCTTCGCCTACAACACGCTCTTAATCCCCACCGACGCCGCGCTTAGCGCAAGTGGCCTCCTCGTCCAGCCGACAACCCCTGAAGAGGCACTCAACCTCTTTAAAAGCGTCTCGTACAATATTATCAAGGGCCTGAAGCCGTTTTCCCAACTGAAGGCTCTTTCTGTTGGAAAGTCCGTTACGCTTTTGCTGAGCAACGGAAAGTTGTTTCGGCAGAAGGTGAACCCTGGGTGGGGCATAAATCAAGGCACTGCCGTGGCATTCGCGCTCAAGGGGAAGAATAAAACTGAGTGGTCGAAGATTCTTGACAAAGATATACACAAGGGAAGCAGCTTCATTGCTCATGGGGTTAACCGCCTGCAGACTACAGGTGCTGCTGCAGGTGCTTGAATGGTCCGAAGGAAGCAGATCTTCAGAGTACGAGAGTGAGGGTTCCGTCAACCCACAGGAGGCTTTCTCTTCATAGTGTATAGAAGGTATTTTGAGTCCCTCTACTGGGTCTGGCTTGAGATGAGTGAACCGTTGTTCATCAACTGTTTATCATAATGTATTAATGTACGGTATAAGAGCGTATTCCTACGGGGCCACCTCGTATCAAGAATGCTCCTCCTGCCTGTAAATTGACAACCTCGCCAAAACCTCGTATCAGAAAAAGTTGCCGGTTAACCCACATGTGCGACTCCAATCAAAAGCTGATGTGGCATGTTGCGACCCAGCATGAACAAGCGCCCCGACGAACATAAAAAACGTGCCACGAGAGCATAGGGTGGGACGAGCACCAAAATGTCTCCACCCGAGAAGCACATTTCAGTCCTCTAACCCAGACCACATTGAAAGCCGGTAAATAGTACGAAAACCCACCACGATCGGCAAAGTAGCCATGTAGAGGCCTCTTCAAAATGACAGACGTTCCCTTCCTGCCACGGCTGTTAATAGTCTGGCACGCATTTTACTTCGACACCTTCTTAAACAGTGCAATAAACTCGTGCAGTAAGCTTCTGGAGCAGATTAGCACAGCTGAACTAGAAGATACTAATTATGAGACGCGAGGGGAATTACGAGCGCGAAATCGTCTCTTACGGCGGCGACGCCTCGGCGTCTGGGAGGACGAAATGGCTTCAATGTCCGAAGAGACCTTCATCGACCTTTTCCGCATCAATCGCACTATTCTGGATTACATAAGCGAAGGCATGGCTCACGTGCTAAACCCCGTCATACAACGACATTGCATTCCGATGAAGGTCGCCGTGCTCATACCGATCAAGTACTTTGCGAGTGCCATGGCGTACGTGGACCTTGCGTTTTGGTTTGGCGTGCCAAAAACACTATGTCATCGCCTCGTCGACATCTTCCTTCAGAACTTTCCAACCATCTTCAAAGCAGCCTGGGTCCGTTTCCCAACACAAGAGGAGATGCACGACATGGCGGAAGAGTTTAGGGGCATCAAAGGTGTGCCCATGGTGGTGGGTGCAATTGACGGTACACACGTACAAATTTGCGGAATGGAGGGCCACAGGGCAGAATACTACACGCGGAAATCACAATACGCCGTGCAGCTTCAAGTTACATGCGATGCAAGAGGGATGATATGGGACTATCTAATCGGCTATCCAGGCACCGCGCATGACCAGAGGGTGTTTGTCCTGTCAAGCCTCTACGAAAGACTAGAAAGGGGCGACATCGCGCCATATCAACTGCTGGGCGACGCCGCCTACCCACTCCGGAGCTACTGCCTTACTCCATTACATGCTCATACCGGACGCCTAATGCTCGAGTGGGAGCAAACCTTCAATTATTGCCAATCCGCAACACGCATGCCGGTGGAGCGAACTATCGGCCAACTCAAAGGACGATACCGCCTCTTCGCTGGACGACATGAGTGTGCGTTATGGCGAGTCCTTGCCGGCGCCAGTTGTGTGGTAATCCTGCACAACATGGGACTCAAGATGGCGAGTGCAAGGTTGAAAACGACAAATCACACGTGGGCAGCGCGGTTGATTAACCAAGACCCCTGGTGGACGAGAGGCGAACTTGCCGAATATGATTGGTGTGCCGATCTAGCCGTGACCAAGACCGATCTGAAGGAGCGTCGGAAACGGCTTGGGGTGGCGCTTCACGAGGAGTACCTTGTGATGCCACACCTCCACGTCGTCATTGATGGTCGCACCTCCCTCTGTATCCTCGCCTGACGGCCCCGATTCCCCCGCTCGGTTGCTTCCGAAATTGAGTGGACGGCTTGTTTGCGACTGCTGAGTCGCCATCCATTCGCGAATCACGCCGGTGATTTGCGACACGCCCTCCTGAGAGCACTGATTGAATGTGTCGGCCAATAGCTGAGCGGCCGCCATGGTGGCCGTCTCGTTGATACGGCGACGAGCACTCGGTGGGGTGTTACGGACTGCAGGCACGAGTGGGAAAGGGGGTGGAATTAAGATGTATGTTCCAATGTCCAGTTAATGATACATTTGTTTCGCGGAGAAGCCATGCAAATAACAAACTAAAACGGTTAACCAAAACAACCATGCTAATGCTGGCAGACGGTATACATACCTGTGTTTGGCGTCGGATTGCTGGTAGGTGGCTTGGGTACCTTCAAACCTGGGTCTACGGTTACGTCAACCGCACCGCCACCGTCCAGCGCGTGTGGCTCAGCAGCAGCAGTATCTTCGTAGAAAAGAACCATCCACTCCCACCACGGGGGTTTAATCACCGTGGCGCCCCCCGAGGCGGTATCCCCCTTTTCTATCTGCTTCCATAGCGCCTTAAGACGTTTCCACTGATTGGAGCATGCTGTGGCGTTCCTGCACCAATCGGTATGCTTCAGCGTAATGTGTTCGACGAGGCGTAACCAATATTGAGACCCTTGTTTACCCGTCATCTTGTTCAGCTCTTCTTTTGTAAACCAACGCGCGGCCACCAGAATGGTTGACTCTTTCATCGACCAGTCAGAGTTCGGTCCTTTCCCCAAGGTGTCGTGAGTCTTCTTCTCGGCCCGGCTACGCTCCTTGCCCTTTCCGCGAGCCGTGGCACGGGTGACGGCGCCACGTTTCTTGCCCGTTCTGACAGGAGAGTCAGAGCGGTCATCAGGCGGGCCATTGTACTCCGCATCGCCGCACCACGCCGCAACTGGGTCGTCCTCGTCTTCATCACCGTCACCGTCGTCGTCTCCCATCTCTTTGTCCGTGTCGATCTCGTCCGAGTCGTAGTCGGCATGCAAACCGACATGGCTCGGGCCGGCATTGACGCGTGGTGGGACAGCAGGGTTAGCGGGAATCTGTCCCACATTTCGCAAGGGTTTCGCAGTCGGTCTTCCTGCGGCGAGTTCCGCGTTCATCCAGGCGACATAAGCAAGATCCTCCGGACGCCATGAGTCGTCGTCTGCGTTGCTAACTTGGTCTTTACGCTTACGGGCCATGATGTTGGCAGTATGATAGATTGAGCATCAACATCACCGTGAAGTTGCATTTTGTATTGAAAAGTGTTTGAAGAGGGAGGTGGAGTGGGCGATGTGTGTTTGGATGTCAGGGCAGCTGAACTGGTGGACGTGCGGGGAATGGTGTACGAGTCGCTATGCATCTGACTAGGGAGGTGACACGGAATGTTGGCACACTCTGCACGTTCGCGCGCGGCGCACGACTGCCACCGTGTGCAGTTTCGCATGAATGTTTGTCGGCCGCATTCACAGGGCCGACGCCTTTACGTCAACTGGAACCGTGCGTCGGTAAACCTGCACGTTCACTTCTGGGTGTGCGAGCATTCTCATTGGTGCGCTGGTTGGGTCTATTCTTGATATAAGGTGTTTTATACCGTAAACATAAGTCAATTCCATTCTTGATACGAGGTGGCCCCGTAGGAATACGCTCTAATGGTGGCATATTGAAGCAGCTGTGCCCTGCTTGTGACACCAGGCTTATTTGTTGGGCGGGAAGGAAAGCATGTGCCTGGCTATGATACTCACATCAACAAAAGCTGTCGTAACTGAGTGTTATTAGTATCCGCAGCATTGCCTTCATGTTAGAAAAGTTATACCGTACGAATGAATGTGCAGATGCTTGTAGTGTAGGAAATATGCTGTGTCTGCACCCGGTCCCACAACCGAGACACACCTCCTCACCCATCACCACGCTGCTACTGCACGCCGCGAATCCTGTTTGACAGTTACATTGCACATGTGACAAAAGGGAGGGAGTTGGCATGGCACTGCACACACACTGGTATCGTTCTGTAGGCACCTGACATTTGGGGGAGGAGGGAGGGAGAAGGGAAATGAGGAGGGTTCCGAGGTGGGTTCTGAGGTCGCTTTTCCCCCCCTGGGCAAACATGGAAGATGGGAAATTTCGCATTTAGGGGCGGTAGTTTCCTAAGGAAAATGACGAACTGCGAGCTGAATTTCGCGCGCCCATCAGAGGGATAAATCGTGACCAGTGATTAGTGTACCAGGGTACTTCGTTGCGCGTGGGTAATTTATACTAAAAACCAGCCCCAAAACACACACCAGCCAATGATCCAACTTCGAGCGATCAAAACTGTTTTTGTTTTACGATTTGGGAGGTGCCACCTTGGTTGGGTTAGACCGTGTTGTCCTTGGTGATTTGTTTGGGTTGGAGGATGGTGTTCCCACGCCCAGCTCCTCCTACCGCCACCGTCGCACTTCCCCGCGAAGGGTGGGTGGCCGATGGCGGGGCGAAGGCAAACAAATTTGCCAGAGGAGGAAGGTGGGGAGGGGAAATGGGAACCTTCCCTCCAGGGACGTTTCCCTGAAGGAAATTGACTGTTCTGCAGGCATTTCCCTTCGATTAGGTTCGGAAGGGAAATGACTGCCACGTCAGCATTTTCTGGGCTGACCGCCATTTCGAACCTAAAATTGCAGAGGCAGGCAGCTTCCTATTTCCTCCCCTTCCCTCCGTGATGCCTACAGAACGACGCCACTGTGCTGTATCCAGAAGGGGGCTGGGGAGCCTGGGATTTCCTTCCACCTCCCCCATCTCCCCTTCGGCCTCTTTCCCGCCTTCCCTGCCCTGACGCCCCGATTCCCCCCGACCGATCCCCCGTCTCCACTCCGCCCTTGTCTTCTCCGCCCTGCTGTCCCCTCGCCTAACCCCTCTTGTAGCCGCCCATAGCCCAACCCCAGCCCAGCCAGTCGTTTCGCGAATTTGAACCAAGCCGACACGTCAGCAAGACTTGTCTGCTCCTAGAGCTTGCGTTGCGTTGCGAGCGATGTGCAAACAGTGGATTCCAACCTTTCTGAACCGAATCATAATCATTTCGCGTCCTGTAAATTTGCAGCCATTGCTCTTCTGTCAACATTGTACATTTTCCTCTTCCCACCACGCATTTCACGCCTCCAACCCACCACAAAGCTCCAGTCTTTTCGTGCTTGCTGGTCTGGTCTTCCCTGCTGCAGTAGTTCCACATCTAAACAAGACTCGACGTTAACGTTGGAAGGGTTGCGTAGGCGTTACTGATTTTAATAGAAAGATATCAGAAAAATGCACTATACTATGAAGCAACAAATATGTTCCTATTTATAACGGGATTCTTAGTTCCTCATTACAAAATACGAAAAACATTATTTTCTCGCGTTTGAGCGTTAGTTAATGGGGACTGATGTAGAGATTGATATTATACTTGTTTTAATCATTTTCTAATCATTTTAATCATCTAATTATTTGCAATATCATAGTTGGTTTAGTGAGTTTGTTTATTTGCAGGTAACTCTGATGTTTGCGGATGGCGTGGTCACACGCGTGTTGTCACGTGATACAGTTCCAAATTCAATGTGTGCGTTTTTTTTGTCACGTGCCCGTCAATTTAGCTTGCTATTCGCCGCATCATCATAACACTGTACGCTTATTTTAAAACTCATTTCTTGCCTGGTTTTGCTCTGGCAGAAAAAAACCTTGCCAGCGCCACACATTCCCAACCACTAATTTTTTGCCAGCGCCTCAGATCCTTCCGTTCTCCCGCTGTCGAGTAAAAAATTCTCCGCTGACTTGGATTTGAGCACCTGCTCTACTCTGCTCCCTCTGCCTGTGCGCTACGTTCCGTTTCCCTTCCCAGCTGTCAATTCGAACTCCTCCTCCTGCTCTCTGCCATTTTCTCCCAACCCACCATCGCCAGCTATCATCCAGCTATCGCATTTTACTAACACCCAGCCGTCGCCTCTCCCTCTTATCCCGTAGTCGCCCCTCCCTCCTACCCTGCCGTCGCAATTCCCTCCCATCCCGCCGCCACCCCTCACCCCGTCATCGCCTCTCACTCCCACCCCCCTGTCGCCTCTCCCTCACTCCCCGCCATCTCCACTACCTCCCACCCCGCCGTCGCCAGTCCCTCTTATCCCGCCGCCGTCTCTTCTCCCATCCGGCCGCCGCCTCTCCCTCCTCCCCGCCGTCGCCTCTCCCTCCTCCCCGCCGTCGCCTCTCCCTCCTCCCCGCCGTCGCGTCTCCCTCCTCCCCGCCGTCGCGTCTCCCTCCTCCCCGCCGTCGCCTCTCCTTTCCTCCCCGCCGTCGCTTCTCCCTCCTCCCCGCCGTCGCTTCTCCCTCCTCCCCGCCGTCGCCTCTCCCTCCTCCCCGCCGTCGCTTCTCCCTCCTCCCCGCCGTCGCCTCTCCCTCCTCCCCGCCGTCGCCTCTCCCTCCTCCGCGCCGTCGCCTCCTTCTCTCCTCGTCGTCGACTCTTTTCCCCTCCCCGCCGTCGCCTCTCCCTCCTCCCCGCCGTCGCCTCCGGCGGCAGGTGCACGAGCGCAAGCGCGAGTGTTGGTGCGCGAGCGCGGGTTGGTGCGCCAGCGCGGGTTGTTTTCTGAAACACCGTGATTATCAGGTGCGTTCCCAGTCCTTTCATCCTCCCTTCCCCCACTGAATTCTCCTCCCCCCCTCCCTCCAGTCTTTTTTGTTTTCTTTGCTCTCTTCGTAAAGTTTTTGTGTAGATTGGTCTCCTCTCGCATTGCACTTTCATTTGAAGAAGGGGAGAGACGGAGCGCGAGGGAGAGCATGTACACGGGAGCGAACACGCAGGAAAGCGCGCGTGAGAGTGCGCGTGAGAGAGCGCACGAGAGAGCGCACGAGAGAGCACGTGAGGGAGCGCGTGAGAGAGCGCGTGCGAGTGAGAGTGCTCCTGAGAGTGCGCGTGATAGAGCGCGTGAGAGAGCGCATGCGCGTAATGGAGCGCGTGCGCGTGAGAGAGCGCGTGCGCGTAATGGAGCACGTGCGCGTGAGAGAGCGCGTGCGCGTGAGAGTGCGCGCGCGCGTGAGAGAGCTCGTGAGAGTGCGCGTGAGAGAGCGCGTGAGAGTGCGCGTGAGGGAGCGCGTGAGAGTGCGAGTGAGAGTGCGAGTGAGAGTGCACGTGAGAGTGCACGTGAGAGTGCACGTGAGAGTGCACGTGAGAGTGCAAGTGAGAGTGCGCTTGAGTGAGTGCGTGAGAGAGAGCACGTGAGGGAGCACGTGAGACGCGTGAGAGAGAGCGCGTGAGAGAGAGCTCGTGAGAGAGCGAGTGAGACGCGTGAGAGAGTGCATGAGAGTGCGCGTGAGAGAGCGCGTGAGAGAGCGTGTGAGAGAGCACGTGAGGGAGCGCGTGAGAGAGCGCGTGAGGGAGCGCGTGAGAGAGCGCGTGAGAGAGTGCGTGAGAGAGCGTGCGAGAGACGCGTGAGAGAGCGCGTGAGAGAGCGCGTAAAAGCGCGCGCGAGAGCGCACGTGAGAGAGGGCGTGAGAGAGGGCGTGAGAGAGCGCGTGAGAGTGCGTGAGAGAGAGCGTGAGAGAGCGCGTGGGAGAGCGCGTGAGAGAGCGCGTGAGACGCGTGAGAGAGAGCGCGTGAGAGAGAGCGCGTGAGAGAGCGAGTGAGACGCGTGAGAGAGTGCATGAGAGTGCGCGTGAGAGAGCGCGTGAGAGAGCGTGTGAGAGAGCACGTGAGGGAGCGCGTGAGAGAGCGCGTGAGGGAGCGCGTGAGAGAGCGCGTGAGAGAGTGCGTGAGAGAGCGTGCGAGAGACGCGTGAGAGAGCGCGTGAGAGAGCGCGTAAAAGCGCGCGCGAGAGCGCACGTGAGAGAGGGCGTGAGAGAGCGCGTGAGAGTGCGTGAGAGAGCGTGAGAGAGCGCGTGGGAGAGCGCGTGAGAGAGCGCGTGAGACGCGTGAGAGAGAGCGCGTGAGAGAGAGCGCGTGAGAGAGCGAGTGAGACGCGTGAGAGAGTGCATGAGAGTGCGCGTGAGAGAGCGCGTGAGAGAGCGTGTGAGAGAGCACGTGAGGGAGCGCGTGAGAGAGCGCGTGGGGGAGCGCGTGAGAGAGCGCGTGAGGGAGCGCGTGAGAGAGCGCGTGAGAGAGTGCGTGAGAGAGCGCGTGAGAGACGCGTGAGAGAGCGGGTGAGAGAGCGCGTAAAAGTGCGCGCGAGAGCGCACGTGAGAGAGGGCGTGAGAGAGGGCGTGAGAGAGCGCGTGAGAGTGCGTGATAGAGTGCGTGAGAGAGAGCGTGAGAGAGCGCGTGAGAGCGCATGAGAGTTCGCGTGAGAGAGCACGAGAGGGAGCGCGTGAGAGAGAGCATGAGAAAGAGCATGAGAGGGCGCGTGAGAGAGCGCGTGAGAGAGCGCGTGCGAGAGCGCGTGAGAGTGCGTGTGATAGAGCGCGTGAGAGAGCGCATGAGAGTGCGCGTGAGAGAGCGCGTGAGAGAGCGTGTGAGAGAGCACGTGAGGGAGCGCGTGAGAGAGTGCGTGAGGGAGCGTGTGAGAGTGCGCGTGAGGGAGCGCGTGAGAGAGCGCGTGAGAGAGTGCGTGAGAGAGCGCGTGAGAGAGCGCGTGAGAGAGCGAGTAAAAGCGCGCGCGAGAGCGCACGTGAGAGAGGGCGTGAGAGAGGGCGTGAAAGAGCGCGTGAGAGTGCGTGAGAGAGTGCGTGAGAGAGAGCGTGAGAGAGCGCGTGAGAGCGCATGAGAGTTCGCGTGAGAGAGCGCGAGAGGGAGCGCGTGAGAGAGAGCATGGGAAAGAGCATGAAAGGGCGCGTGAGAGAACGCGTGAGAGAGCGCGTGAGAGAGCGCGTGAGAGTGCGTGTGATAGAGCGCGTGAGAGAGCGCATGAGAGTGCGCGTGAGAGAGCGCGTGAGAGAGCGTGTGAGAGAGCGCGTGAGAGAGCGCGTGAGGGAGCGCGTGAGAGTGCGCGTGAGGGAGCGCGTGAGAGAGTGCGTGAGAGTGCGTGAGAGAGCGCGTGAGAGACGCGTGAGAGAGCGCGTGAGAGAGCGAGTAAAAGCGCGCGCGAGAGCGCACGTGAGAGAGGGCGTGAGAGAGGGCGTGAGAGAGCGCGTGAGAGTGCGTGAGAGAGTGCGTGAGAGAGAGCGTGAGAGAGCGCGTGAGAGCGCATGAGAGTTCGCGTGAGAGAGCGCGAGAGGGAGCGCGTGAGAGAGAGCATGAGAAAGAGCATGAGAGGGCACGTGAGAGAGCGTGTGAGAGTGCGTGTGATAGAGCGCGTGAGAGAGCGCATGAGAGAGTGCGTGAGAGACGCCTGAAAGCGTGCGTGAAAGCGTGCGTGAGAGAGCGCGTGAGAGAGCGCGTGAGAGAGCGTGTTAGAGAATGCGTGAGAGAGCACATGAGAGAGCGCGTGAGAGTGCGCGTGAGAGAGCGCGTGAGAGAGCGTGGAGAGAGCGCGTGAGAGAGCGCGTGAGAGACGCGTGAAAGCGCGCGTGAGAGCGCACGTGAGAGAGGGCGTGAGAGAGCGCGTGAGAGAGCGCGTGAGAGAACGCGTGAGAGAGCGTGTTAGAGAGTGTGTGAGAGAGCACATGAGAGAGCGCGTGAGAGTGCGCGTGAGAGAGCGCGTGAGAGAGCGTGGAGAGAGCGCGTGAGAGAGCGCGTGAGAGACGCGTGAAAGCGCGCGTGAGAGCGCACGTGAGAGAGGGCGTGATTGAGCACGTGAGAGAGCGCGTGAGAGAAAGTGTGAGAGAGCGCGTGAGGGAGCGCGTGAGAGCATGTGAGAGCACGTGAGAGAGCCCTGAAAGAGCAGGTGAGAGAGTGCGTGAGAGAGTGCGTGAGAGAGTGCGTGAGAGAACGCACGAGAGAGCTTTATGAGCACGCTGGGGCATATGCACTAGCATCTATTCTGCTGGTGCTTGGGCAGCTGGGACTAATGCAAACGAGTGTCGCTTTCTGCACTAGTGTTTAGGATGTCGGCTTCTAAGGTGTTTGCTTCTCTGTTTTTGCTGTGTGCAGGCCGTGTGTGTGTTTGCTTCTCTGTTTTTGCTGTGTGCAGGCCGTGTGTGTGTTTGCTTCTCTGTTTTTGCTGTGTGCAGGCCGTGTGTGTGTTTGCTTCTCTGTTTTTGCTGTGTGCAGGCCGTGTGTGTGTTTGCCTCTCTGTTTTTGCTGTGTGCAGGCCGTGTGTGTGTTTGCTTCTCTGTTTTTGCTGTGTGCAGGCCGTGTGTGTGTTTGCTTCTCTGTTTTTGCTGTGTGCAGGCCGTGTGTGTGTTTGCTTCTCTGTTTTTGCTGTGTGCAGGCCGTGTGTGTGTTTGCTTCTCTGTTTTTTCTGTGTGCAGGCCGTGTGTGTGTTTGCTTCTCTGTTTTTGCTGTGTGCAGGCCGTGTGTGTGTTTGCTTCTCTGTTTTTGCTGTGTGCAGGCCGTGTGTGTGTTTGCTTCTCTGTTTTTGCTGTGTGCAGGCCGTGTGTGTGTTTGCCTCTCTGTTTTTGCTGTGTGCAGGCCGTGTGTGTGTTTGCTTCTCTGTTTTTGCTGTGTGCAGGCCGTGTGTGTGTTTGCTTCTCTGTTTTTGCTGTGTGCAGGCCGTGTGTGTGTTTGCTTCTCTGTTTTTGCTGTGTGCAGGCCGTGTGTGTGTTTGCTTCTCTGTTTTTTCTGTGTGCAGGCCGTGTGTGTGTTTGCTTCTCTGTTTTTGCTGTGTGCAGGTCGTGTGTGTGTGAACTTCTCTGTTTTCGCTTTGTGCAGGGCGCGTGAGCTGAGAAGGGAGATGAGGGAGGGAGTGGGAGGGAGATGAGGGAAGGAGGGACGGAGGGGTGTAGGGAGGGTTAAGGGAGATCAGGGAGTAGGGGAGGGAGGGGAATGGGGGGCAAGGTAGCGATGGTTTATTAATTGGTGAACTTCATTGGCTATGCTTGCATGCTTAGTATTAGCTGTATGTTTCTGCGTGTTTTTCTCTCTGCGTATGTGTGTGCGTACATGTAGGCTATGTAGTTGTGTGTCTCTGTTTCGGGGTGAGTGCTAAGTGCCTCGTGTATACAATTGCGGTTGTGATCGTTGGTGGGGCAGCTTTGGTTGCCTCTTCCATACCAGATCAATCGCAGTTGCATTAACGATGCATTCTAGCATTAGCTTCGAAGCACTCACAACTGGTGTTTCTCGATTTTGTACAAGTTCGTGTGCTGTCGTTTGGGTCTGTTTTGGGGTGGTGCTAAATGCATCATTTATGCAACAGGGGTTGTCATCGTCGGTGGGGCAGCTTTGCTCGCCTTTTCCGTACCATATCAATCTCAGTTGCAGCATTGATGCATTTAGTGTTTGCCTCGAAATGTTCAAAATTTCAGCATGTGGTTTTTGTACACGTTCGTGTCCAACCAATTGTTCCATTTGCCGTACTTATCGACGACTATGGAATTATTGGTTACATTTGGTTTTACATTTTTGGGGCAACTAAAAAGTTGAACAGTATTTTTTTCCAAACGGGCAGGGAAAAACCACTGTTTACGGTCAGTTCCCCAAAAAGTGAAACCAAATGTATAAGGTTGCTACGCAACCCAAAAATCACGTGGCTGTGGCAGAACAACCTCGTCAATGCATTTGGCGAACGACGTACTCGAAGCCTCCTGTTTCTGCCCCTACCTGGCCCTGTCTTGCACTCTCCTCCCTGTATGTGACAATTACGTGCTCTAGCCCTGAGTCTTGAGACATTTCGTTCACAATTCATATGCAGTGCTTTTTGAACGGACTACTAGAGGCCATGTCAACCCGAGCTTTTCTAGCTGTAGTACTTACGCTGACCCTAGTCAGTTCAGCCGTGGCGGCGCCGACAACGCAACAGATAATTAAGGAGCTAAAGGAGCTGCAGGGCAAGCTATCGAAGCGATTCCAATTCATAATTATGAATCAAGCAGTCGGTCAAATTATCACGCGGGGAGGTAGGCCCTTAGCGCTGGCGAGTCTCCCGGCGGGAGATTTATGTGCTTGCGTTTTTGCTGGGTCGTCAGCACATGCTAGAAGAGACCAACTTCGTTGCATCGTCTTCACTCCTGCCTTTTCCATGCCACTCCCCAACCCTTCCCATTTCCGTCCTTTGCAGCGACGGTTCCTGGTGACATAGACTGGTCCCCGTTTTTTTACAACACGGTCTTAATCCCCACCGATTTTGCGCTCAAGCAGAGTGGCCTCCTCAACGAGCCAAAAACCCCGGAAGATGCGATCAATCTCATGAAAAGCATTTCCTACAACGTCGTCAAGGGCATGTATCCATTTTCCAAGATAAAAAGGCTACCTCTTGGGTCGTCGATCCCGCTTCTACTCAACAACGGCAAGCTTTTCCGGAGAAAAAAAGTATCTGGATTTGCGATGTTCAAGACAACAGAAGTGGCGCTTGCGCTGAAGGGGAAACCGAAAGGCAATTGGACGACCATCGTTGGCAAGAACCTGCACAGGGGAAGCAGCTTCATTTGCATTGGCGTAAGCCGATTACAGACCACTGGTGCTTGAGGTTATGAGCCTTTAGGGGCAACGGAATCAAGCCCGAGCGGGACTGTCGTAAGACGTCAATCAGTTTGTTATATCATTCAGGATAGAGTAGATGGCTTGTTATCCAGAGAGGAAGGACTTGATTTGTTGGTAGTAATTTATTCATAGTCTAACAACAAGGTATGGTACCATGTATGGTACCACAGCCCACTTTTCCCCCTTTATTCCCATGCCCCAATAATTGTGGTCTAGCTTTTCTGAACGTGGACACTAAAAAGCTAGGAAATCAATTTACCTTTTTTGCAGCAGTTGGAATCTGGTAACTTGAGTTTTTTAACATGCTGTACTCTCTTTTTCTTATTCTAATGAGTGTCGGACCTTCCCTTACCAGCTCCATCCTCCAACACAGTTTCCATCCGAATCTCGCAGTGTGCCTCCCTGCTTTCCTGTGCTGCTTCTGCTGCTGTTGAATCTGCTTGTCGATTTTCCCCTGCCGAGAACCAGCAGTCTCGCGGCACCGGTAGTTTTACACCTTCCAGGATCCAGCCGCGATACCACGTTATTTTACGCGTTCCCAGGAATTTTCGAGAGGTTTTTCCTTTCCAGAGTGGTAGCGCTTTAAAGAGGTTGTAGGTTCGGCAGGCAGGCATGGAGGAGGACGATCGGTCGATCGCGGCGCCCGAGGGGAAGAACAAGGCGATCGACTACGACAAGCTCGAGAGGGACGTGGACCACCAGCGAGATGTGGCTCTCAAGGTACTAGGGTTACCCGGTTACTTGCTTCGGCGTTTTTTCAGCCGCCGTGTAGTGCAGGCCTAAGGTACGGCCATACTGACGAGGCTACCGGAGTCTGAGAGTGTCGTAGACGTAGCTGTGTCGTTGCCAGCATCAGCATCAGCAGCATCAGTGACCAGCGTCGCAGATCGTAGATGACACAGTCGTGTGGACGAGCTAAGAGTCGCGGATTAGGGGCGCGCCGTCAACCTGCACGAGGGACGATAGCCGTATAGCCTTTTGAGGGACGTGCGAACGACGCTTATGGGACGTGCAAGCGACGTGCACGGGGCGTGACGCGCTTCGCATGTGCAAGTCGCCAACGATGGCCGTCGAGAGATGCTGTGGAAGTGCGGCCTCTTGTAGTGAATCCTTTGGGAATTTATTCAGAGGAGTTTATTCATGGTGAATATATGAGGAATCGGTGCGGATTCCAAGGGCTATGGATGAGGAACGGATTCGGAATCGATATAGGTTTCATGCGGAAGAGTACGGTCAGTGAGATGCGAACGCGCCGTTCGATGCGGATACGATCACTGCTATTCGTCCGTCGGATCGTACACCAGTGAGACGCAAAAGTGAATCGTTCTAGAGACTTCAGAAAATATAGCCTTCTTCTCGTCCTATTATAGGTCACGCCCGCTGTGCTGTTCAGGTTTAGACCCTCCGTCTTTCTTGTTTGGTCTCCTTCTGTGCCTGAATCGGATCCCTCTTCTATGCCCAGATCCACAACTTCTTGTGCTTGCAGTAGGGAAGACTGACTGAATCTCTATTAGCGTTCACTTCTGACATTTGAGTCGACGCAAAAGTCAGATGTCAAATTCCTGAGTCATATCTATCTCTTGACAATTCTCAATTGTGCTTCGGTGTTCTGCTGTGCGCGGATGCAATCCCTGCTACGTGCGCGCAGGAGGGGAGGCTGACTGAAGCTCTTGACGCGTTGCTGGGCTTGGAGAAGCAGATGCGCCTGGTATGACGTGACTTCCTCCGTTTCCTCCTTTCTCTCGCCGCCTCTCTTTCTCTCTACTCACTTTCCTCTCTCTCCCTCACTCCGCTCTTTTTTTTTTTGCCCTGATACCACTACCTGTCTCGTTGGTTGCTCGGTTGCCCTCCCTGTCATGCCTCAGTCGCTAACCGTTGCATCATCCTATTTGCCGCCCACCTGACCTGAATTTGTCCAACCTGAATCGGCCCAGGCTGCTGACGTGGTGGGGACACGCACGGTGGCGGTTGCCATTCTCAAGGTCTGCCACGAGGCAGCTGCGTGGAAGCTTCTCAACGAGCAAATTGTGGCGCTGTCGAAGCGCCGAGCGCAGCTGAAGCAGGTGGGACGCTCAGGTGGGGTGCCTCGGTGGGCCGAGGCAGCCGAGCGCTGTGGCGAAAGCTTCGGTGGGGTGCCTAGGTGGGGTTCAAGATTGGGATGTGTGTGATGGGTGATGGATGGGTGGGTGATGGATGGGTGGGTGATGGATGGGTGGGTGATGGATTTGGTGGGTGATCCATCATGCATCATGCATCATGCATCATGCATCATGCATCATGCACCATGCACCATCCCCATGCCCTTCGTGTCCTGCTTTCTCTTCATCGCACACCATTCTCTTCCCCATCTATCCCCATCCCCATGCCCATCCCTTCCTCGTCCTCCTTTCCGAACCCTTGCCCATCCCTTTCTCATCCCGTACCCATCTCCAATCCGATCCCCATGACCCCATGCCCGGATCCCAATCTCATGCACCATCGCTCATACCCAGATGCCCCATACCCGCATGCCCGCATGTCCCCATCTCCCCGTGCCCCCCCATTGCCGTGCCCATATCCCCATGCCCCGTGCCTTTTGGTGGACCCCATGCCCCCATGCCCCGTGGCCCTCCCCCCCCTCCCTCGCCTCATCGCAGGTCGTGGCGGCGATGGTGCAGGAGGCCATGAAGTACGTGGATGACGCACCTGATGACGTCATCCGCGAGGAGCTTATCAAGACGCTCAGTGGGGTTACAGCCGGCAAGGTGCGGCTCTCGGGAGATGGTGGGGCGAGGTGGGGAGGGGGGGGCGAAGTGCAGCTCTGAGGGGAGGGTGGGGGAGGTTCGCTGCTGGAGGGGAGGGAGGGAGGGAGTGAAGGGGAGAGGGGGCCAAGGCGCGCCTCTGGGGACTAGGTGCGCCTGGGGGGGGGGGGGAGAGGGAGGGGGAAGAGGGAGCAAGGTGTGCTTTCGGGGGTTGGGAGGGAGGGAGAGAGGCATGGTGCGCAGCAGTTGTCCATCTCTCTGCCCATGGCGCAAGCAGCCATGCTTTGTTCGATGCTGGCTCCGTCCATTCACCTCGCTCGCTGCCTCTCCACCCACTCCACCATCCCACTTCCCTCTCCCCCTCTTTTCTCAGATCTACGTGGAGATAGAGAGGGCGCGCCTGGTGAAGCGCCTGGCACAGCAGCTCCTCCCATATGCTGCTGTATTCGTCCGCTCACCTCCCTGCCTCTCCGTCTCCCTCTCCTGCCTCTCCCTCCATTCTCCCTCTTCTCCACCCCTCCTCCCCCCTCAGATCTACGTGGAGATAGAGAGGGCGCGCCTGGTGAAGCGTCTGGCGCGTATGAAGGAGGCGGAGGGCAAGGTGAAGGAGGCGGCAGAGATCATGCAGGAGGTGGCGGTGAGTGGTCTCTTGCCCGCCCTTGCTGTCTTGGTTGTGCTGTGAGGGCCCCATGCCATCGCCCTCTGTCTCTGCTGCCTGAGGGCAAGGTGAAGGAGGCGGCTGAAATCATGCAGGAGGTGGCGGTGAGTGGTCTCTTGCCCGCCCTTGCTGTCTTGGTTGTGCTGTGAGGGCCCCATGCCATCGCCCTCTGTCTCTGCTGCCTGAGGGCAAGGTGAAGGAGGCGGCTGAAATCATGCAGGAGGTGGCGGTGAGTGCCTCACGCCCTGCTCTTGCCATGCCATTGTGCCCTGTCCTTTCCTCCTTGTAACCACTTTGCCGTCTTTTATGCCTCTCAACCTTGCAATGTTTCCTCCGCTCATGCCTCTCCACTCCTCTCCACTCCTCTCCACTCCTCTCCACTCCTCTCCGCTCCCCTTCATCCCTCTGTCGTTGGTTCTTATGCCAGGTGGAGACGTTTGGAGCCATGGCAAAGACAGAGAAGATCGACTTCATCCTAGAGCAGGTGAGCGTTCAGTCTGCGCTCAAGCAGGTGAGCCTTGACTCTCACACCATCAGTCTCTCAGCAGTACATGTGTGTGACGTTTGGAGCCATGGCAAAGACACGGAAGATCGATTTCATCCTAGAGCAGGTGATGAGCCGAACAGGTGAGCTGGTGAGCAGGTGAGCCTCACCACTCTCTTAGCTCTACGTCAGTCAGTGTGGTGCGACTTTTGATTCGACTCAACGTTCGCCTGTGCCTCTGCCCGCTCTCCCTGTGCCTCTGCCCGCTCTCCCTGTGCCAGGTCCGCCTGCGTCTGAATTCTTTTGACTTCATGCATGTGCATATCAGATCTTTTCAATTCAACCCCTCTCATCCTCCCACCCGTTCTCCCAGATCCCAGGTCCTCCTGCGTCTCGAATCGTGTGACTTCATGCGAGCGCAAATCCTCGCGAGAAAAGACAGCCCGCGTGCATTCAACCCAGAGACCGTGGGAGCTCATGCGTACCCTTCCCCCCCACCATTTCTCCCTATGTCAGGTCCGCCTGTGTCTGGATTCAGATGACTTCATGCGAGCGCAGATTCTTGCCAAGAAGATCAGCCCGCGTGCATTCGCCTCCGAGACCGTGGAGGCTGCTGAGAAGGCCAAGGCGGCAGAGGCGGCAGCAGCAGCGGGTGGTGGGGAGGGGAAGGAGGAGGGGAAGAAGAAGAGGAAGGGGCCCAAGGAGGAGGGGGAGATCCAACCCGCTGCTCCTGATGTGCCCACGCTGGTGGAGCTGAAGCTCAAGTTCTACGAGCTCATGATCCGGTGAGGTTCAGTGCGGTTCTGCGCGGTGAAGTGTCGTTGGGTGTGGGTTGAGAGCGTGTGGACTGGTGTGGTGCGACAAGGTGATGATGCTGTGAGTAAGAGAGGGAGGAAGCATAGGAAGGGGCCCAAGGAGGAGGGGGAGATCCAGCCGGCTGCACCTGATGTGCTTACGCTGGTGGAGCTGAAGCTGAAGTTTTACGAGCTCATGATCCGGTGAGGTGCTGTGCGGTGCTGTGAGGTTCTGTGCGGTGAGGTGCTGTTTTGTGTGGTATGAGAGGGCGTGGACTGGTGAGGTGCAACCAGGTGATGATGCTGTGAGTAAGTGAAGGAGGGAGGAGAGGAAGGGGCCGAAAGAGGAGGGGGGGATTTAGCCGGCTGAGCCTGATGTGCCCTCGCTGGTGGAACTGAACTGAAGCTGAAACTCTACAAGCTCATGATTCGGTGAGGTGCTGTGCAGTTCTGTG
Source organism: Closterium sp. Naga37s-1 (assembly GCA_947471745.1). Taxonomy (NCBI): domain Eukaryota; kingdom Viridiplantae; phylum Streptophyta; class Zygnematophyceae; order Desmidiales; family Closteriaceae; genus Closterium; species Closterium sp. Naga37s-1. Next base: position 1,804,326 of record CANJKZ010000004.1, read on the forward strand.
CGGTTTTGTGAGGTGAGTTGTTTTTGGGTGTGGTACGAGAGCATGTGGACTGATGAGGTTCTACGAGGTGATGATGCTGTGAATAAGAGGACGAGGAAGAAGCGGAAGGGGCCGAAGGAGGAGGGGGAGATTCAGCCGGCTGCGCCTGATGTGCCGACGCTGGTGGAGCTGAAGCTCAAGTTCTACGAGCTCATGATCCGGTGAGATTCTATGCGGTCGGGTCGGGTACAGGTTGATATGGCGTCGACAAGTGAGGCGTGAGGGCTGAAGGAAAGAGGTGTGAGCCCGCTGTGCCTGATGCGCCGACGCTGGTGGAGCTGAAGCCAAAATTTTATGAGCTCATGATCCAGTGAGGTGCTGTGTGGTGCTGTCCGGTGCGTCCCTGCAGCTGATACCAATGAATAATTTCATATTGGCGTCTGAGGCCTGGAGATTTGGTGCTGCTATTAAAACGTGTTTGGCTGCTTAGGCCTCTCAATCCCCCACTCCCCTCTCCTAAATTCCCCCCCCCCCACTCCCCTTGCCTCGATCTCCCCCCTCCCCCCCCACTGCAGCTACCACACAAACGCGAACGACTATCTGGAGATTTGCCGGTGCTACCAGAACATATACGACACACCTGCAGTCAAGGCCGACCAGGAGCGCTGGATTCCGGTGAGTGCTGCTTGTGGTGGTGGCTGTTGCATAAGCGTTTGCCTGCTGCTGTGCTGCTAAACGCGAATGACTATCTGGAGATCTGCCGATGCTATCAGAACATCTACGACACACCGGCAGTCAAGGCCGACCAGGAGAGGTGGATTCCGGTGAGTGTCGCTGCCTGTGCTTTTGGTGAGTGCTTGCCTGCTGCTGAAGTGACTATCTGGAGATCTGTCGGTGCTATCAGAACATCTACGACACACCGGCAGTCAAGGCCGACCAGGAGAGGTGGATCCCGGTGAGTACGACATGCTGCATGTGCGCGTTGCTGCGTGCTGATATCTGGTGCTGTCAAGCCCTCCGCTCTCCCCACATGCTCCTCGCATGCACCCACATGCACCCCACATGCACCGCACGTGTTGCATGCATTCCTCCCACCCCCAGGTGCTCAAGCGCACCTGCTGGTATCCCGTGCTCTCTACTCCTCTTCTGTCATGCCTCCCACTCATGCACTCTTCACATTCACATCTCTCCCCACATGCACCCCACATGCTGCATTCATTCTGTGCGTTTTCTCCCTCACACCCCACCCAGGTGCTGAAGCGCATCTGCTGGTATCTCGTGCTGGCACCACACGGTAGCATGCAATCGTCCCTCCTCCACTCCACCTTCGCTCTCCACGTGCTCAGCACGCACATATGCTGCATCTGTTTTTGTCTCCCTCCCCCCCCCCCCACTCCCCCCCACCCAGGTGTTGAAGCGCATCTGCTGGTATCTCGTGCTGGCGCCTCACGGCAGCATGCAGTCGTCTCTCCTCCACTCCACCTTTGCTGACGCTCACCTCCTCGACCTCCCCAAGTTCCGGTAACTGTCATCCCCACCTGCGAGCACCACTCTCAACCCCTCTCACTGCTTCTAGGCCTCTCTCCACATGGCAGCATGCAATCGTCCCTCCTCCACTCCACCTTTTCCGATCCTCACCTCCTCGACCTCCCCAAGTTCCGGTAACCCTCCTCATCTGCGTTCACCCCTCTCAACCACTCTCAACTACTCTGTAGCACTTTCACCTACTCTCACCTCACCACCCTGCACGGGAGCATGCAGTCCTCTCTCCCCCTCTCCATCTTCGCTGATCTCTCCCCTCTCTCACCTTACCCCAAGTTTCAAAATCTGTCAACTACACCTGTGGTTACTGATATCAGTCCACTAAAAACTGCTCTCACCCGCTTTCACCCCCTCTCACCGCTCTGCACCGCGCGGTCTCCTCCACTCCACTCACGATTCATCCTCCTTGACGTTCCGAAGTTCCAGCCGCAGCTGGTTTTTGATAAGCAGCTGCAGGCTGATTACAGCGCGGAGGAGGAGGAGAAGGGACATTGTCTTCCCCCAAACCCCTTCTCACCGCTCTGCACCTCCTCGACTCGACCTCCCCGAGTTCCCTTAGACCTCGTTCTAACCTCATTCTCGCACGTGCTCCTTACTCTCATCTCGTGTAACCTTCTTTCCCCCACCTCTCACAGCGCACTGCTGAAGCTGTTCATAACAATGGAGGTGGTGGGGTGGGGTGGCCGCAGCTGCAGGCGGAGAGACTGCCTGTGAGCCTCCGTGGAACTCGCTTCTCACTCCTGTTGCTTCCTCTCCACCACTTCCCCCCCTAACAGCGCGCTGCTGAAGCTGTTCATAACAATGGAGGTGGTGGGGTGGCCGCAGCTGCAGGCAGGCGGAAGGACTGCTAACGATGTGCCCCACACCCTCCTCCTCACTCCCTACTCTTGTGCGCCCCACACCCCCCCTCTCCCCATTCCCGGTTCACCCCACATGCAGCGCCCTACTGACGATGTTACCTGTTCATAACGATGGGGCTGGGGTGGTCACATATGCAGGCGGAGGGACTGCCAGTGATCCTCGCTCCCTACTCACGTGCCCATCACCCCACACACACCCCCCTTTTTTATCCCCCTCACAGCGCGCTGCTGAAGCTGTTTATAACGATGGAGGTGGTGGGGTGGCCGCAGCTGCAGGCGGATTACAGTGCGGAGATGCAGGAGGAGAAGCCCACCGTCTTCCTCAAAGACTCGGCTCTTGAGGACCTGCGCCTGCGCGTCATTCAGCATGTATGTGTTGCTGTCCCGCTGCTCTAGGCACTTTGTCGCGGTCCGTCGCCCTGTGCTCCATCCCCCTTCATCCATCCGCCTGTCTACCTCAAAGACACTGCTCTCGAGGACCTGCGCCTGCGCGTCATCCAGCATGTACGTGTTGCAGTGCCGCGCCTCTGCTCTCTTGTATGCCCTTCATTCATCCATTCAGCACGTACGTGCCGTCTGCTCTCTGGCTCCATCTAGCACGTATGTTACCGTGCATGGCTCTGGGTTCCCTCTACCCATCCATTCACCTGTCTTCCTTCCATCTGCGCCTGCACGCACGCCATCCAGCAAGTATGTGTCGTTGCCCACAGCCCTGTGTTTCCACTTTTGAGAATTCAATGTGATTTCAAAAGTGATTTCAATGTCGTTGCCCACAGCCCTGTATTTCCTACCTCTTTCTTCCACGAGGAGGTACGACTCTGCTCAGTCTCTGTTACCCACCTACGTGCACATCTTCATCACCTCGTTTTTCACTCTTCTGCTTCCATTGTCCGCCGTGTATGAACCCTCCCCTCATCCTCTGAACATCCTGGTCATGTCCAGGTACTATGTGCGCATCACCGTCACCTTCTCTTCCATTTCCCCATATCGCCCCCTCTACCCCCCATACTCTTACCCCCTCAGAACATCCTGGTGGTGTCCAAGTACTATGTGCGCATCACCATTGCCTTGTCTTCCTTTTCCCCTAAAATCCCCCTCCCCCACCCCTCATCGTCACCCCGTCAGAACATCCTGGTGGTGTCCAAGTACTATGTGCGCATCATTACCATTGCCTTGTCTTTCACCCTCCTGCTTCCGTTCTTTGCCCCATATCCCTCCGCATGTCCTTACCCCATCAGAACATCCTGGTGGTGTCCAAGTATTATGTGCGCATCACCATGGCACGGCTTGCTCAGCTGCTCTCCCTCACTGTCCAGGTGCGTTATCCCATCACCTCAACCTTAATCCGAGTCAATTTTGAAATTCCTCAAAAGTGATTCAGATTTGCGCTGCTTGTCCAGCTCCTCTGCGTCGCTCGCTTCACTGCGTGCGTGTGTTTCCTCGTCACTTGAAGCTTGCTTGTACGGTGGTTTGTTCTGCAAGGCGAGAGCACTGGATGATACTCAGGTGCAGCATCATGGCTGCAGCTCCTAGTCGGCTTTTTATGTTGATCGTTGATTCCTTATAGGTTGTCTACAGCACAATTCTGGGTTGCTACATTCGTTGGAGACTTTCAAATTAATATGCACTGACTAGTTTTGCCCTTTCTATCCGTTTTTTTTTTTTTTAACCCTTTTCCCGAACAGGAGGCGGAGAAGTTTCTATCAGACATGGTGGTGGAGAAGGTACTGGTGGCTAAGATCGACCGGCCGGCGGGGATTGTCACGTTCGGCGAGAGGCAGGAGAGTGGAGTGCAGCTGCTGGATAAATGGGCGAGTGACATTGCGAAGCTGCTTGACCTTGTGGAGACGAGCTGCCATCACATTCACAAGGAGGCGATGGTGCACAAGGTGGTGCTTAAAACATGATAGGTTGTGTTGCTGATGGATGTGCCATTGCTGTTTTAACATACGATATACGGAATTTGAGGAGATTGCATTCTATTGTGCAGAAACACTACTCGTTTTATTGGGTGAATGTCACATGAGATGGATTGAGTTTTAATTTTCAGGAAGTGTGGCAATCAACTAATTATATCGGAGTTCCCGAAATCTAGATTGCGCTGACAGTCTTCTGGTGCCACGTGTCAGGGAATGTTCGCTATCCAGTCACAAGCCAACCAGAACACAGAGCAAACATTTCCGCGATTTGCCAGGTGGACCACTGAAGCTTCGCGGGTACAGGGAATGCAACAAGCAGCAGCACAGCACCCGCTCTGCAAAAATCCAGCTCCGCGCGCCGCGCAATGTGGAGATGCGGGAATTCGTCCGCGATAGTTCACTACAGCGGTCTAGTAATATACCGCTCTGAAACGCAATAGACCCAACAAGACCCATGGTTGTTTCTAAGTAATAGCGAATGCGCGCAACACCCCCTTGCGCTGCTACCTCCTCCACGCCATTGCCATTGCCATCAGTCACATACGTCTCTCACACGTAAGCAAGCTGACGTATGTGACTGACTGCAATGGCAATGGTTTGAAACCAAAGTTTGGAGCAGTAGAAAGCAGAACTAGCTGCGAGCGAGGTATATAGAAGCGCGAGACTGCTGTGTCGGCAATCAGCTTGAGTCATCTCAAGTGTTCGTTTTTTGCCGTCAAGGTCGGAATTAGCCGTCTGTCGCCGCCATGGCGCAAGCTCTGACCATGAGCACCTCGCGTGCGACGTCGGTCGCACGCGCAGATTTCATTCCTGCGACCCGTCGTGACGCCACGTCAGCAGTCAGTCAACGTGTCGCCCTCTTTCAAGCAAACCTCTCGAGTCGCCTGCTCAGCGGCAGCCGAATTCCCGATCGTGCTATCCTACGATCGCAGATCTCTCGCCGGCAGTCACACGCGAGCCAATTCAATCGCTCACTGTCGCACGTCGTCGCAGCCGTTAGCGCATCCGTCGCAGTAGAGGAAGCTGACGTCGTTATCGTCGGCGCCGGCGTGTCGGGCCTGTGCACGGGTCTCGCTCTAACCACGGATCACGCGGACACTGTGTCGAAGGTGATTGTAACGGAGGCGCGCGACCGCGTGGGTGGCAACATCACGACGGTGGTCGGCGAGGCGGGGACGGCTAATGAAGGTTATTTGTGGGAAGAGGGGCCCAACAGCTTCCAACCCAACGACGCCATGCTTAAATGCGCGGTAAGTATTCATCCGCGTTATAAAGAAGCAAATCGCTTTTTTTTTACTGCTTCAATTCAAACGAGCCGGGGACGGCGGATGAGGGGAATCTGTGGGAAGAAGGGTCCAATAGCTTCCAATACAACGACGCTATGCTCAAACGTGCGATAGTGTTTGGACTGTCATCCGCGTTATAAAAAAGGCACATTAGGCGAGCGACGCTGCGCTCCGATGCGCGGTACGGGCTATTCTGGTCGCGCGCTGTGTCGCAAGGTCTTGAATTTACAAATCCGACTCTCCAAAGAGCCGCAAGCCTGCACTGGCAAAGGATGTGAGCCTTACAGGTCAAATGGGATTCCATGTGGTGTCTGCGTGACCAGATAACGGTTGAACCTGCATATATACAGCTTGAATTTGGCGGTTTTTGGTATTGAGAAATTATACACGTTTTCTTTTTACGGATGAATTTGCACCATTGTTGTGGCCCTTTCTCGCCGCTGAGTCGTCAACCGCAAATTTGCGTGGGCGCGCATTTTATTCTGTTTTGATATTCTCTTGACCCAGTAACGCGAAGGAGGACGGCTTGGCTTGTGGCATGAAAAAGGTTAGTCTAGCGAGGCGTCATTACACAGGATTACCGCGACGACTGATAACGCGAAATGCAGCTCCTGCTAGCACCCTGCCATTCCCTGCCATCCCCTCGCTGCCCTGCCCCCACCCTCCATGTGCCCGTGTCCTTGCCCCTGTCGTGTCCTTTCTCCTCTCACCCCACAACTCACCAACCCACCTTGCAGCTGGACAGCGGGGTCATCGACCAGCTCGTCCTGGGAGACCCCGACGCGCCCCGCTTCGTCTTCTGGGAGGGGTGCCTGCGCCCCGTGCGTGCGTCTCACCCCGTGCCGTGTCCTTTCCCCCCCAACCCACGCCAGCTGGACAGCGGGGTCATCGACCAGCTGGTTCTCGGAGACCCCGACGCGCCCCGCTTCGTCTTCTGGGAGGGCCGTCTGCGCCCCGTGCCGGCCGGCCTGCTGGACCTGCCCGTGTTCGACCTCATGTCCATCATCGGCAAGATCCGTGCCGGCCTTGGTGCTTTCGGTCTCCGCCCCGGCGCTCCCGAGGTGAGTGTTTGAGTGAGGTGAACGTTGCCCCCCGTGCCAGCGGGCCTGCTGGACCTGCCCGTGTTCGACCTCATGTCCATCATCGGCAATATCCGGGCCGGCCTTGGTGCTTTCGGTCTCCGCCCCGGCGCTCCCGAGGTAAGCAATGGGTGGTAATTTGTGACGCCTCGGAAAAGCTCCGCCCATGCCAGCCGGCCTGCTGGACCTGCCCGTGTTCGACCTCATGTCCATCCTTCCCCTATCAAGCTTACTCCCTTCCCTCCTCCTGCCGTCCCCTCATCCTGCCTTCCCTTCCCTCCTCATGCCCACCCCTTCCCTCCTCATACTCACCCCGCTTGCATTGCATTGCATTGCATTGCATTGCATTGCATGGCGTGACGTGGTGTGGCATGGTGTGTGGCATGACATGGCATGGTGTGTGGAGAGCAGGGCAAGGAGGAGAGTGTGGAGGAGTTCGTCCGGCGCAATCTGGGAGCAGAGGTGTTCGAGCGCCTCATTGAGCCCTTCTGCTCCGGTGGGTGGGTGGCTGGCTGGGCCCGTGGGTGGGTGGGGGGGAAAGTGGGTGGATGGGTGGTAGGAGGCAGAGACGGGCTTGCGCTGTGCGGCGCAATCTGGGCGCTGAGGTGTTCGAGCGCCTCATTGAGCCCTTCTGCTCCGGTGGGTGGGTGGCTGGGTGGCTGGTTGGGTGAGTGGGTGGGCAGGCCGCTGGGTTCGTGGGTGCGTGGTTGAATGGTGGGTGGGTAGGTGACAGGGTGGGTGGCTGAGAAGGTGGGTGGGTGGAAGCTTGGGGTCACAGCCACACAGGAGGGGTCCTTCTGCTTTCAAGAAAGGCGGCAGGCAGAGAGGCTGCAGCATTCGGCAAAAAGCTAGGGCTGGAGAAGTTAGGATGGCCCCTTTACTCCCTCCTCCACCACTCCTCCCTCCCCTCCCTCCCCTCCCTCCCCCCCCTCCCCTCCCTTCCCTCCCTGCATGTGTGTACGCAGGTGACCCCTCAAAGTTGTGAGTGTGGAGGCAGCGTTTTGGAAGGTGTGGCGCCTGAAATCATGAGGGTTCCTCCCCTTCCCTCAACCCCACCCCCGTCCCCGACTCTCCCCCAACCCCCCCTCCCCCCGTTCTTCACTGCAAATGTGTACGCAGAAGACCTCTCAAAGCTGTGGGAGTATGAAGGCCGCGCTCGGCAAGCTGTGGCGCGGCACTTACGGAGTTTCTCTCCTCCTCCCTCCGCCCATCCTTGGCCTTTTCTCCCTCATTCCCCCCTTCCTCCCTTCCGCTTCCCCTCTCTCCCTGCAGGTGTGTATGCAGGAAACCCATCGAAGCGGAGCATGAAGGCCGCGTTCGGCAAGGAGTGGCGCCTGGAGCAGCAGAGGGGTTCCATCTCTTCCTCGCTTTCCTCGTTCCCCCACCCCGCCTCCCCCTCTTCTCCCTTCTGCTCCTCCCTCCCCGCTCCCGCTCCTCGCCCTGCAGGTGTGTATGCAGGAGACCCATCGAAGCGGAGCATGAAGGCCGCGTTCGGCAAGGAGTGGCGCCTGGAGCAGCAGAGGGGTTCCATCTCTTCCTCCCTTTCCTCATTCCCCCACCCCGCCTCCCCCTCTTCTCCCTTCTGCTCCTCCCTCCCCGCTCCCGCTCCTCGCCCTGCAGGTGTGTACGCAGGAGATCCATCGAAGCTGAGCATGAAGGCCGCGTTCCTCCCCTTCCCCTCAACCCGCCACCACCCTCGCCTTTTCTCCCCCACACACCCACCTCCCCACACCCTCTTCCTTCTGCAGGTGTGTACGCGGGAGACCCATCAAAGCTCAGCATGAAGGCTGCGTTCGGCAAGGTGTGGCGCCTGGAGCAGCTGGGAGGGTCCATCTTTGGCGGCTCTATGAAGCTGATCAAGGAGAAGCAAGCCAACCCGCCGCCCCCTCGTGACCTGTACGTGATGCATGCTAGCCCACAGTGTGTTGTAACATGGTAACCAGGTGCGCTTGATGCTGCTAGCAGCAGCTGGGCGGGTCCATCTTTGGCGGCTCCATGAAGCTGATCAAGGAGAAGTGGGCCAACCCGCCGCTTCCCCGTGGCCCGTATGTTACGTGCTGGATTGTGGTAACTAGGTATGAATGGAGTTATCAGACGCAGCTAGGGGGGTGCATCTTTGGCGGCTCCATGAAGCTGATTATGGATGTTAGCCCATAGTGTGCTGTAACATGGTAACCAGATGCCCTTGATGCCATCTTTGGTGGCTCATCAAATCCGATTCTAACGCACCCATCCCTTTCCACCCACTCTCTCCCCTTCTCACCTGTCCTCACCGCTCTTGACCGAGTGTATCTGCAGGCGCCTGCCGAAGCCCAAGGGGCAGACAGTGGGGTCGTTCCAAAAGGGACTCATCACCCTCCCCACCGGCATTGCCAACAAGTATGTGCCATGGTGATGTGGCGATGTGATGACATGGTGATGTGATGACGTGGCGATTTGATGACGTGGTTATGTGGTGACATGGTGCCATGCCACGTGCTGCCATGCCATATTGCGCCATGCCGTGTCATGCCATGTCATGGTATGCCACACCATGCCATGCCATGTAGTGCCATGTTCTGCCATATAATGCCACAGTGACATGCCACGACATGCCATGACTTGCCATGACGTGCCACATCACACCACACCAGTGCACACAGAATGCACCATCACGGGATTCCCACATCACACTCCTCTCCACCAACCTACCCACTCCTAACCTGCCCTCCAGGCTCGGCGACAGAGTGAGGCTCGGGTGGAAGCTGACAGCCACAGAGAAGCGGCCAGGTGGCAGCGGCTTCCTGCTGTCCTATGACACTCCCGAGGGCGCCAAGCAGCTCTCAGCGCGCTCGCTGCTGCTCACCGTGCCCTCCTACGTCGCTGCTGACCTGCTCAAGCCTTACTCGGTGAGCATTCCATTCACCCTGCTGCAGACTTGTTTCAGTGTGCGTCCTTCCTTGTTCATCTTTATTCCTTCTAGTCTCAAGGCCAATCGGATTTATCCCCTCATCTCCATCCTTCTCCCCTCATCTCCATCCCCCTTCCCTATCTCTATCCCCTCCCACCATCCCCATCCCGCCATCCCCCATCTCCATCCCCGTACCTCATCTTCCCTCCCACAGGCAGCAGCAGCAGCCGCCCTCTCGTCCTTCTACTACCCACCGGTGGCAGCAGTGACCATCTCGTACCCCAAAGAGGCCATTCGAGAGGACAGGCTGGTGGGCGGGGAGCTCAAGGGCTTTGGGCAGCTGCACCCGCGCACCCAGGGGATCGTCACTCTGGGTAAGGCAGTGGGTGGCAGGGGGGGTTGAGGGTGGTGAGGTGAGGTGAGGGATGGTTCAGAGAGATGGCTGTGAGGAATGGGTAAGTGAGAGATGGTGCTTAGGCGATACCACCTGCTCCCTGATCTGTTTCACTTGTTCCGCACCTGCTCCATGCTGTTTGCTGTGCCAGCAGGCAGCAATGTGACTCCGTCCGCTTCGCCTCATCCGTGCTCCTCTCACCTCTGTCCCTCACCCACGCGGGCACGATGCACAGATTCTTGCTCTTCCCCAACTGTGCTCCATACTCCTCGCTGTGCCTCCCTCCCATCCTGTATCTCCTTCCCACCCCTTTCTTTCCCGCCACCAGGCACCATCTACAGTTCCGTGCTCTTTCCCAACCGGGCCCCAGATGGCCGTGTGCTGCTGCTGTGCTACATTGGCGGCGCGTGCAACACCAAGATCGCCACCATGGTGAGTGGGGTTGGTGGAGGAGGTGATTATTGCTTGTCTACGGTACGTGCTAGTGCATCTCAAGGTGGAAGGTGGTAAATGCTGCTGCTGTGCTACATTGGTGGCGCGTGCAACACCAAGATCGCCACCATGGTGAGTGGGTGGGGGTGGTAGGTAATGCTTCAGGGTCATGTGTGCCATATGTGCTAGTTCTTGCGAGGGTTGAAATTCCTGCTGCTGCGCTACTATGGCAACGTGTGCGACACTGAAGTTGCCTTCCCCTTTCATTCCTGCCCCCACCGTCCCCACGCGTGCGAGGAGAAGATAGAGAAGTAGTTGGAAATCGACGTGAGACAGATGCTCATCTCCTTCCATTCTCCCTTTCCCCTCCGACGTGCAAATGATTCGCATCAAACCGCTTCTCCTACCCTCCTTCCCTCTCTTTCCCTCAATTCCCTCCTTTACCTCATCAAACCCGACGCCGGCCGCGCCCTCACGCACGGCGTGCGCAGCGTACCATCCCCTAGTTCAACGTCTTCTCTTTCCCTCCCATCCCTCTCCCTTCGTTTTTCCTTTCTTACCCTCCTTGCCTCCCCCCCCCACTGCCCTACCTCCCTTCAGCTCCTGCATCACCTCCCCCTCTCCCAACCCACCAGAGTGAGGAGGAGATAGTGAAGCAAGTGGACATCGATGTGCGCACGATGCTCATCAGACCATCTCTCGTCTCCTCCCCTTGTCCCCCCTTCCCTCTACCCGCCACTCCTCTACCCCCCATGCCCCCACCAGAGCGAGGAGGATATCGTGAAGCAGGTGGACATCGATGTGCGCAAGATGCTCATCAAGCCCGATGGAGCAGCGCCCCAAACGCACGGCGTGCGCGTGTGGCCGCGTGCCATCCCCCAGTTCAACGTGGGCCATCTGGACAACCTCGCCAAGGCACGCGCGGAGATTAAGGCGGCGGGGCTCGAGGGCGTGTTCCTGGGAGGGAATTACGTGGCGGGGGTCGCGCTGGGTCGGTGCGTGGAGGGTGGGTATGAGCGCGCGGCGGAGGTGGTACAGTATTTGAAGGAGAATGTAGCTGTCAGCAAATGAGGAACATTGAAATGATATGGAGCTTTACTTTTCTGGGTTTGGTGGTAGTTCACTGGCCCAAGCTTTGTTGTATAAGGTGGAATTGGTTTGGCTAGGAGCTCCCTTACTGGTTGCCTTCATTGGATTGCTGATAAAAAATCACAAACCAGCTACTGTAATTTGTATTTTGAAATGGAAAGCAATCAAGGTCCATCCACGTTACAAGCTGCGAAAGTTTGAGCGAGAGGCGCGGGCAGTAATTGTCCAGTCAACAATAATTCCGCACTTTCACCAATAATTTGTGGGATTGATGGGGGCGAACGTCGCAACAGGAATTTACTCTCACGACAAAATGGCATTCGCAGAACCTGTTCCTGGCGAAGGGCCCTTGTGTAAAATGGCAGAATTGTCGCCGGCGGCGACGGTTACGGTTCAGCGAAAATGAATGTGTGGAACCTTCCATTCCACACATTCATTTTCGCTGCAAGCCGTGAAATGTTCTGCGTTGGCCGCACCGCGACGCAAGCTACGGAACGCGGCTCGGAACATTTGCACCTCGAGCCCATGCTTGCAGCGTGGTCCCGCATATTTCTTGCCTAATTTGTAAGGTTCAGTGTGATTTACTGCAGCTCGTACACGGTTCTGTGTAGAAAGCCGGAGCGCAGTACGGTTTAGTATAGAAATAACACCTCCCTCTGTCTCCCATCACACCACTTCCGTGAAACACGGAGGGTGCGCTGTTCAGTGCAGCGCCCAAAACGCTTGATAGTGAAGCACAGTGCAGAGTAGTGCCATGATAGAGACGAACATACCGCACAGCACCCACCTTCGCTGCTGGTCGAGCGGCTGTTATAAGAACGACGAGCACTGTCGCCCTAATTCATACCACTTAATTTTGCCCTTCCGTTCTTGATCGCCTAGAGCTCGGCTTCATCCTAAATTTCTGTCATCCTCTCATTGACATTTAGGCGCGAGAATTCGTTCCCGAACAGCTCCAACGAGGAGTTTTGGCTCCGAAGCCACAAATTGTCTAACCTTGAGCCTTCTTGCAAATTCCAAGAAAACGACGGACCTACGATTTTTCCAGCCAAATTCTTTTGTCCTCCGAGTTGGAACATATTCGGCGACGCCATGATCGCTCTAACCATCGCCGTTGCTTTAGTTTCCGCTGGTCTCGGCGCTCCTCTCCCCGCGGCGGCGGCTGCGGAGGTTCTCCCTCAAGCCTCCGACTCCGTTATCCAGCCGTCTGATCGTGAGTCTCCTCGCGAGTACACTTCGCGCAACTCAGTCGCATTTTTTTCGCTGAAAAACCTTTGGACCCCCAAAATCGCAGTTTCCCATTTCCGCGATGTCTCCTCCCCTCCCTCCTCTCTCCCCCTCCTCGCTCCCCCCTTTCCCTCTCCTTCCCTCTCTCGTTACCCACTCTTCTCACTCTTCGTCACTGTCATGCTCCCGCCTCACCCTCCTTGTTCCTGTAGCCACGCTCTCCCCATCATACCGCGCTCAAATCGCCTTCCCGCTTGTCCCCGTTACAGTCACAGTGCTTCGCCAGTTAGCGAAGCAGTGGGGCAGCGGCTTCGACGGCTATAAAATATGGACTGCGTCCGGCGCGCCCAAGAAATGCTCCGCCTACATGGGCGTCGCCTGCGACTCGAGCGGTCGTGTTGTCAGCTTGTGAGTCAATTCCAGTCAACGCCGGTCAATCCGTGTCACCGAGTCACGCCAGTCAAACATTGCATCGGCTGAGGCCTCTCAAACGTCTGTCCCTTGCCCCTGATGCATCCCTTCCCGCCTCTCCCCTGATTGCTCATGGTCAGAACGCTGCCAGTGTCCGCAGCAGAGGGGCCCATCACCGGAATCTCCAAGCTCACTGCTCTGACCGCAATGTGAGTGTGGCTGCCATCACGTTTGAGATTTCTCAAAAGGGACTCCCAAATGCCAGTGTCCGCAGCAGAGGGGCCTATCACCGGCATCTCCAAGCTCACCGCTCTGACAAAATTGTGAGTGCGGCTGCATCACGCACATGATCCCATCCGTGATGTGAGTGTCGTTAGGATGTGACTGTTGAGGCGCCTCAGAAGAAGGGCCCCGGCCTATGAGTGCTCTCTGCTCGAAGCTCGAAGCTCTCTGCTCTCACCAAAATGTGAGTGCTGCTGCCATCACTCACATGATGCCACTACACCCCCCATCGCCCACACTTTTGAAGGAATATATTAGAGAGCGTAAGCGATAGCGAGAGAGTCTCTGCTATGGGAATGATGTTGCGCCAGCAACTTGGTAGAGTTTTTGGTAGCGTTGCCTCTAAGGACTTTGTGAGAATTGAAGTAGCATTTGGGCCAAGTAGAATTGCCAATATCAATTATCAAACACACAAGCAACACAAACATATATAGGCAAGCAAGAGTTGCACAATTGTTGCGTGGCGCTGCGAGTAACCCAACCCACACGAAAGTGCTGTGCAGGTGGGTGAACGCGCCCCGCACATTTCCAACCCAACTCGGCACCGGAATGTCTTCACCGTGCACGCTACTCCTGCCAACACAGCAAGTGAGCAGCGTGCCTCACAAGCAAGGCACCTACGACCCCCAAGACTCGTCATTCCTAGCACCGATTCCGCCGAGTTCGCTGCAGTAGCTCACAGTCACCCGTAGTCACTAATGACCGCCACCGAACTCGTGCGTCGGTGCCGAGTAGACTCAGTCGTTAGGCGCCGACCTGCCAAGTCAAAGGTCATCGAGGGCCCTTGCTGTCGTAGGGCCCTCTAACACTCCCATGCCATACTACAGCAAGGCCCTTTATAATCACAGGGCATGCAATACACACATACACACCAAAACAAAGGGATACACACAAATGAAACACGCTCAAAGTGTAAAACACGCACCGCACCAGCCATGGATAGGCCATGGCACCATCCACATCATGGAGTGTTTAGGTCTTCACTCCCCTCACTCGAGAGCTGCACCTGCCCCACAGCCTCGAAGCAACGACTGAAGGCGGGGAAATGCAATGCCTTTGTGAGGTAGTCAGCAGGCTGCTCGCTCGTAGGGATGTACTGCAGCTGCAGCTTCCTGCGCTTGACCATGTGCTGCAGGCCACATGTGACGACGCTCCATGTGCTTGAGGCTCCCCTTGAGCCCCATGCCACTTGCCACTGAAATGGCGGAGGAGTTGTCCACAAAGAGAGTCGTGGGCTCCTCACTCCTCAGCAGTTGAAACTCTGCCAGCAGGAAGCGCAGCCTGCGCGCCTCCTTCCCAGCCTCCACAGCAGCAACGTACTCAGACTCAGTGGAGGAAAGGGTGGCGCAACGAATCCGCTGGCTCGCCCATGAGACAGCAGCACCCACCCGAGCACGAAGACATAGCCACCTGTGCTGGTCCTGTTCTGCTTGTCCCCTGCATCATCAGCATCGGCGTAGCCCACCAGCTCCAAGGACTCCGGCCCCACCACCAAACTCCAGCGCCACATCCCTGCTCCCCACCAAGTACGTCAAGCACCGGTCCAACTCCTTCCAGTGCTGATCACTCCGCACAGTCTGGCCCGACCCCAGCTTGCTGCAGGCGAACGAGATGTCGGGACGGGTGGTACAGGGCCGCGAACTGCAAGGATCCCACCTTCTGCCTGTACTCCTCCTCCTGGCGAGACTGCCATCCCCACATCCTCGAAGGTCTGCACACTGAAAGGGTCAGAGGAAAGAGGGGTGCGAGGCACTCGCAGCGGCTGCTCCCCCATCAAAGAAGCGCCTATGGACCTTGTCCACATAGGCCCCCTGGTGCAGCCACAGCCTCCTCGTGGGCCTGTCCCGAATCAGCTGCAACCCCAGATATTTCTCCACAGGGCTAATCTCCCGCAGCTGAAAGGCACTCTGCAGCAGGTCACGCAGCTCCGCTAGCATGCTCTGACTGCGGCTGGCAGCAAGCAGGTCATCCACATACACCAGCAGCCAGCACATCTCCCCCTCAGCATCAGTCTTGAAGTACAGAGCCTCATCCACCTTGCTCTTCTTCCATCCAGCCCCAAGCAGCACCCCATCCAAGGCCTCATACCATAGCATCGGGCTCTGCTTGAGCCCATACAGACTCTTCACCAACTTACAGACACGAGGAGTCCCATCCTCGTAGTAGCTCGGCTGCTCCATGTAAAGGTCTTGGTCCAGCACGCCATGGATGGAACGCGTTCTTCACATCGAGCTGCATCAGGTCCAAATCAAGTGCAGCTGCAATCGCCAGAAGCACACGCGCCGTCACATAGCTTCCCACAGGGGCGTACGTCTCCTCATAGTCCACCCCTGCCACCTGCGTGAACCCCTTCACCACCAGCCTCGCCTTCTCACGCTCCACCTATCCCATCAGGTCGGAACTTGGTGTTCAAAATCCAGCGGTTCTTCATCACATTACCCCCTGGCGGACGCGGAACCAACTCCCACGTCCCACTGCTCAATCAAGCTCCGCATCTCCTCATCCATCGCCTCCTTCACCTTGTCTCCCTTCCAGCAGCCCAAGGCCTCCTTCACTGTCATTTTCGCTATGTCCCACTGCCTCTCAGGATCAGCTAGCCACGTCCCCGGGTCCAGGTTAGTCCACTCCTCGTCCTTCCTCCTCGTCATCCAAGCCCGCTGGCTCAACCACTACAGCCCAAGCGTAATCGAACAGGGCGGGACACCACGAGTGATGCGAGTGGAGCGACGCAGTGGTGCAGTGGTCGTCCCAGAAAACCACCACACGACCACCATCTCTAATTCCCCACATCTCCTGCTCCCCTGTCTGCTGCTCCCCAATCTGCTGCTCCCCTGTCTGCTGCTCCCCTGTCTCCTGCCCCCCACTCTGCTGTACTCCATCCATACTGCTCTCGTCCTGCAGCTGCTCAGTCTCAAGGCGCTGCCCGTCGGTGATCTCCACAGACGGTGGCACCTCCATCCCCCCCTCACCAACGGGCGGCGCCGTGGAAGACGAAGAAGAGGGCGGAGCAGGTGCAGGAGGGATGGAGGGTGGAAGGGAGATGGAATAACAGAGGAGGAGGGGAAGCCAAGGGGGGTGAGGAGGAAAAAGGCGGGGCAGGGGGAATCACACGAGGGTAGACTGAAGGCGGAGGTGGGGTGGGGACCGAGGTAGGGACATAGGGCATAGCAGGAGGTGCGACCACCTCCTCCTCCTCCTCCGCCTCCTCGAGAGTGATCGGGAAGAGTGAGGGAAGGGGCTCATAGGGCATCGAACGCCCCCCATGCTCCTGCTGATGCCAAGCCTTCCATCCTGCTAGGGACATGGTCTCATAGAACACAGCTTCCACAGTGGTGATGAGGCGGTTGGACTCCAAGTCCAGCACGGCCCAGCCCTTGCTCGCAGCTGACACACCCAAGTGCAACCCCCAGCGAGCCTTGGGCGCCAGCTTCCCCCCACGCTGCGACTGTGGTACCATGTACTGCAGCATGCAGCCCCAAACACGCACCATACTGACATCAGGTTTGCGTCGGAAGGCGAGCTCGTACGGCGTCACACCAGAGGGTAGTGAGGCGTGCTCCACGCGGTTGCTGCACCCAGAGGCCTGAGCCAACGCCAGGTGCCACCAGTGATGCTGCACACCCATGTGCAGCAACATCGTCCGCACCGCCTCCACAATGCTGCGCATCTCCCTCTCGGCCATCCCGTCTCTGCTCCGCGTGTACGGGCATGTGGGGTCATGGATGATGCCTTTTTACCGTCGAGGAAGCGTGCGAAGTCGTGCCCCAGGAACTCGCCACCACCCCGATCAGTGCGCAGCGCCTGCACCGTGGACTTGCACTGTCGCTCTGCCATCGGGAGCCACTTCTGGAACGCGCCAGCGCAGCTCACTCTTCTGGGCCAAAGGGTAGGCCCAGACATATCGCGTCTTGCGAACCTAGCAGCAACAAGAAGTAGCGGCTGCCATCCTTAGCTGCTTCACGGAAAGGGCCACACAGGTCAGCATGCACCGCCCCGAGCAACTCATCCTCCTCCTCTCCCACAGAAGGAAAGGTATGACGAGTGATCTTTCCCCCAACACAGGAGACACAAGGTATGCCTGACTTGCCCCCCTTCTCCAAATCCAAGTTCTTCACTGACCCGTGAGCCGCTGTGCGCTCGATGGCATCAATACCAACGTGTGCCATACGCGCATGCCACAGGTCCCCCTTAGACCGTACGCCGGTCGCCAAGGTACGAAGTGCCACCGTTTCGCCTTCCTGCTGCTGCGTCGAACACGGCTGGAAGTTCGTGCAGAGAACACGCCCCTTGAACTCCGCACGACCAAGGAGCGATCCATCTGGTGCCCGCAGCAAAGTCACATCCCGGCATCCAGCAGCTGCACACCACTATCACGCAGCTGCCCAGCAGAGAGAAGACTCGCCTGCACTCCTGGTACGTACAGCACGTCCGGCACCAAGACACGCCTGCCCCCCTCCCCAAGAAGAGCGACTGTGCCTCGCCCCTGCACCTCCTGAAGGGCGCCGTTGAAGCCGGTAACCTGCTTAATGCTGCCGCCGCTGCTCATCTCCACAAAGGCAGAACGATCTCCCATGAGATGGTGGGAGCATCCGCTATCAAGCAGCACGACGCTCGGGTTCGCCTTCACAGCAGCTGCAACAGCCTGTAAGCCCTCCCCGGCCTCAGGCTCTAGCACAACGAGAGGAGTCTGCTCCACAACTGGCTTCACCATCGCACATGATGACTGCCCGCTCCCCTTAGAGCCATCACCCCCCTTTCCGCTGCTACCTCCAGAACCCTCTCCACCGGTGTCTGCCTCCTTATCCGCCCGCTGCTGACAGTACTTAGCAACATGCCCTATTTGTCACACACATAGCACTTCCCCTTGAAGCCCCCTTTCCCCCCCTTCGGCTGGCCATCCTTACCCCCTTTCCACTTCTCCCCTCCCCCACCAAGCCCACCCCCATTCTTAGGCTGCTGCTGCTGTGCCGTAGTGGGAGGGGAAGGGAATGAAGTCTGCTGGAATTGGGGCTTACCCTTCTGGTAAAGACCTGGTTAGCCTGGGGAAGAAATTGGTCCTTTCGTCCCTCTACCGCCAGCGTACACTCCTCCTCGATGATGTAGCTAGCGAGGGTGTCCTCGTCCAACTCCTTGCGAACCTGCGGCAACTTCAGCATCCTGCGTAAGAGGTTGTACTGCTGCGGCAACCCCTTCACAACGTGAGTGATGTACGACGCCTGCGAGTAATCTACGCCGGCCATCCTCAGGTTCACTAGGATCTGCTGCGCACGGTTGCAATAGGACGTAGCGGACTCGTGCTCTCCCATCTCGAGGTTAGTGAGCGCCTGCTCTAACTGACCGATGTACAGATCGTCCTTCGCCATGTACGTGCGCATAATAAACTGCCATGCCTGATAGCCGGCATCGACCTTCATGCGACACGCCTTAGGGCGATCTGTACGGTTGGGGAGCAGCATCGGGAAATGGTGGTGAATGTCAGCAAACTGCATCGCGCGGAACTGAGAGAGATGCGCAAGCGCACGCGCTGGTGGAATGGGGGTGGTGCCATCTATGAATCGCTTTAGCTGAGCGATCTCAAGCTGCGGCTCGATTGATTCTGTCAACGTCGACAGGTCGTGCGTCCTTCTCTAACGGCCTAGTGAAACGATCTTGCTGGAGGGAATCTGAAGTAGCCATAGTTGGGGGCTATTCCCTCGTCCCTCGACACCGATCAATCGGGTAAGCCCGGCATGCCTCACTATCGAACTCTTCCGCAATTCCTCCTCCA